>SJOL01002502.1:776459-790249 GCA_004794785.1 Opisthorchis felineus
TTGAACACCACTTTTTTGTTAAAATCAAGCCTAATGAGCACGGGTTGAGTTCTCACCTGGCACCATAAGACCACGAAGAATCAATGACACCAGAAGCCTCGACAGCAAAACTGACACCCCTGTGGGTGTTACGTTCACTGCGAGTATCCTTCCTAAAAATGAGCACTATTACCGATTCACCCAATTTGTCTGGAAAGGTCCTTTCCCAGATTAAAGCAAATAGGTTAGACAGGCATTGACTGAGGAATTCACCGCAGCTTTTAAGCACAGCAGGTGGAATGTCATGAGGACCAACAGCATGATGACGCTTGGGTAGATATATAGACTCCGGCAATTCTGCGGTTGAAGGGGGCTTCAGATTCGCAGTTCGTTTTTTAGTAAAAGCCTTCCTAAATGAAAGTGGCAGATGGTCACCTGAATGGTTTTTCGAAGCATTGTGCCCAAAGATCCGAAAGTTCTCCTTTGCTGGATGTCAGGAGTCATTTTGGTCCTGGAAAGCGCAATCAAAAGCAGCAGCGAACAGATACATGGTTGAAGTTTACGCAGGCATTCGAGAAAAAGCTGTAGGTGGTGATCGGCCTTCGCCATCAGCGATGGCAATGTGCTCTTTTTGGATTCGGGCCTGGTTTGTTAATGGGCCCCACGTCGTTAAGCGTTTTCCGCTGCTCCGGAAATCGGTGCACCAAAGAAACAGTCTGAGCACAGCGCACGTCTGCAGTAAGCGCTCTCCATTGTCCAAACCCAAGGGGACCACACAATTCGACCTTAGCAGCGCTGAGCCTACCTACCCGAATATTTGTTACACTAACAACCAGAACAACGTTGTGGAACACAACGTCAGTATGTGTTAAGGTTTACCGGACGACGACTCAGTAGTTGGACTCACTGGACTGTGAAACCCGGTCTAGTCGCAGGAAGATCGGAGTAATTAATAAAAGGCCGGAATCTGTTTTTACAGCAGGCAACACGTGCATCCGCAGCTCTCAGGAAATTATATTTCTGCTACTATATTGACGGTAATTGGATGTTTTGGGTTTTAGGGTCTACCTTTGTAACCCATCCCACCTCCCCCTGTAAGACCATAGTGGTTATTTCCATAAATACTGACATGCTGGTCGACTGGAGGAAAATTCCCTCTCCAATCACAAATGATAGTACGACTATTCCTTCAGTTTCCACCGCAACCCTGATTACCTGAACTAAGAGAATTGCTACTCTGAAATCAGCTTTCATTTAGTACCTGCGATACTCGGAGGAACAAAACCCCCGTGCATGTGACCGAAGAACCACGGCAACGCTGAGACCATATCACCACGTCAAAATGACTGCTTCTGTAAGGATTCGTGCAAAAAAGATTGGCCTTTCTTAGCTGGTAGTCTGTTTGGGTCCACAGTGAAGTCGCTGTAGACTCTTATCACTTGTTTAACGTTTCAACGATTCTGACAACTGGAATGTTCGACAGTATGAGAAAGTTCATGCCGGTTCGCTAGAAAATACTGTTTGTCATAGTCTCTGACTGCAGTTGACTAATAGGCGATGCTGGCCCTTACTTGCTAAACAAACATGGAAAAGCAAGGGTAGTAAAGGGGAAAGTAGGATGTACATATGCGGACTCAGAAGGTGCCTAGGAGAGGTGTCCACAGCTCCAGACACGCATTCACGCAATCTGGATAGAAACTAACTACAAGAACGCCAATGACACTGATTATCAGTCATGTCTTGCGGCTTCTTCAACCATGCAAACGATGGACTGACGCGGAACATATCCTGGAAGGTAAGTCGCACCGACAGTACTCGGACCTTTCATAATCTCCTTCATACTCCTCTCCCATATCAGAGGTTAACTACCCATCTGCTTGCGTCACCCTGAATCGGACACGGAAAACAGCACTCTTCAGTAAACAATGGATCGGCGCGCAATACATGGCCAAGCAAAGCATATTATTCGATTGAATTCCCTGTTACACGACCTCGTTGCAGATTCGCCGGAACTAGACTACACAAGCAATGGTCCTGAGACAAGGGTTGTCGAAGACCTGAAGACATCTCAGCTCGACTGCTGCCATGTCTCAAAATCACACAGCAAAATCACCCGTACTGTAGTCCGACAAACAGTTTCCTTGCGAATCAGGGGTACGCCGCTTTGTCACCATAGGTGTCCCAAATTGGCAAAATTGACGTGAGCCCTAGGAATCCGTGCGTTAAATTCACCCGTCACATCACAAATTCTAAAACACGCAAGACTTTCCACAACCTCCAGTGTCCCTCCTTAAATTTTGGGTGGTGTATTAAGTGACCGCTTCTCCGGAAGCATGACTTTAGCTTGTGATATAAAGTGCATACCAAAAGACCAGGGACTGGTGTGACTACGGACTATAACTGTTCTTCCGACTGTACTGCTTTTCTCTGGTTATTTAAAACTTATTGCTGGAATAACAGTGATAATTCTTTTGGCCCCATTCGTTGATAGACCTCTTCATAAGAGCCGCCCATTGGAATAACAGTAGGAATTATGGTAGCTTGGTCAAGACAACCACTGGTATTGCATAGTGTGGTTATCACATGGGCCTTTGGTCGTTTCTGTTGTGATCCACCCTCCTGCCATACTGAGATGAGTAGAGCCGGGGAGTCTAAAAGTGGATTACGGAGGCACCAAAGTTGGTGTAAACGCCACAAAGAACCGGGTCGGTGGATTCAGTCTTCGTGGTGAAAAGAGGGCACAAATGGTCTAACGAAATTTAGGACGATCAAGGCCTGCAGGAAGTTGTTCGAGCGGTCACTGTGTTACCGCAGCATATTTTACTTCTCCCTATTATTTGAATTGGTTCCGAATCGCCACCTCACGGTCCCCGTTGCAAAGTCATGTGAGTGAATGAAGAAGGTGCAAAAGATCGATTGAAATGCGAAGAACCTTGATTAGCTAGCACGGCTTGGGTCAGTTATTTGTGGAGCTTGTGCTCAGGTGAGCAAAAGCGTTGTGAGATTAAAGAGGCTCTACTCAGCCAGAGGCTTAACTAAGCTTAGATTGCTCTCATGGATTGCGACATACTTCGTGAGTAAATCAAGGGATAATGTTACTATTGGTAAATTTGTATTGCTATGCCCAAAAACATTTGCCACTGCTACGTTTGGGGCTTTGGCTCCAGGGGGACCTGAGAACATTCACTTCTGTGTACTGTTCGTCCTACTTAGGACTCGAGCTTCGGAACTCATTTATGTCACCAGCTAACGAGATCAAGTAGACATGCTATCGAAACGCCTTCGTTGAGGACAGCACTTTTTATCAGCCCTGGTATGTAGATTTCCCGACGATTTTCAGCCAGTACCCATTAGAGACCAGCGAAGCTTGAGCCAAAATCATTCCCTCAGATTTCCTGACAAATTCTCGCACAGAATGAAGAAGAGCAAGGTCCAGACAGAACAACTGAGATCGGTTCTCGTGTGTGTCTGCTCGCCATTAAATCGATCAAGACTGTGAAATGATACATTTCCACTTCTAGAAGAATCACTCTTTTGTGCTAATGCCACAACTGACTCCGAACTACACAAGTCTGGAAGAATGCGTTCTCCTCGCGTCCAAAACTTTTCTATGGCGTCAGCTAAAGCGACGTCCTTGACGAGCGGCGCACTACCATATAGTTCACCAAAATTAACACTCATTTCATTTCAGATATCTTAACTAATGATAATTTCTCATGTGAGTTAAACTGGTCCATCATGCTGTGCAACGTTGATTCGACTCACTCGAATTAGATTTACTGTCATATAAAGATAACTAAGATGAAAAAGTATTTTTATAAGTAGTCTAAATTATTTTGCATACAAAATTATGCTCTTGTCCGTTCCATACTCCCTTTGGAATCCGTAAGTTAAAGCGACACGTAGACGCCCAGTTTGCAGTACCTGTTAGACTGAAAGATGGCCAAATTAGGTTGAGCTTCACTCACTCAGGAGTGTATTATTGCTCTCAGTTCTTACTGCTATTCAATGCAGGAAAAGTTACCCAAGGTAACTTCAATTCGCAGGCGATAGGTTTTTTTGCTAAGGCATGAAAATTACCGAACAATTCAGCTCAAGAACGATAATTGGTTGTGATTCACTCAACGGAACTGCGAGTGGGGGTAGAAATTGGGTGTCATTTACCGAGTGAGAACTAGAGTGCCAAGACAGCCCATTAGGACTGAGATTAACAAGTGAACGGCTATTAATTCTGATGCATCAAAAATTTGAGTCCTCACTAACCTTGGGTAGGTTCGATACATGCAGCAGATAGTCCGAAATGCGGTGTGAGCTTTGAGTAAATAAGTGGATTCATCGATGCTTGCCACTACACTATCGACTGCCGATGTTTGAACTTCGTCATTCACGCAGGTAGGATAGTATTCCTCTGAGCTTTTCTGCCAAAGCAAACCGTTCTACTAGCAGGGCCACAAAAACGCAGAAAGCTGTTAGAAAAGCATGCGTCTTATCGTTATGCTGGAAACACAAAACTGATGTTGCCGTAAGGTGCAGGTGGAGCGTGGGACCATTATGTGCTTCGTGTAATGCGAAAGTTACTTTTCTTGTTGTGGTTGAGCTAAGTTGCTCCCGTCAGATTTTGTTTGTGACGCCTTGGCTTAGTTATGCAATTTCTTACCTGGAAAGCTTTCATGATAGTCAATAATTGGTAACTCATCTCACACAAACCACTTCTCTTCAGTAGATACATCTTCGACAAATCGTCGTAAATACTGCATTAGATGGCGGAAAAAGCAGTTGAGCACTTTCCAGATTTACA
Organism: Opisthorchis felineus; assembly: GCA_004794785.1. NCBI lineage: Eukaryota > Metazoa > Platyhelminthes > Trematoda > Opisthorchiida > Opisthorchiidae > Opisthorchis > Opisthorchis felineus. The sequence continues at coordinate 781,237 of SJOL01002502.1, forward strand.
ATGAAGACACCAGGAAATGAGGGTTTTAAGGGTAACTCAAGGCTATTTCGTATACTTGGCGGATTATCGCGTTAGTGACCTTGAGTTTCGCCTTCTTCCGGGTAGGAGGAGAGTGCCTGTTTTAGGCTGGCATGGGAAGCGCCTGACTTGCACGGTGCTCACATTAATAATCAGCAATGAGTTTTGACAAGACGTTCTTGAAAAAGGGTGATGCGTCTAAAGAAACCACATCCTTCCCAATAATTTTAAATCCTCTATTCGAATACTGTAAGTTAAATACACTTATACAGCCTGTACTGCGACAGCACATTCCACACTACCTACAGAGTTATTGCCAACCGCTTCGCAAATGTATGGTACGCTGAACTAGCTATGTTTAGTATCGGTCGTCGTAGCATATTAGTTTTACGGAGTTTCGGCAAGCCGTCATCCTCAATATTGCATCACCACTGAAGCAATAAGCCAATGACACTTACTGGCACTCCATCGCCATAAAGCAATGAGAGAAGAAATCCTTAGCAAGCAGTGAAAATAAAAGGGAAGGACAAGAATCTAGTGCGAAGAAGTTCTGTGTCATTAGGGAAAACGATGAAGGACAAAAGACCTACACCTTTACACATCATTAAAATAAATAAATCTGAGTATCCTATGGAAGTAAAGCGCCGTCAACGGGACTGACGCAGTGTACTTTGCAAAACCCCACTTGACATAAGCCCAGTGCACAACAACAGGCAGCTAGGACGTGACAGCGTGCGCACCATTGAGATCGGATGCGTGAGCTGCAATCACGGAGAAAATTATCACAATGGAAACTGGCTGATGATGATCAGAAGTTGAGTGCCTGGATCACGGCCAACTTAGCTGTTTCTTATGACACTTCCCCGCATATAACTGACATACAAAACAAAGAAAGTAACCGTCCTTTTGCCATGGCGCCAAATGCTTCTTATAAGGTTGCCAAAGGCTCTCCCACTGCCTACTACTGACTTCTTAGAGCCCATCAGGAAGAGATCGTACTCAAGGTGTGATCAACCTTACTTTCTTGTTGAATACCAGTTTACGCAGTTGACATTCAGTCAAATAATATCCTAAGTGAGTGATACAGCTGAGTCTCCTGTCAACAGCAGAGTAATTTGCAAACGCGTGCATTTCATCAACAGCAATTTTTTGTTCCTAATGAATGGTAGATGTGGACCTTCAAAAGAAATGACCGTTAATTGACTACTGAAATTCCTTCGCTTGAGGTCAACACATTACCAGCGCAGTAAGAAGGTTGTTACAAGTGCTATGGTGCATTTACTACAGAAGAAGACTGGATAATTATGGGGACCATGCGAAGATGAAACTTACTCTCTATTCTCCAATATGCATATAACTGTCTGAATAAGTAAACGGTTGGTTAAAACCGATAGTGCTGCACACGGTTGTCTCATATACTCATATTTGTTTGTCTTAGATCAGATGGCTGTTGATGAGTTCCACGAACTCGGCAATTTGCTTGCAGATATTTCGTCACTAGTCGTCGGGATACAATCATTCTGCGCACTGGTGACGCGCACGAACTAGTGATATCTCGATATATTGCAACGCATACATGGTTTCGGCCGACTGGCCCAGGCCAATCATGCAAACAGTCTCTTTGGTCGTTCTGTTGGATATCTGTACTGACGGTAATCCCTCAGCTCAGTTCTCGATCTGATCCTCCCAAGCCAGCGTTTTCGGCAAAACAACCAATAAGTGCACAGGGTGTATTAAACGCCCAAAGCAAGGCCAAAGACACAAGTACAGAGCGTCTTACTTAAGGTGTATGGAGCGACAACAGTCTGGAAATTCAGAAGCCTTCTGGACGCGACGCTGGCAACCAGCATTCGGTGAACACTGAACCATGATTAGCCTTTGGGTCCACACTTTCGGCCGATCAGAGCTCGCCTTGATACTGGACAGGCAAGCTGTCCGATCTTCTGGCCAATCATGTGAGGGTTAAGCTTCTTGAATGTAGCAGCGCCTAACTGTGAGCTGCAAAGCTGTTCTGAACCAGGATTCCGCCCAACAAGATTATAGGTAAACAAAAGAAGAAAGTAGGTTAGAAAATAAACCATTCAGTCATGATACCAAATCATCGAAAGAAACTAGCTTAATAAACTGTACCTTTAATTTATTCCAACGAACTACGTTTGATTTATCACATGCTATCTTAGCAACTTGCCACTTTTTGACGTTTGTGTTACGAGTTCACTGACAAAGAATGAATACAGCTCGCAGCAATGATCTCAATGAGTCGCAGCCTCCATAGTAAACACTCTGTGAGTTCGCAAGTCCAGCGATTGACGTAGATTAAGACAAGGCACTAAATTTGCTGTATAACATGAAACTCCTGATAGATTCACTCTTCCTCCCACCTTCTATACCATTTCGCAAGCAGCCATTTCTAGAAACTGGGGCAATCTGTCTCCTGCCTTCCTTTGAGTGACCTTTTGCAAGAACATTCAGACAGATTCAGCAGAGTCCACTCGGTTACTCGATGACAGATACCTCACCTAGATCATTTGGAATAACTATATTGAAATCTTTTAATCCGCGTATTATGTAACCAGGATAGAACTGAAGACTGCGTGTAAATTGCCTGTTATTTCAACATGCGTTCTTTGGACAAATACGTTCGTCGCTCGTAAGTGTCATTCATGTGGTTCGGCTAAAAATTTGTTTTAGAAGTATGTTGTGTAGTGCACAAATGACCTAATTGCAAATCTGCTCAAGAGATTAGAGTCCTCAGACAACATCAACCTTCAGAGATACGGTACACACGCTATGAAGGTGAGTCGTCGCTCCACAGCCCATAGTCCACATGAACTCACTTTGAAATCGCTGTCTGTTGGCAAAAAGAAACAACTAGACACAGATGTGTGTTCCCCTTTCAAGCAAGCCAGGCCACCTCATCGCATAGAAAAGGAAACATTAAGCACTATTCTTAGAATTCTGTCTCTATGGTAATCGCAGACCATGTACTGGCTGACAACGAGTACTACTTTAGGCCGTTAAGTAGGTCAGTCAATCGACATCCGACCAAAAACATTGGAGAGCTATGCACCAGTCAGTAGGCTTAATTGAGTTTTCACCCATGATTTTATGTGCCATGCTGAGATGAACTTCAACAGTAAATCGCAGGTTGAACATAATGGTGCGGCCTACCGATTCACATAATCAAACTTACAAACGTGATTTACGTAATAAACGGAAAAACTTAATTATTCTCATTTTGATACGGATTATAGTTTTGTGTCGACAGCCTCTAGTTGACTGTGCAGGATGAAAACGGTGGTTGATTGGAATGTGAAACCATGTATTACTAACCAAGAAAAGAACGTTTATCGGTCTTTCTGCTTCCTGTATTAAGTCAATCAGTTGGGCATATTTCTCTATACATAGCCGTCCAGTTAGCATCTGGATTCGCGACTGCGACTAAACGAACGGTCCACTGTTCGCTGCGTACCTTTGACTGATTGACCACCGCCTTGTGGAACGGGCCGCCGGATGTCTCCCTGTGTAACTCTGACTCCTTTGGACAAACTGTTCTCATCTGTAACTTAGAAAATGGCCCTATGCTTTGACTTCTCGTTCAGCAACTTTACTAAACAATGTACTTGGACGGTTACGATGGTATCAGAGCAACTTCGTCAAAGACAACTGTCTATCGGTTAGGTGCCCAAATGAGACAACTGACTCAAGAAAACTACTTCCCTACTGATTGCATTCACTGATCCTTTCCTTAGATTATGTTTGCGATTTGTGAGTACTGAGCTCCCAGTTCGTCCAATGAAACAATAAGGCAAGCCACCGGCAAGGGCTTGGCACTGGCTTATGTGCGGTTCCCTTGGTGTCAACATTAACTATGTACACTGTGCTCACATCATCTCACCACCAGATTGAACGGTGACAGAATCACTTGAAGATTTAGTCAACGAACTTAAAACAGCCATTCCCAACTGGTGTAACTCGCAGGTGACGTTTGCATGTGAATTATGCTTTTCCCGTCCGTGCAACTCGAGCCACAACCATGGGACCGTTTGCCTTTCTGCAAATGTTGTCCAGTACGCAAGTGGAATAACGCACAGCTCACAACGAAGCATGTCTTCCGAACTAGATATACATGGTGCCAAAGTAACAATTAAACCTCGAGGACTCACGAAGTTCCATCTCAGGCTATTCGATCCTGAAACTTGAGCGGGCGAGCTATTCTGGTGCAAAATGAGCCTTGATCACACGTGGATCCCTACCCACAAACGGCACAGACGAAGCATGTTCTTTTGTTCGAACTTCACTTACAGGTAGGTTGCTTGCACAAAGCAACCCAGTGGGATTCTGAACAACTTGACGTTCTCCACTCAAACGTCGCGAACCTCCCAACTACTTACCAAATATCAATAGTCAAGCTTGAAAACAACATGGATGACAATGAGTGGTGGACTGGCGGGCAGCATCAACATTAGCTACTAAAATAGGGCAGTACAGTAGAACTAATGAGGCACCTCCTCAAGGGCTTTCTAATAAAATTCTCGCTGTACCAGGACCAGTCACCCACCTGAACAAGGAGATCTTAGACTGTATATTCATAATTGATAGGGTTTACTCTGTTTTCGCCGATACTTACGACCCCCTTGGTATAAGTCACTTTTGTTTTCATTTACACCTTTCGGACGCATCGCCCATCTGTTCTCCCATCGTTCTCAATAAAATATCAAAGCCGCTCCACCATTACATCTGAATTTCCCACCTCCGAAAACCGCATAATGGATCCGCTGTTGTTGATGATGTTATTGCTACTGTTGTTGCTGAGGGAAGGAACAAGTCTCCGGCTATCCTGCGCATGCATTCACAATAAGCTGAACGGTCTGCACGGGTACCTCTCCACTGGTCATCAAGAATAGTCTTTGGTTGCTGCTCAGCCACCACCTGTACCTTCGATGTTTGTGCACAGTTTTTACAACTTTTCAGCCAAGTGCCCCTTATCCTCGTCCATTCCATGCCAGTTCGCACACGTGCGCACTGCAGCTTTCATCGTAGTTATTTCAAGGCGATCATAATGCTGTCTACCTCAGCGCCTCTTAGAGCCATTCACCAGGGTAAAACAGCCGTCTATCAAAGCTTAGGCGCTCTTCCTGTTGAAGCATCTAAACAGTGACAGTTGGGCGCAACAGTAACTTATAAAAGCACCCAAACGGTAGGAGCAAGTGAAACAGCGCATTTCTGAACAACAGAACATAACTGGAAAAGTACAAAGGCAGCAAAAGTGGCCTTGGTCTGAATGCAACTGCGCAAACTCCCCTACCTATACCGGAGGACAATTTTACCAGGCTTAGCGGGGGCCTGACATACTCCCCCAAAGTTATTTCCTTATTGACATCTTCAGTTGGAAATGAAACAGTCTGGTAGGCACTTTCTGATCATAAACACATAACAGCGACTCCATCGACTTTGAGACCTAGTCTTGCAAGTGGACCCGATCTATGCTAAAAAAGCGTAGACTGGAAATTACCAATTATCTCCACACTACCAACAGTTTCGACGTAGCCTGGTAGGTCAACACCCAAGGGTCCAGTCAACACGTGTGACCAAGTGATGTAGATACCATGATTGTAGGATGAGTGACGCTAAGCCCATTTAGGTGTGAGTCAATCACATTGCTGATCAGCCATTCGTGTCCAAGCGGTCAAGTGTTCAAACTGCCTGCTGGGAGATCGTGGGTTCGGGACCTTCTGGAGTTTCGTGAGACACGCACTGTTGAAGATTTCTAATAAAGACGAAGCAAGTGTACGGTACTTCTAGGCTTTTCAGCACAGACTGGCTTCCTTCACGGCTTATCACCATCATCAGCATCGTCGACAATGACACCAGATGAAAACACCGCCCCTTCACTGTCGCATACTCATGTCAATTTCTTTCAATAAAGCCTAGTAATTGAAAGAACAAAAAGAAGGGACAGGGGGGACCTTGGGTGAGTCTATCCTAAACAACCGAGGTTCCCACACCTCCAACTCTCAGTCAGACAATGTGGATAGAAACTGACAGCATGAACACCGCGGACACCTTTCAGCCATCAACTCTTTCAGTGTCTTCGAGCAAGCATACGGAGGTCCACGTAGACCCCATCCTAGTAGGCAAACAGCATCAGCGGCATCAAAACTTTTGGCAGCATCCTTCATTCCCTCCTTCCGTGTCAGATTTTTCTACTTCTATGTCTCTGCCACTCCAAACTGGGCACGGAAAACAGCTGTCGTCTAGAAGCCGGTAACTGGGAGCGCGTAACACATAGTCCGGCCACCTTAGCTTGCAGTGCTGGGTGCATTCTCTGAGTGAAGCACCTTCTGCCTCAACAAAAACCCGTCTCCTGATCAGCTCATTGCGAATTCTCTGGTTCCAATCGATTTCGGCTATATTTCTGAGACACTAATGGTCAAAGACATGAAGATATCTCAGATCCCCCGCTCGAAATGGTCAAGTCTGACAGCAGTACAACAATACAGTCCGCACTGTAGCCTGATACACGCGTCCTTTGAGATTCAGTAAAATATCTTTTTCTCTCCATAAGTGATGCGAATTGACAAACGCAATTCTGGCCTTCGGGATTCCTGCGTTCACTTCGTCTGTCACTCTATCGTCAGAGTTAATGAAACTTCCGAGACATGTGTAGTGTTCCATAACTTCCAGTGTCACTCCTTGAATTTTTAGAGGCGTATTCAAAGGATGTAAGCCCTGCATCAGGAATTTTCACACTGTGGGCGCTAAACTTATGTCGAAGGACTGGATGACTTTGGTCAGCTTTTCAAGTAATGCTCGCGCTTACCGCTCTTTTCCAAAAACAAGAAAAATGTTGTCTGCGTGCTCCAGGTTGACAAGGTTCTTGCCAGAAGAGATCTGAACACCTGGATTTTGGACAGTTTTCAGTGTTCACTTCATTATATATTAATAAGGAAATTAAACAAAATTGGAGAAAGTGGACATTCTTGTCGGAGCTTTTGGAAAGCTCCCCATGCACACTCGCCCGCACATGATATTCTCGAATTTTTGAGGCATACCCTTTTTAGCAAGTATGACTAACAGGACTGATCGATCGACAAAATCGAACGCACGCTTGAAATCAAGGAACACCGAGATTTTAGGGTGCTCTAACACTCGACACATTGTGAAGATGTGGGCCACGCAGTCCCTTCCAGGTCAGAATCCTGCTTGATGTTCTTCGGTCTTCTCTTTACGTGCCTACGACGTAAAATAAGCGGCACACACAAGGGGGCCGAGCCAATTCCTCTGTGATTAGCATAATATCTGTGAGCACCCGCTTTGAAAAAGGGCATCATTATCGACTGACTCCAGTTGGTCGGGAAGGTCTCTTTCTCCCAGATAGAGGAAAATGAGTTAGACAAGCACCAAATTGGGATTCTACCTTCATCTTTCAATAGACCGGATGAGGGTTCGTCAGGACCAGCAGCTCGGTGATGCTTGAGGGACAAAAGGCACTTGCTTATTTCCGAAGCCGTCGGGGGTTTCAGTTTCTCTGTCCAGGGCTGCGTTGCCAGTTGCGAATCCGGCTGAACAACTGAAGGTGGCCAGTTGAATTGGTCTCGAAATTTTTTGGCCCAATGATTCAAGTGCTCCTCTTTTTCAAAGAAGAGCGAGCCGTTGTTGTCAATGATTGTTCGGCCCAGCGGATGGCTACTTGGTGCTGTTGTGCGTATCAGGTGGAATAGTTTACGTACGTTTCCAGACTTTTTCACTTCCTCCGTATCTTCGGGTTTCAGGATCTACCAAGATTCTCAGTTTGCGCAGATTCACTTTTTTACCTGAAGTCTGACAGTTCGCCCAGTGGTGCGGTACTCTCGACCAGGAGGAATACGTGTCCAAGCGCCGAGCAATTTTGGAGTGTTGCTCGAGATCCAGTGCTTAGATCTGGTTGGTTGCACCGTTTCACAAGCGCCCAGCATCTTGCAGATTTGCAGTCAACACCTTCCAGTAAGACTTAACATCAGAAGACGACTGGTCCGAAAAGGGCTTCAGAAGGTTGTTCTGGTAGACTTGTTTCAAAGGAGGATCCGGGAGCTTTTCAGTAGCCAGACGCGGTGTACGCATCTTGTCCCCCCCCCCAACCCCGAAAAACGCAGCGAGAAGAAGCAACAAACAAGCACATGGTCCACGCAGGTGCTCCAGGACGAGCGAAAGTCAGTAAGTGACCCACGCAACCAATGGCTAGGGGGGATGTGGTCTCTGTTGTAGGTGGCTTCGGTTGTTTCGGAAGTTGGTACTGCATAGAAATAGGGTGTGGTTAGCACATAACTCTATCAGGCGTTAGGTTCTGCCCACATATCTTGATTCCAGTTCAAGGCAATCACCTAGTTGAGCCTCAGCAGCGTGAAATATACTTACTTGCGTGCACAATCATATCCCAGGAAACTACAACAATACGTGAGCTCTTAGCACGCCACAACAAGGCTCTCAAAGAGCCGCAAAATCTGCCTTCAACAGTATCAGAGCTACAGCCTGTTGGGTAGTAAGCAGATGCGATGAACATGCAACGATTATTGGCGCATCTATAAGGTATCCTCACAGACGTTGTCGAACGAACCGCATAGAGGCGACTATCAAGGGGCAACCACTCAAGCACAGACCCTTATGCTCGTTGGGTTAGAACAATACCAAACCCAGCAGAACCAACAGCAGTGGCTTCAGGATCACCAGAGTTGTGCAACCAGAAGCGAGCGGAAACCGACAGGGAAGTCAGTTCAACAACCGCGATTGGGTCTTGAATCCTGGTTTCTAACAGGCAGCACGGATCGATAGAAAGTGAGTCCAGTGTACATGCAACAGCAGTCTATTGTCCGGCTTGTTTCAGAGTTTAAACGTTGGGGGCTACCAGATGAACTGATCATCGGGGTTTGAAGAATGGTCTCTGAGTGTCTGCAGCCATAGTGTCTGAGTCAACCGTAGATTTTCCAGCTAGTTGCAATGACCGGTGAACGAATCT
>SJOL01002502.1:797159-821480 GCA_004794785.1 Opisthorchis felineus
CCAACCTGATATGAGAGATTCTGTGAGTGTCGCACAGATACCCACAACTGTAGCTCCATGGGTTCATTAGCTCATGGCTCTATTAGTCTTCTTTGGATTTGGGAGGCGTGCACTCTTGAATGCTTAGTGGAGCCAGACGTCTTGGAATTCCTCCCAACATGGAACACGCCTGTGTCCGTAGGTGGGAACATCAAACAGATAAACCTGACAGTTGGAAGTCTGAATACCCTACCGAAAAGAATGACCGGGAACACGGGAGACAACTACATTTATGTGTTAACTCACAACAGTCTTCTCGACTCTGTGACAGCTCGACCTCTGCAGTCTAACTAGTTGATATTGTCTCCCGCTTAGGACTATACCATAACAGCTTGTTCTGTCGTCCTCCTCTCCGTGTGATGTATGAACATGCCGACCTTCAGGCCTTTCGAATTTTGCCGACTACCTGAAAACAGCTCAGTAAATTAGTCCGTATTTTGCATTACCTGCGACCGTTTATATGCTTAACACGACAAATTCAGGTTGACTGGGTCGGTGAGGCTTTATTTTCAGAACCATATGAAATTCAGATGCATCGGTACTTTTGACTTCCACTGTTCCAATGTCTACCGAATATGACATTTATCCGATCTATGGTCATTCGGATGTGTGGGTTCTAGTTGGGCCTGATTGGATGACCCTTTGACAGTTTGGCTGTTCCACCTCAAATGAAGGCTGCTGTTTTTGACTGAACTACTTGAATCAATGACGCACACCAGCTAAACTAATGGCGTTGAGATGACTTTAACTAGCGGTGCCAGCAATCAGATGACCAGTGTTCTACTTGGTGGTGACGGTAGAAGGTTGGCCTTGTTCTACCCTAAACAGCGCACTACCCTCACGATACAGACATAAGGACATTAACCATGAGGACAACTCCAATATAATTGCTCCCCTTTTTTCTTCAGAAAACGGCCCCCAAATAATTGCCCTCAGACAATTGCCGTCGCAGGAAAGCTGCTGTAGCACCTCCTATGATCACCTTACCTAGTCAGTTTGGAAGACATTGCAGGCAGAAGTTACCGAACTAGGGTTAAATTCCTCACGTTTCATTAGATTTGCATCTCATCACCCCAGTACGGAAGTAGAACCATTTTGTAACATACATTTTCGTGTCCAGCGGATGTGTAAGTGAGCGTCGGTTGTTGGTTGTTGGTTCCACTCAACCCACTCAACCCCGCACTGACGATGTCACCTCGATTGGTGATGATTTGCAATCCATCTGCCAAGCTCGGCGAACAGACCAACAACCAAGCAGCGCACCCGAGCTACCTATATTCCACAACAATGCCGAGCGACGCTTGTGTTAACAAACGTGTACCAACATCGAGGCTGTCCGCGTGCCTGATGCTCGTCTTACCAGCGTACCCCCACTCGAACGGACCAAATGAACAGTAGTCCTAAGACAGCCGGGTGTGGCGACAGCCTAAGTCCTCATACCCAGTAAATTCAAGTCATAGTCACTAGTGCACAGACGACTAAGCGATTACATCGATCAATTGCTCCACTGGCTAGAAAATCTTTCCATTTGTGAAACTACCTGTCCGATATTTGTTTAATCGGCGGCTTTCAAACTATGATCGACACAGCCGTTTCTTGCTGTAAAGTCAATCCATCAGAGAATTGTCTGATAAAATAAGAATTGCATGGTATTTGTCGATTTAAAATTTGCAGCGAGTAACTCGCGAGTTCAGTAGACTGGTTTATGCTTGTATGGGGATAAATTTGCTCTTGAACGTTGTACATCGCTTTGCGGTATTTCTTTTTTTTCTTGTTATATTATATTTTTAAATTGTATTTTAGCCATATTTCAGCTTGCCGTTGTTCTGAGGCAGATATCAGGAAAGGGGTTGCCGGGAAGAAGGATAATTGTCTCAGAACAAATGCTCCTATGGTCATGTCTATTGGGCGATTTTCCTGATGTTCACACAGACCCATCATATAATGATGTGGTTCAAGGATTGGCTGTATATCAGAAGCATGGATCAGTCTTCCAAACCACTTCTGAGCGGACTAAACTGCAAGGTCTTAAAACGTGCCAAAAACATATGCATACTATGAACTTGCGTAAAAGTGTCAAGATTAGGGAGATCAGCATCCATAGCCTTGATTGAAAGTAGCGGAGAAAATCCTGTCACACACCGTAGCGGAGCGGCAAGGTTGACGCTCAACAAGTTGCGCTACAGCCCTCGAAAGAGCCAAACTAGAAAGTCATCTGCGTACTTGATGCTTTGTTCTAATTTTATGACACTGTCTCGCGTGTTATGAAAGAATGGGTGAGTCGCTGTTCATGCGCAATATAACCGTGGATTTTAGGCAGGCGAAATCTGCGAACATTTTGCAGGACAGCCGATTTAGAGTTCGAATATTTCACGATATTATACAGAGAGATTCAAACAATTCAAGCGGGGACCAAGTCAAATTCGATCACACATGTGATAAGGCGGACTTATTAATTGTTCCAATGCTGCAGCGGAAAAAGTCCCACAATGCGACGGGCTTGATTTGTACCGATAAAAATTGTTATCCATCAATAATCTGAAACTCTTGGACACATATACATAAAGCAAAACTGATTAATACGACCAAGTTTGGGATATCTGTTGATAATACAATGAACTATATCTTGACTGCATTTACGTAGCGGGAGACCGCAAAGAAATAAAAATCCACTTGCCGTTGAGGTTGCGTGCAGTTGTGGAACAAATGTGATAAGATTACGTTGAAAAAACAGGTTCCATCATAAAACAGAGACGTAAAGCATAGGGAATGAAAAAATAAGTCACGATAATTATGCTGAAAACATTGCAAATTATCCAACAGTTGGTTAGACTGTCCATTTTCGTCCATTTTTAGTCCAAGACCCTTGAAAGACCACGTGTTTAGGACGCCTGTGAAGAAAAGACACGGTAGAAATGAAACTGGCCGACAGGAAAAGGAAAACCTGAAAAGATTTTATGGTCTGTGGGAGAGTTTGTCAACTGGCAGTCAAAAGATGGACCTTCTCGATTTAGGTGTTGTGGCTAATAACACGTGAGTGTAATACAGGCGGTCGTTCGATTTGGCCTGACCTCGTTTGCATGGACTGTGATTGTGAATGGGCCTCAACACTCTGTTGATTGTGGTTGAAACTAGAGGGAATTTTCCAGTATTTACCGATCTCCGAGGGAAGTGCCGTTTCAAACCCGTCGCCATAAAGTAGGTTATGTGCTCATGCCATAGTACTAATGCTTGTGGAACCTGATACTCGCAGTTTGCCCAAATTTCGAATACTGGTTTTTGTTTGATGTGAGGGTCAACACAGCAGTTTGCCTTGATTAGGATTCTTTTGCTTAACTTCTGAAAGACTGTCTGCGCAGTCAGGATTAAATGTATCGGAAAGTAGCTGAGGTGGATGACAGCCATTCCTTTACTTATCTTATAGGGCAGACTTTACACTTTGTGGCATTGCACTGTCTCCGATGGCACATGCTTTATACCGTTCACTTGCAGTGGCTTTCTGCACAACTCAGAGAAACACTTGTGGTTAGGATAAAAAATTCATCCAGAAATTGTTCTACCAAGTTGTTACAGTTGTTATAAGAAAACCATCAAAAATCTTTGTTATCGTAGGAGACGTCTTGGATAGGACATACCTCTCAGGAAACAAACCCGTGAAAAATACAGAACGTTTTTGTTTCATCCCTACGTGGCTCATGATCATTCCTATGACAGGTTACTCTCCCCCCGCCACCCAAATAGGGTGGTCCGGCTTTTTTCTGCATTCTGTGTGGCCTTTCCCGCGTCATCTGTGTGAAGTGCGGTGTTTCATTCAATGTAGTGATCTCCCTCAATAGGTACCGGTTGAGAAAGAGTCCCAAGGCTGTTCGAGTAGGAAGATGCATTCAGTGCGGCCCAATTCAGGTTTTCAGCTATAAGACATGTACGTTAGGCGAGTATTTTCAGCAAACGAAATAATATAATTTTCGTATAGAAGTAACGAACTACTCATAAGGTTGATGAAAACTCTTTGATCTCCCGCGACACCAAAAAGGAGAGACTCAGCTGGGATTCGGTTAAGTCGCCCGGGAAAACTGGTATACAAATGGGTGTATTTGTCTAATTTCATAAAATTTGGGCTCAAGTAGAACATGAGGTTGACGGAAACTCCTGTACTGCGCCTACCCGATGAGCTCCAAGATGGACGAAATCGGTCGTGGGGTGTCGAAGAGTGTTCAGCGACCTTATGAGTAGTATACCATGCCTAGACAATGTACTGCGGTATCTCGAATATCGTGCCAAGTGAAACATGAGGCGATCTCGTGCAGCACGTTTAGTTGAAGAAGGAAATCATAAACGAGGGATTCAGCTGGGCTTCAGGTGAGTGTCCCGTGAAAACCAAATTGGTGTGCAAATGAGTGTGTTTGTCTAATATGATCTATGCTTTACTGCGATTCCTGGCCTGTGCTAACATCTTGAAATGTCTGGATAATTCCTATTTGAAGTAGTCACGCTGTGATAGCCTTACGCTGAAATGTGCTGTCAGAATGGTGCACTCATTACATGCATCCGGATCAACGGTTTTCGGATAGATACTCATTACTCTCATCTTGCGAGGCAGTCAAAACTCCAGTTGTGAGTAAGACATATTTGCTAACCTGGTTATTCAGAGTGCCCTCTTGGAAGCAGACTAACCTCGCGGACCTGTCCTGCGGTTCACCGTTATATCGTCTTAATTGTTATAAGGATAGAACCAGGATTGATCATCCAATCAAACAGACGGTAAGTTATCGACCAGCGGAACGTCGTAGTGTACTGTTTCCAGAAACAAATATGAGAACGGAGCAACCAAGCCTGCTAGCTTATCTTAAAATGAGGGACGTCAATGTTCTCGGTAAGTGAGACACACCACGTCCTGCACTCGAGGAAACACGTGATTTATTATGAATATGATGAGCGACTCTAGAGATTAGTCAACTTGTTCAAAACTAACGAGCCAGGTTTTTAAACCAGTTCCGATGTTGGACCCTCTAGTGTTACGATACTTACAACGGTTTCATCGGGTCACTTGTGGCCCAAAGATGGCTTTGGAATCCCCTGAAGGATAATGGTTTCGAGACTTGACCGGAGCTTGTGACTTCCACACTAGCTGAAGACTCTGGATAGAGACTGTACCGTAATGTTCTGCTGTCACTGAGGGTAGACTGACTCGTTTTGAACTATAAATGCTGCGTATCCTGATCTTTGAACATGCCTTTCCTGTCACTACCCTGTTGACTGTGTATGAGAAAAATTTCCCGGAGCAGTTTCACTGACAATGTCTAGGATCGGCGGCAGCAACCAAACATGTTTTTTATAGAGGCGAACTAACCGTTGAGTAACCTGAGGGGACTGATGAATGAATGGACCAAGTATTCACCGGGAGTCACAGAACGAATCTGGACAGACCGAGAATGTGAAAGGCGAGTCCTTTTGTTGCATTACCAATCCAATCAGAGCAAGAATTGAATAGCCTTCCGAGGGCAGTCGATCGTCCTGATTGCCCTGGGATATCATTCAAGTATGGATTAATTTCCATTTTCTGAATAGCTTAAGGGCATATTTAGCTTGTTTGGTTGTACGCAAAATGGAAACTTCTATCACTACCTGCATCGGTGAGCATAAATTTATACCTGATTCAGATGGAATGGCAGCCCACAGGACTTCTATTGTCTACTCCGTACCATTGTTTGGTCGAAAATGCCATTTACTACCGCAAAATAACTGACTCCTTACCTTCCGTCTTCTACCAAGCACACTTCTTCCATACTGTCTGTCCCGTTACCTGATACCACACTGAATGCCGTTACGGTCAACCGTATTCGGCCTACAAATCCCTGAATGCCAGCGAACTCAGAATCTTAAAGCGTTTGGCTAATTGAATAAAGCGAACGATTTTGTTTTTCTTTTGTTTTATCGATCGAATTGCCTGCTGGACTTCCTGCTCATATTGGGACAGTTTTGTATCAGAATATATTCGTCATTTCGGCAATTCATCATGCTGCCGGATTAGTTGGGTGATGATGGCCTAAAAATCGCCCAGACCTGAACGCATTCGTCGGAAGCGCAAGAAAATTGCCAGAAAATTAATTGCTAGATTTGGTGGACAGTAATCCGCCCACCGAACTGAATACAAAATGTGACAGCCCTAACCATTCACTTTTCAAGCTGTTTCAAGTTCCGTAATATCTGATCTTTTTTGCGTCCTGGATGTTTCTGTTTTGGGGTATGGGTTTGGTTGGCAAACTAGTATGAAATAAGGTCAACTTAGAAGAAAGTCGACCAGCATAAAAAGCAGCTGAAGAAGATATAATTACCTCATCTCTGATATCTTTTTCTAGTACCTGTGGGATGGACGGAGAGAAGTGAATGTACTCTGTTGTAGACTTCTGCTGCAAAGCGAGTTGATGAATTTTCTTGTTGAGATTTTCAGCGTGAAATTGCTATCCATCAATCCAAAGCTTTGGGCCGATCAAACGAGGAACTTGAAATTGCGCTTCAAACTTCAGTGTTGTCTACCTAGTGAGCTGCAAAACAATCCATATTGGTACTTGTAGCCTACAACTGTGGGAATTCGCGTTGTTATGCTGAGAGTCCTGGAGGTCACACTGTGTGCCCAAGCAGTGTCGCAGGCTCAGACATAGTGGACGGATTTCCAGCTTTCGGCAGAAGCGCAATTTGTGAACGTACAAGACAGATCTCTTGTTGGCAAATGCCCGTGATGAGGAGATCCGGAACCAAGGCACCTGAGGCCAACTAATGTGACGCTAAATCAGGGGAAGTATGCAAGTTGTGTTTGAATAATTCGTTACTCAGTATCCGGTTCAGCTCATAAGCAAAAAAAATTTCCGAATTAAATGTATCAAATGCACTGATTTGAGCTTGCATCAGGTTAGTTTTGCGACGACATAGCTAACGCACACAATTCCAAGACTTCAATAAAATTGCATATCACATGACCAGCTGGTCATGATGAAAATCGAACACACGTTCACATCACTCTTGTTTGAATAATCATCCTCCCCTTCTGATACAGTTATTCTGGTGAGTCCACAACAAAGGAGGGAGCATCGGACTCGAGTTTCGCTCTTAATGGAGCTCACCAACAATGTGTATCCCTGGCCGTGCCGGACACCTGACATGCGAGGCGAATGTGTTACCACTACTCCACCATCGTACGCTGGACGCACTTGAAGTAGCACGTGTGCGTAGGTGAATGTCTTCACGATTGTGCGGTGTGATTGGTTTGCCCGAAGAATCTGATGGTCTGCAGGGGCCCTATTCTCAGCAAACGTCAGCGAATCTAGGAATATTGTCTTCTCAATTGCAAAGGTTATGTGGGCTTGGAGTGACACATTCGAAACGGTGTCTTTGAAAATATTCCACCGCACCACTACCCCGTCAAACTCCTACGACATGCGAATCAATATAACACCGCCGAACACCAGTCGCGAACAATTTTCACTGAACATGCCTACGTAACTGGGGTCAAATAACTTGGAAGAGATACTTCTTCCCCAGAACGAATGAAGTAATTTAAACCGAATGTAATTCGTAACATGCCTACAATTTTGTGTTCAAGTAGAACAAAAGACTGGTGGAATCTCAGGGACTACGCCAACCTGTTCAGTCCCAGGAAGGTCATAACCGATAGTGGGTTGTCGTAGATCTTCAGCAGTCCTGCCAGTGGGTGATGTGTCAATAAAATCGTTAAATCGTTCGGTGGAGGGTGTTTGGTTATGTGCAGCGCCGGGAACTAATAGTGATTAGGCTTCAAATTATTTGTTTGGTGTCGGTTTGGTAGTGTTGTCGATGCCAAAACTGATCAAGGGTTAGTTCGTCCGGCCTAAATTGCAACAAACTTCTCGAGAGTGAACAGTGACCCAAGCACGTTATTGTCCTTGGAGGCAGTCTCTTACAGCTCATGGGAGTGCTATAAACCCAGCACCGAAAGGGAGCACCTGCGTCATCTATCTATCTATCTATCTATCTATCTATCTATCTATCTATCTATCTATCTATCTATCTATCTATCTATCCGTCTATCCATCCGTCCATCTATCCATCTGTCGGACTTCTTGTGGGCTCTAGTAAGAATGCAGTTCAGGTTCGATGCTGCCATTTTACGGAGCGGGCCAGGCGGAATAACCGCACCAGCGCAACAGGATGAGATTCTCATGAATACCGGAGTGGGCAGCAAATTGAATGACAAACGCTTGCGAAATATCGGACTGGATTCTCTTAATGTTCAACCAGGAAGGAGCTTAGTTTTTCGGGTTAGCAATCGGGTTTCCGTTAGTTCTTCCCCCCCCCCACCCCTAGTTAATAATCAGGTCTGAGATAAACGGTAGTTTTTCATTGCGAGTAGCATTTAATTCGACATTACTGGTCGTCCAAAGGTGGGCCTCTTGGAAAGTGCGCGGTTGTCTCACAGAAATCTTGAGATATCAGTGTAGTTGTAAGTTCTGAGAACTGGTGTAATCAAAGTTCTTCAGCACTAATTAGTCTTAGTTTAGTGTTAGCTATGCGGAGCTTCATCATACTTGATGGCACAAGGTCTTACCCAAGTAAGCTGGAGAACTTGTCAGGTTGTCTAGCCAAGTGGGGGAATTCGGAAGCATGTCCCTTCAAGAAACTTCTGAGGGATGTACTGGTCTTCAGAAATTTCTAACACACTGGAAGTCGAATGATTCAACACTACTGCCCACATTGAGAATTCGTAGGAAAGTGTAAAAAACAGAAACCAATTGTGAATAAGTCAATAAAGGGGGCTTACGTGATTCAGTGTACAGAATAACATACCCCTTCAGAAAGGAAAGATGGGAGAGTTTCTATCACTCCTAGGAGGTAGACACTTCCAGCGTTACGTATAAAATTGGATACCAGTTTACCAGGTCTTTGGGCAATTTCGCAGAAAACGGCGAGCTCACGGGAATTATTTTGCTGTATTCCTCAATGAGTTTGTCCCTTGATATGAATAAAAACACAAAGGAACTCATACTCACAGGTCCTTTGTAGTTGCAACCTTGTTTTTTTAAGTGCGCCCATCGGACCGTCCATTCGCATTCAAATTCCTTACAGTAAACAGATGCAACCTGAAGTCGTTGGGAAACAGCCCGCACTATCTTGCGTCATTATCCAAAACTTACCCGAAAAAATGCTTGCGAAGCCAGAATCAGGTTAGGTCCTTAGTCCAACTAACTCGAAAACCACCGAGCAAATATTTTGCAATGCGAGCTTTACTCACCTCTGTTGAAATTGTTTCTGAAATAGATGCTGGTAGTATTCTGGGATCCTAGTGCATCCGATTGGGATCCACGTGACTGAAGGCCCTACATCCGCGAGCATGCCTCCGCTTTCTATTAGGACTGCCGAGGAAATTTCCTCTGTCTTTGCATGCTAGGTTTTGGTTGGGTGATGTTCGCAATTTGTGTTAGGAAAATTCTACTGAGTTCTTCCGTCGCCCACAAGAAGCTTATGTGTGTTTATTTCCGTGCTGATTGATGATGTGAGTACCTTCTTCCGCGCTCTTCTCGCCGGGAAAAATTTAGTTAAACTAAGACCTTAAACCTCCATTTTCTCTCTACCCTCATCAAAGCGCTAGCCCCCTAGCGGCCTATTGTTATGGGTGGTGGTTTTGCCTCCAGAACCATAGAAAAATGTAGCTGATCAAAACTAGAACGACTGAGCTCGAGGCAGCTCAGTGGTTGAGGCGCGAACTTACTGACAGGAAGGTGTGTGGTTCCAGCCAGACGCCGGCATCTCGACTGCTCCTGTCTAGGCTTTGAAAATCTAGCAGTATCTCAGCCTTCGCGCTTTCCTCGGGTGACGTGGCAACAAAACACCGAAAGGGTGGTACAGCTGATTACTACTGTCCAAACCAAGGACAAAAAAACAGTCGCATCCTGTGCGGTGTGAAACTGACCAGACACTTATCACTTAGTGGAGATAGTTGCCTGCATTTCACCAGCCAGTCTGTTGAGGACTCTACCATTCCATCAGCGCTTGCCTTCTGAACTTTTGCTATACAGACTTGTCATCTATATCGCCCTCGTTCGCAGTCTTCCCCCTGTCCTGGCGCAATTATTCTGGGAGGAAGCGCTGGACTCGAGATTAGTCCTCATTAAAGCACGTAAAGCACGTAATTGATCATTCCAGGATTTGTCCCCGGGACCCCCGACACGCTCGCCTCATTTGTTACCTCTTCTCCGCCAGTGCACGGTGGACGCACCTGAATTATCGTGTCTGAGCAAATGAATATGTTCACGCTTGAGTGGCGTGATTGGTTTGTCCGACGTCTTGAACGGCGACCTAATAACTGCCCTGTTTTGTGATTGAGTGACCTGCCTGTCAGGACCTCCCAGCTAAGTAGCCCTACTCACTGTTGTAACTTGCTGGACAATGTTTGTTGCGGGTAGTTGCAGAATTTGTGGAATTCACACTCACATTACTCTCGATTGAACCCTACTCCTATGGAGTTGCAAACCAATCAAGCCACTCAAGCGTGAACAAGTTTGTCTGTTCAGGCACGATATTTCAAACGAGTCCAACGTGCACTGTGGTAGAGCTGAGCATGGTTGATGTCCGAATTTCTAATCCCATTATGACGAACTATATGCGCTGCTGGTGAGCACTAATAAGGACGAAACTCCAGCCCCATGCTTCCTTTGTATACTGTGGACTGGCCAGGACAGGGGGACTATACGAGCTAGAGTGATGTGAATGTGAGCTCCGAAAATTATATGAATTTCTAATCTGGCCTTTGAAACATGTGGTACTTTGTTATATTCTACCATAGATCTTAGCGTTCATAAGCTCATACCGATCCTCTGGAAACAAAATCACGGATTCTCTAAGGCAACGGAGTCAGTCCTTCCAGAGAAAGGAATTCCTTCAGAACCCCGGTGGGAGTGTTTCCCCTTGGCCCTGATGGAAGACTGCTGATATGGACCACCCTTCAGTAGGTTACCGCGCTAACGAGCAATTGTGGGAGATGGATGCAGCGTTTCACTCTCAGACTGACAGACATACGTGCACATTTGATTTATCGGTAACTAATCTATAAAAGATAGCTTCTTATGGTACATCGACGCCACACATGCCCTCCTTACTACTGCTTCCTATTGTTAGAGGAAAAGTTATGAGTGCATGAGACGTGACTTCTAAACACATTTAACATGCAAGACTATAGTTATGACAAAATTCTGCCAACAGCTATTTCGTTTTGCCTCTACTTAGCACAGATGCTTTGCACGCAGAAGAAGAGTAGGTCTGCCTCGATGGGCATTCAAAGTTTCACTAAGAAAAGCGGCACGGGAGGACAGGACAAAGGTCGCGAACATAAATTAACAGTCAGCCTGTCGAATGAAGTTAATTTGAGGTCAAGGCAGTGGCTGATCGATAAAGCGACAACAGAGCGTTCATTTTATCACCAGGTTAGCAGCACACAGGGTAGATGATGAATGCAATCTTCTAATAGATTCAGTACGCTTGTCACCTAGTTAGTTGGAATTTGCGACACTCAATTTCGTGAAGCAATTATCTAGCCGTCGATCTGATTGTCTGGCTTCAAAAGTAACTTAGCGTGCGCTGATTGATGATCGCCGTGTATAAGATCTTAATCATAATTTCACGTCTAAGGCGACATATGAGCTAAAGCAAGAGCATTCCGTAATTCAGCTGACGAGGTTTTGTTTGACAATTAATGGGCTCAGGTAGAACATAAGGTTGAGGGAGACTGGGAGAATGCTCCTACCTGATAAGTCCCAAGAGGAACGAAACCGGTCGTGGGCAGTCGACGAGTTGTGAGTAGCTTCCCTCAAAACAAATAATGGGTTTCACTTCTGTAGAAGTGCTCGGGTCAGTCATCTCTCTTTCCATATTGCCTCAACCCAGTCGTCGACCTTCAACCCAAATACCAGTAGTGTATTACCAATATCCGGCTACAGCAGGGCGTTTGCCAGCCCTGTAAGGGAAACCTGCTTGCTAAAACCAAAATACAATGAATTCCCAAATAACCCGCAGTTATTGCAGACTTCAGGACACTCAGGCAGTATATATAGGTAAACGAGTGTGGATGAGAAAACACTCTACAAATGTGTGATATATTTTGGAAGTGTATTTCCCCAGAGTACATGCTTGATGGAAACTAATCAGAATTAACACAAGCTGGTTACAGCGCTCTTTTGTTTGTCTTAGCTGCATCCAGCAGTCTATTGAGTTCACTAACAATGGACACAAGCTGCTCAAAGATTGTTGACCAACTAACTAAGGGATGAGTCCACAAGGGATGATTCCACAAAGATGCATCGTTGGTAGGGAACTCTGTTCCCTTGGATAGGTAATGGCGCAAGTGGATGGTTTTACGAGCTCTGTCATGTCGTGAGTCTTCTTACTTTGAAGGGAACCAAAGGCACGTTCTATAATGTTCTTACCAGTTTCGCGGTTGCTCTTGTTTTGAGGAAACTGATTGGCAAAGGCTACTTAGATGGGTCACATGGAGGTAAGGTAGCTTACTGACGTTTATGGTCAGCATGAAAATTTCAGGTCAGGTAAAAAAAACAGAATTACAGGTTAAATCAATTGCCGATTAGTTGTACCTATTGACTATAACCGTTGAAAAAGAGGGTAGAGTTGGCTGATAGCAATGGAAGCATGGTTATCTGCTTGGAAATAAAATACTACCGAAACTGCGTGGAGAGCTGTAATTTGCCGCATGCTAAACAAGTGTCGCTCCTCTTGGACAACCAGAATCAGTCCACAGATAGAGACCAATGGTTGATTTAAGTTTGACGTGACGTTGAGAGTCACCGGATCTTTCATCATTAGTGTCGTTACTGGCGTTGTCTCCTCAATACACACTATCTCAGCTGGATTGTAAGTTCGTTTGAATGCTGGTTTCAAGAGGCGCCTAACTAAAGAGGAAACACTATCACCGCTGGATAGCCTTGCTATCTTGACTAGGTGGGAGCAATATCGCGGGGGTGTATACGTCTTGAATACTTGTCCTAGCCTGTCCCTCAGTAGGCATATTCTTTGGTATGGTGATCTTGAGGAATCTGTCCTAAGCCACACCACTGTGATTCTCAGGCTTTTCGTCACAACCTATCGTAGATCGATTTAACCCTCCCTCCGTTATTTTAACCAGATGTGATATTTACTGTCGAATGCATCTACATCTACAAGATACATCCACTCAACGTATCACTCAGTTTTCCTCACATATTGTCTGTAACTAATACCACAGTATTAGCCGCTCAAATGTGATCAATATGTCAACGCGTTAGGTGTGCTACACTGCTACTTTGTCCCTTTTCTAAACCTATCCTGCTTTATTTCATCATATTGCTTTTAAAGCCGTTCAGATTTCTTCCGAACAGCCAAGTTCCTTCCAACCCTAATTGTTCAACCTCGAAGCCGTCAACTAACTAACAGATAAGATTGCTGGAAGTGTTCTTGTGGGAAGGAATACTGACAACCCCGATTTTAGTCAACAATAAGAATAGATTTCTGGTCAGAAAATATGGTAACCATTCTTTTTCACAGCTGAGTGGAAAATTTTTTTTTAACAGGATGTCTACACAACACAACCTGCACTCTTTTGGATTCACACAGGAGAGCTGTATTGTGTTTACGAAGTTCAGTAAGGTGACTGTTACCGGCTGCCTACAACGTCGTTGTCATCGCTCGCTACTTAGTTCAGAAATGCCTCCGCTGTCTGCGCAGTATTGATCACATCTGACCGGCGTATCTCATTTGGTCGGGACATATAGTTATGTTTTGTGCCTCTGTTTTGTATCACACATTTTGCGGCCAAAGAGAATTTACGACCCGGACACATTCCACAACAAGCTTGCCCTCATTTCATTTCAACAACCCTAACTGATCGATTTCCGAGGTGGGCCGTGAAAAATTTTCAGAGTTTGCTCAGAAAACACTGAGGTGGACTGTCAAAAAATTGTTTTGGCATTCAGGTGTGAACTGGCAGCGGAAAGAATGAATACGAAACATTTTCTAAATTCCTGATCTCCAATCACAACGTTTTACACTCAGTGGTTCATTCTTCCGAAAAATGCTTCCAACTGAGATTTTGGACATCTTTTCTCAGAGTCGCTGACCTTATCACTACATTGAAGAGAACAGACTGATAAAAAATTCTCATCAGTTACACTACACTGTGACACTGGAACTTTAAAATCTTTATGTCAGGGGATGCTGAATTAAGTGAAGAAACTGTGCCACAAATTTCGTGAAAACTTAGATTCAAATCTCACAGAGTTTGGCGGACGAATATGAGAATAATTGCCTACTAACTCCTATGGAAAACTCTCCTTTTCTAATGATTCATTCACGTGGCTGTAACCCTACCAAATTGTCGCTGAAATAGAATCCATAGAGATCTTCACAGTACTCACACTGCTCTTTCTCGCTTCAATCAGGTCTAGAACGCAAACCTTCTGATAAGCGAAAGTGCCACGTATGATGTAGCTATAAACAAGAATAAGTGGATGGCATGTTGAACAAGCATGTTAATGAAGCGCGAATAACAATGGTAATAATCCTCCAGCTTTAGCACGCTTTCGGCGCTTAGCTATCATGCCACCCCGAAGGAAGCACGAGGGCTGAGATACTGCCAGGTTGCCCAAGCCTAGACAGGAGCAGTCGAGCTGTTGAGGTTGGGTTCGAACCACGGACCGTCCGGTAAGTAAGTTCTTACCTTAAACACTGAATTACCTCCTAATCTACTGAAGAATGAGACTAAGGAACCCATCTGTCAGCATTCAGGCTTGCAATTTCAAAAGAAACTTTAGTCACTAAAAAGTTTCTCATAAGTTTTGACTAATTCAGTCAGTTGGCTGACTACTGGTGAACAGTATGGATAGTTTACTGGACTGGCACCTGTCCTTGCGGGGGATGTGAGAAGTACCAAACCGTCTGCTTGGATCTGAGTGCATGAGAGGCAGTCTAATTCCCAAAAGCTTTTCTACTTGTGGTGATCTTTCCTAAACCAGTTTCACCAGATATCAATGACGTCAGTAGATCTGCAACTCTTTAGTTGTTAATTTCAAGTTGCTCCACACATGATCACAAGTCCGTTTTATTCAGACGTAGAAATCACCGGTCTGAGAATGTCTACGACTGAGTCATGAACAAAAACATCCTGAGAACATAGTCTCTAGCAATTGACCAAAGTGTGGTGTTCTGTCACATACCCCTTCTAGTTTTCATCCTAATTTGATACAGAGAGTCCTGCAGGTCCTAATGTATCAACTCTATCACTCAGGGAATGATTAGTTTTCAATTAATGGCTTGGTTTCATTTGATTCTTGGTGTTCTACCGAAAGCAGGACACACGACACGGCATTGTAACGGTGCTACAAATTAAGAAGAACTACTTGTTCGACAGGTGCAGTTTAACGGGCTGGTTAAAATTTGGTCAACTAATGTGCAGCACAACTAACAGGCCACTTGTTCGTGATGCAGGAGAGATAATAAGTATTTCTTACTGGCTATAGGAGAGAAGCACCGACAGTCTTTTTTGGTAGGGATGCATAGAAAATTGTGTGGCCACCTGAAGGTTTCTGGCCAGGAAAAAGTTCTCTCGTGGCTGAACTTTCCTGCATCTGATCACATCTTTTCCGAAACATATGGTCAATTCTAAGCCCATTTTTCCAATGATTATCAGTTACTTTGCTTATTAAGATGAACCTTCATGATTAACCAGCATCAGTCGGCTGACTGTCCAGAATAAGCAATAGCTGATTAAGGCTTAATTTCCGTTGAAGTTCAGTGAACCGGTAATTCCATTTTGAAGAACAGCTTGCCTTAACGAGGATTTTAGTTTCTCTTGTTTGAAATACTGCACGAAAAATCCAAATCTACGAAGGTGAAATTGCAGTTACAAACTTCGTTCCTGAAACGTAAGAGACCAAAACGTGTTTATCACCCGGCTGTTTCAACACAATTCGACGTGTGTCTAACCTTAGAAAGTTGTGCCTGTTCAGAGTTTTATGATCAGGAGAGAGCGTGTTGTTAGCGTTTCAGTTGCAAGAACTATCCTTTTCGGCACATTTTGTGACCGTACAAGGTAATTGCCGTAGCAACTGTTCAAATTCGATTCGTTCTGTCCATGCACACGCTTGCAAACATGTGCACACGTACACATGCCTATCCCAATTCTACGTAGGTACAAACAATCATTAGGATCTCAGGTAGTATTGTTTGTGTCAAACCGTGTGATCAACAGCCTCTCAGTTGTGTTAGTTGCTAACACCAGTAGGCGTTTTCCTTATTCCAATATTCACGCCAGTATTCCATTCATGACCGTACAGCTTACAGTTAATCCACCATAGATTTACATAACTTCTCACCCTCATTGTTCTTCCTTTGCAAACTTCTGAGAAACCTGCGATAGGAGCTTTCATTGGACAACCAGCTCTTCTCCATCCAACTTGACATCCCTCCCATCACAGGCTACTTTACTGAAGATAGTTTACTGTGAACTTTATTACTTCGCCATGACTTTTTCTGTACGGACCTGTCTTTACCAATTGATGCTAACAAATCACAGGGTATTTGGTGTTTGGGATGACCTCAAAAAAGGTAATCAATATTCTGATTGAACTATGCATCCACATTCCCGAGTTAGCATAGCCAGCTCTACTAATGAAAGCCGTCAGCATCCTGGAAAACCCTGCCAATCGAAGGATGAAATGCATGTCTATCCGGAACTGCATTCTCTGGCGGCTGCCTTATTCCTTCGAAAATAACTCTGGACTTGGCCTCAATTTATTCCGTTAAATCTATTCGTGGGATATTGCCAATCATTATGGTCAATTTTTTTCACGATTTCTCCTAATTTCAAACGTGGCTTGTTTGGCAAATAGCTAAGTCATTCGTAACAAGTGTGTCCTCATCATTTTTATTACGTTTTGCCTCTGTATTTCGGCGAAAAAAACATGAATAGGAAGAACCCGTTTTCGAAATTTTGCTCCTCAGTTGTAGTAAACTCCCAAATTTGTGATGTTCATGTATTCGTCCACGTACATTCTGTACTTCTGTAAATATTCCAGAAAGGTCCATCTACGTAGAACAAGTAAAAGAACCCAGTGACTGGTGCTGTTTACTCCAGCTTGAGGGTAAAATTCTGCCTGGCCAGCATCCATCTTTTTATTAGCCATGAATTGCATGTTCTGGGTACCGGTGCTTCACAAGACTGTATTTTGAGTTTGCTCCAGCTAGAGAATGGTAACCTGTTCATTGTAGTGGCATTGGGTCTGCCAGGTCAGCACTTGCATGAGTCAATCTCCCTATTACTTTTCTAAGTCTTTAGATGACTCTGAAAGGCAGATAAATACCAAGAAAGTACACAATTTAAGAATGAAAGTCAACAGAAAAGTTAGTTTACCTAGCGAAGCTTACTGATTTGGTTACCGACTTTACTAACATCATTCCGTCAAAGTGCACTTTGTATTTTATCCGACTTTTTGCCGATAGACTGATGAAGATGCTGCGTTACCCTCCACCGGGTCCACTAATGAGTGATTTTTCACAGGCATGCTCCAAGGCGATAAACTGATTAGGACTACTGAGCACATGAACTTTTGTAAAAGATATATGGGTGACCCTTTCATAGTTGTGTCCAATGAGGATGAAGTGAGCAGCCACTTGTATAGGTGTTTACCGAGGCTCATCTGTTTGATTCAGAGTCAGATAGTAGGTTTTCTTTCTAGGACACTGCTTTAAAATGACTACCAGGTGGTTCATACCAAAGGTCGGCTTACAGGAAACCCACATGGACTTCTCAGTACGCGAGTTTCCACAGCATCACATTTTCGAGACAAACGTGAAAGTCCATGCATAGTATGCCGAATCGCGCAGCTGTACCGAAGCCATGGAGACTGAAGTGACTCACATCGCTTACGTTTTGGAAGGCAACTGCAGTCCGGAACTACTCATAAACAAAAAGTGGTGCAACAACCAGGCCATCCGGTCATCATGACGGTGGAAAGGAAATCTGTTTTGAGTCCACCCTTTAAAAGAGAAATTTTGCCAAATTTGATCGACCGTTGGGCTTACAGGCCTTTGCAGCATATCACTGCAGCAGCAACTGTGCGATCCTGATCCAGTACCGACAGAACACTCCACTTGAAACTCAAAAATAAATCATCCATCCACACCAAAATCCTGGTTATGTACTGATGTAGTACACTACTCATAAGGTTGCTGAAAACTCTGACAGCCTACGACCGGTTTTGCCCTTCTTGGGGCTCATCAGGTAGGCGCATACCCGAGTTTTCATCAACCGTATGTGCTACTGGAACCCAAATGGGACAGGTCGTGCGCTGTCGAAGAGGTCTCAGTGACCCTATGAGTAGTGTATTACGTCTATACATGTATCGCCATATCTCAAATATCGTGCCAACTGAAACATGAGGCGGCCTGGTGCAGCACATTCAGTTGCTTAGAAAAATTGTAAACGAGAGATTCAGCTGGGCTCCAGGTGAGTCCCCCGTCGAAACCAAACTGGTTATGTACTCTTTTTCCTGTTGTTTTACAGCAGAATGTCAGCTGAACAAACTAGTAACTTAAGGAGAGTAGGACCACCTATTCCATCTTTGATTACCATATACCATCTTCGATTCACACACGTGGTTTGGCAACGGCTGAAATTGCTGCGACACGCCCACACAATCCAGTCCTGTGCCATCAGAAATACTGCAAGCGCTTGGTTTCCCTTGGTTCGATGACACATGCTACTTGACACACCCAGTAGTCACGTGGAAGCTGCGGCGTCAAGTCAGGTGACCCTTTAGTATGTCCATCAGCTTTCACTATACCGTCTAATTTTTGCTGTTTTTAACTACATTACATGAACCTGAGTACCATATCATAAAAATAATGTGTTCGTCAGTTGCCGTTTTGATGACATTATGGGAATACTCCGACAACACCAGGTGCCGCCGGAATGGTGTCATACTGACAGTGAGTTGTGGCCTAATCCAAGACAATCGAGTGTGGATGCTGCTTGAATAGTAAGAGCATCCACTGAATAAGCTCGTACTAACACTGCCTAAAGTGACCGCCTGGAACAGTTTAGGCCCATGGGTAGAAATTCCAAAAACTGATAAAGAAACTGGGGAAAAGTGGTCCTCCAAGCCACAAGTTTGGTCACATTTGCTTTCATTATACCTTGTGGTGGCAACAATAATGTGAGATTAAACAAACGTCTTCCATGTCCTCCATGGACTAGTCCCGAGAGGTGTCAGTCAGTTGGCACTGTGGCTGGTTCACGTTCCATAGAGCATGCAAAATGATTAAACTTGCAATACACGGACAAACACCTTCAACCTGCCCTAGATTATATTCCCATACTGTATCCTGGACACAGTAAAGTAGAAGACCGAAAATTTTATCACCTATATTTGAGCGTACTTAGGTAAGCCTGACTGATAGGGGGACAAACACTGGATAGGGAAATTTTGCACAGCGTACCAGAGCACATTTTGGCCGATACTTTCTCGGTTATGGTGAATCACAGCCGTTGTGCACAGCGCTAACATGAAATAAAGATTCCAGGCATTCTAATCTACAACTGATTTGCAGATGGGACGGATATTTTGCTGCATATCCAGTGAGGTCTGGTGGTTTGCGGTACTGGTTGCTATGCTTTTACTTGTACCTTGGTTCGCTTCGACTATGGCTTCGAAAGTCTCATGTTTGGTTCTTCATCACCTGACTGTGGCTACCATATACTCATCTCCCCGGTGCACTATGTAGCTTCATATTGCGTTTCTACCGCATTATCTTGCCACCATCACTTCCAGTTCATTTGTTTAATGGTTAACTGCTCACTGAGTTTCAAATACCTAACGAATCAGTGAGGCTGGACACGGTGCGACTACTTTACTCGACCTGCCAGCAAGTAGGCACTGTCGAGCGCTGTACTACTTGCGTTTGGCCATGGCTGAAAAGAAACCGACACATGAAACTTCGAGTTAGCGCAACTCGTCTAGCGAAAACCCATCAGAATTCGATTGTACTTACTAGGCTGTGCAACAGGTAGACCCTTAGGAACATGGCCAATTCGACAGGGAAAAATTAGATCAGCGTGTTAAGGACTGTTGTGTGTGGATCTTTTCTGTTCCACACAATGCCGGCTGTCAGTGAGTGATGAGGATGTAATCAATCCCAAAAGACTTAATTGATGAGGCGGCACTGTTAACCGGGCAAATGGTTTTTCGCTGGCATGTGCACTGCTTCGATCGAGTGGCACCAAGCTCATGACCAATGGTCAAGTGAAGGACACTGGATGGAACCTTGAAAATCGATGACCGTTTACAAAGACAGTGATATTTGATAGCCTTGAATCATCCATCATTATCTTTCTTTATCAGTGTTTTTCGATGGTGGTTGGTTTGAAGTAACGATGCGACTGTGATTGTTGACCTGCTTAGCCGGAACCTTTTGTAGAGACAAAACAAGAAGTGAAGTCATCCGTGCTCTTCCTCGTTTTAGATCTCTGATTGGTAAGCGCGGTTTCCAACGCCACGACGATCAATAGGTTCTCCTTGGAAAATTATGCGTTTCGGATTATGAGACACAGGTCAGTTTCCCTTGGACTGAGAAATTTGGTATTTCCTAGTTGGTCAGGAGGTGATTATTATCTTTTTTACATGACTGCTTGTTGGGCACACTGATTTGCAGAATTTGCGTCCACATTACACTACTTTAAACAGTCTCTTTCCTGTCCTCGTCCAGTTATTCTGCCGATTTCACATCAAAAAGAAGAAGTACCGGTCAGAGATTTGCTCATCAGCACTGTCTACCCTTGGCCGTGCCGGGATTTGAATCCCCGGCATCTAAGATGCTAGGCGATCGTGTTACCATTATGCCTGAACGGGCGATTGTATTCACATTTGACTGATGAGAATGGTTCTCCCCATCAACGACCCAGTCACCGTCCGAGGTGAGTCGACTGATTTGCCTTCAGCACCATCTAGCGTCCTGAGGGTTCATTGTGGCTGCCACCGCTAATCAGGCTGCTTATACGTGTTCATCACCATCCCTGTTGACACCGCTGGCTTCACAGAGGTCAATTTATCTATTTTAACACCCTTCTTAGAGTAACCCATAGGAAGCCATTCCTTTTTCATTATCATTTATATTGATATTCATTGGCCTTTCATTGTTGTTCTTGCACCCATGTCTCCAAACCAAGTAAAACGTATGTAACATTATACTTCTGAATTCCCACTTTCTATTTTCAGGTTGCCAGCACGTTCCTCCAACTGCTTCTCAGTTTGGCATTTGTCTCCTTGAAATCACGGGTCCTTAAAGACCACCTTTGCTTGGCGCACAAAAATAAGCGTACAATTTCTAGAAGAGTAGAGACAAACAAACCATACTGACCCATTACATACATTAGCAGATTTAGCGTGAAGCCACGCTATGCATTGGCCTACTGTTTTGTTACATAAACGAGTAGGCTTTCGGGGATACCAGATCCACAAAAGTACCACTTATCCCGTTGCCTTTCGGGCAACAGATTCACATATGCTGAAGAAAAAACCATGCACCCAGTAAAACATAGAAGCTTGTGAAGGTAACTGGAATGAAACACCTCGAGCTCTTCCACACAGCCTTTCAAAGGATAGTAGAAAACGGTACTGCAAACGTACACGTGCCGCACTACCTGCTTTTGGGGGATCGAAATTATTTCATGTTGCCCACAATGGTACAAGCATTCGTCTTTAGGTGAACATGCTCATGGGACAAATGGACACAGCGATCTCGCATGCCGATTCTGTATGAGAGGGATTCAGTCTCATAGCCAGTAGCGCTTTCATTGATGTGTCTAAAGTCGCTCGTTTCTTTTCTCAGTTCTTTCTGACCTAAGTTGATCTTGTCTGAACTGTTTCGTTCTGTGATCGGGTTCACCAAATTGGAGTAAATACAATTGGTTACAATTACTTAATGGCACTGCCATTCTGAACACTTCTAATTCCCTCACTGTATCATTAGTGACCACGTTTGCTTCGGATTCGTAGTTATTTTATTAAGACTCATAGCCACCATCTGAAAGCTGACCCCTCGGATACGTACTGGACTTTTTACGGTAAGGTGATTACCCAATTAACTCTTTTTTAGGACGCAACACTACGGGGACCAATCCGTTCCGTCGGTTAAAAAACTGACAATCCCCAATTGAAGTAGATGGATCCATATCATAAACAACCAATAAAACTGTTTGGTATTCCGTCCTTCGCAACTCGACTGGTGCTCAGGACTGTCACTCAGCTGGTACGGCAGTTATGAGTAAACAGAAGTGTAAACAATGACCGAGAGAGACACTACACTTGTTTGATTCCCACAAGACATCTAAGCTTTACCATGATTATGTCCGTTTTTACTTTACGCGTTACTTCGTGTAAAGCTGGTGAAGAATACCCTAATAATAAGCAGTATCTAGTCAAGACAGAATATTTCAACATACTTAAATCGTCGGCAGCACATTTAGCCAAAGAAAAGCATAAATAAAAGATCCGTTTCAGTTGCACTTCAATAGCATCTCAGATGGAAGGCAAATGCTCAATTCCACGCCTGACGGGCTTCGTTAGACTGACCCCGAGGTAGTAGCAGTTTTTACCAAACAAAACAACTCACTTATGGGTGAAACCCACTGTTCAGCAGGATATGATTAATCCAATCCAACAAAGCGTCTTCTTCCAAATCAGCTGAATACCCTAGAGTCGTCCACGTATCTACCCAACCAGTTGAATAGACACAAAGCATGAGGGAAATGCTTTTTGCCAAACCTACCACACAATGTTTCTAGACATCTTATTCTAACGAGTGAATCAAACCGGACAACGTTACAACAGTTCATAAATTCAAATCCGACTGCCAGTCAAGAGAGACAATAAAAGTTCATTTCATTTGAGAACGAGACTTTGAAAATCCACTTGGATGATCCTCCTCAGGAAGTTAGAATAGTGCTGACGTTGTTAATGGCGTTGGCGCGTTGTGCGAAGAAAGTTTGAAGGATTTCTCGACACATTTTTGCCGTGAAACTTTGGTGATCCTCTGGATTACATCCATAAAAGAACAACTGTGCATGCCGTACAAGCGTGTCAGTTATATGTGTCGGATTTATGTCCTCTTTTGCGTCAACGTCCTTGACCACGTAATCAGACCTCATTCTCTCATCAGAAACCTATCTTACCACTCTAGTTATCCTGAAAAGAACCCCGTAAACCTAAACCTATTTCCTTGCTGGTCTCATAGAACAAGAACAGTATAAACGAATGATTCATCTGGGATTTGCCCGTGAAAACCAGATCGGTATAAAAATGAGTGTATTTGTTTAAGTTCGTGCAATTCGGGTTCAAGTTGAAAATAAGACTGAAAGAAACGCAGTGGCTGGGCCTACCTGATAAGCCCCAAGAAAGGTATCCAACAACCTCATTCCTTCTATTTACCATTTGTCCCCTCCACCTTTTAGAGAGTGGAAAATTCCCATCTACATACTGACCTATTATATCAAGCTTGCCGTATCATGAGACATAAAAGGAATTTTTTTTCACTTAGCGGTCCATCTTGTCGGCTTTTGTGTCAGTACAGCTAGTAGTTAGCAGTTCAAGGACAATAAATATTGGCATATCTTCCATAAATCAACCGTCATCTTTGTGAGCAAAGAGGTGGATTGTTGAAAGTCTATTCTCCGAAAATTGATTGCTGTGTGTGGCTTTCTACTGTTAAGAAATCAGCGAGTCAGTCAAACAAAGAGTGACCTTGGAGTCAACGCATTGGTCACTCTTAATCAAGTAGCTTGGCATCAATTTTATTTGGCTCAGAGGGAGAATAGTCTCACAAGTTGAGTCAAACTTCTATCTGAGAAATCATCACACGAGGAGCCAGTAAATTCGTGACCACGTTATGTGGTTTCTGTGACTGAAGGATGAGATCCAGACAACACAGTGCAATAACAAACCAGTTTTTCTGGCAAAGACCAGAGACCGCTATTTCTAGCGACCAGTCAGTTTTCATTGAGTTTATTGCAGCAATTACGATTCAACCATTATATTTGATTCTCAAAGTGACAAGAGTAGAAATCATTCCCAAACACTAGTTGGGCTACTGCTCCACAAATCACCCGTAAAATGATGACGTACTGCACACATTCAGATTAGAATCAGCAGCATTCTAACAAGAGGTCGAAGTTATCGATAAGTGTAGATAAATAGATAGATAGATAGATAGATA
>SJOL01002502.1:835955-858073 GCA_004794785.1 Opisthorchis felineus
GAGCTTCGCTCATGTTAATACTCATCAGTAGTACATATCACTGGCCAAGCCGAGCTTTGAACTCCGGAGATCTGACGTTCGAGGAGAGTGTGTTACCTCTGAACAAGTGAACACGTTGAGGCTTGGGCGATGTGGCTGGTTCGTCCGATAGCAAAGAACTCTCAAATGACTGTGAAGATTGATGGTGGCAGCCAAAAAATTCAGGTCAGTGGCTAGCTATGTTTTATGCTATAGCCATATCCTTGTTGAGATAATGGAGAGATGGTTCACTGCGGACAGTGCTACTGGTGCGTATGTAGTAAGAACCAAAAACCCGGCATCCTTACTGCAGCTGTCTAGGCTCGGGCAACCCGACAGTATCTCAACCCTAGTGCTTTCTTTGGGTAGCGCAGCAGCTAGGCACCGAAAGGGTGTAACAGCTGAACGATTTCTTATTATATTATTAAATTAGTTGTTGACTAGAAAGGTTACTAGATTGGTCTTGTTAGGATGGAACCGTGGCTTGCCACCTAGTTCTTAATTCCTAATTTGATTGGTGTGGTATAACAGAACAGTACAAAGCAAACCTGTATTTACGTAATTCACTGCCCATAAGGTTGCTGAAAACCCCGTGACAGCCCATGACCGGTTTTCATCTTTTGGGGGCTCATCAGGTAGATACAGTCCCCGGGTTTCCGCCAACCTTATGTTCTACTCAAACGCAAATTGCACGAAACTCGATTCATACACTCGTCTGCATACTAATTCGGCTCTGAAGAGAGGTTCACCTGAAACTTAGCTGAATCTCTCATTTGTGATGTCGGTGAATGACTTCCGTAGGGTATAGGAAGTTGTTGCGTTTGGTGCCTTAGTGTACAGGTTGCCTCCATTAATTTCACGTAAGTGTGAGCAAGCATCCCAGCTTCTAAGCCGATCAAGAGACGACGATGCATTAACCTTATGGGAGTATACTCAAAGAGACCGAATCTAAAGGAAACGAAACCTAGTGAGCCGTATGGGTGTGATGTGTAGATAAGGTGGGTCACTGGTCTGCACAAAGTATGTATTCTGGGGTTACGTTGTTTGTTGCAGTACATTAGCACTCATGAAAATACAGTGCTTCTGAAACTCCGTTGGTGGTTGACGTCAGTTAAAGTCACGCAGACAAATTGGAATCATTGCTTGTGCGTTGTGAGAGCCGAAATCTTCCTCCTCTTAGGTTATTCACCTATTCAGTTCAATTCTTCCCAAAAAGACTTTAAAATCACGTGTACTTCATTAGTGGTACTAAATTCTACTCTTCGCCTTTCGTTTTTCATGAAGTTGTAACCTATTCGGATTGACTTACACGGCACTCTGTACCAGCTGTTCATGAACAACGTGGCCGTCAGGGGTTTACGGAGATGGATCGCTCGTCGGCAATAATAGAACAGCTAGCGTTGGGCTGTAATAGACAAGTTTTCAGATCATATTTGTACACTGTCATTTAAACAGTTCCCCTTCCCGAAAGAAACTACTCACAAGGTTGTTGAAAATTCTTCGACAGCCCACGACCGGTTTCGCCCTTCTTGGGGCTCATCAGGTAGGCGCAGTCCCCGAGTTTCCGTCAACCTTATGTTCTGCTTGAACCCATATTGCACAGATTTCGACAAATACACTCATTTGCGTATCAACTGGGTTTTCACGGGAAACTCATTTGAAGCTGTCGTACCAACTGAAACATGAGGCGGCCTTTGTGCAGCACATTCAGTTGAAGATTATCATAAACGAGAGCTTTGAATTAGTCTCCCGTGAAAAACCAGTTGATATACATTTGGGTGTATTTGTCGAGTTCTCCTTCTGTTCGTACGCAATTATTCTGAATGTTCTACGCCAACAAGGGCTGCGGTGGACTTGGTTTCCTCAGGCTGGACGAGCCTGAATTGCCGTGTCTAAGCAAGCTCACCTCCCCGGTAGATGTTCTCGTTTCAGGTACCGGTAGAGCCAAATGCTTGCACCGAGGATGAGCTAAAACAGAAGCCAAGCTCAATTAAAGTACTTTTTTCTTTTTGGTGTGAACCAGTAGTGATAATTGTCCTTGAAACACAGGGAGGAATTGGCTGGATTACAATGGAATAAAACAAAGTCAATATGCCGAGTTTTATCACTGGACATTTCCGGCAATGCGGGCGACCTTCAGGCGGAGTACTCTTCAGGGGAGAATGATGTGAGTGTAAACTCTGCAACTCGTGCAGCTACCTACAACTACGCCGATTTTTGCCACGGATTTGGGACAATAAATGCAGAAAGGATGTGGAATCTTAAAAAAAAACAGATTAACGCCTATTATTAGTCCAGTCAGACAAGTCAGAGGACAATGCTGATCAGGTGACCGTCTGTTGGTCCCACTTGATAGCTACCTGTTTGTCGTGAGGCGTGATGAATGAGTGCAGAAAAGATCAGTATTTGTTGTGTCTCTGAAACGCTTTCAGACTGAGTGTATACTGAAGCATCGGCGTTCTCTTTGTCTGAACCAAAAAAACTCCGGTAATCAATCTATTTCCTTTGAAAACGTCTTATGACCGTTTGAACCCTTAGAAAATTCTACACCTTGGCCAGTTTGGAATTTGGCTGCTCATTTCCGTGGTCATTCGAGTGTTGTTGCGGTAGAACAAGCATCTGCTGGTTACTTCTGTCAGTACAGACCAGCGGTAATCTAAAACATGGCAGAAGCTAAGAGGCACACAGCACTCTCACCAGTTCTGGAACTATGACTGCGAAGTATCAGTATGCATTGTGTTTGCCTTTGGACGATCAGATGTACTGTAAAATAGCCGACATAAAGAAATGATCAACTAACCTCTTCAGTTTTCCTTCTAAGTGCTTACTGCGAAACGATCGGTATGTTAGAATGCCTGCTCATTATAGTTTCTGCAAAATATCTCATGGCATAGCTTAGTTTTACGCTTTTTATTAACAGGTAAGATGATAAAAGCAGAACAAGCGAAAACAAACCTCCTGAGGGGTATAACATACTGTAATCGGTTCAGTAATGGGATTAGGTGAAAGTGGTTTAACGGAAATGTAGAAAGTAACCTGAACTAGCTACTCAGCTTAGAAATGGCGGTTTAATGGCATTGGATTGAACGAAGTAAAAGTGGGGAACACGACTAAAGGCTTCCTACACTAGGTCATGAATGTACCTTCGAAGTATACGTCTGTCACATCATCATCGACCAATTGTAGCAATGGGCCCCAAGTTCAATGATCCGATCTATATAACTTATTGAGCACGTACCTGAATGGATAACATTCAGAGTCACATTTCACGGATTGTGCGATCAACGCTGTATGCTCTTACAATTATGCAACATTATTAATGGTGTTGTTTGTGATTTGACGTCCTGGTATTAAAAAAAGGATTCAACGTTTGAGAATCCACTCACCAAAACTTCCTTCTTCGAGCAGCATTGAAAGAAGTAAAGGTTTGTATTTATCTGAGTACACTGAAGGTGATAACAGGTTTTTTCTGTCGATACCCTCAGACTGAAAGTGCTTTTGTAATTTGGCGAGAAGTGTTAATTCGATCAAGTTCAATCAACAAAAATTCCACTCATGGACTTTTCGAATTGGTTAGATTATCGCACTGAGCAGGGATCAATGAGTCTCACACTCGCGTTTTTTTGTAAAGAGGCAAGGCTTGGTTAAGAAGGTAAACTATGAGAACCGTTTTCCTGAAATTTGAAACAACCCATTCAGTTTAACATATTTAAATCCCTGCTTCCCAATATGCATCCCTTGATTGTTCTCTGACTATCAATCCATCGGTCTGACTGGTTTGGTTCACAGTATTTAATCCCGTCAGGCAGTCGGTGAGAAATGGTGTCAGTCGGCTGGGATCATTCATCCCCATACGTGCGACGTATGAGAACGTTATGTGACCTTTGTTCACTTTTTGTTACGACTTGGAAGAAACAAACGAGTTTGTCTACTAGGGGCTGGTCACAGTTGCGAAGGAAGGATGTCAAGATAGGATAGTCGCTGGCTCGTGCTTTCATAGCTCCAACACAACTGACAACTGTGAATAAGACTACGGTTTTCATGTGTAATGGGCAAAACCAAAAGGGCTGTGTCCAGTCTGACTGAGAGCTAATCATAATGCTGATCAGCCACTCATGGCCAACCACTTGTGTTCAACCAGTGACCGGAAGATTGCGGATTCGAAACTCGGAGTTTCGTGAGATGCACACTGCTGATGGTTCTCAATGAAAATGAAACCGCTGTATAGTGCTTTTCGGCTTTTCAGCACAGATTGTCTTCAATGGGAGGATGAAGTCTGT
The DNA here is from genome assembly GCA_004794785.1 of Opisthorchis felineus. Classification (NCBI taxonomy): domain Eukaryota; kingdom Metazoa; phylum Platyhelminthes; class Trematoda; order Opisthorchiida; family Opisthorchiidae; genus Opisthorchis; species Opisthorchis felineus. The sequence goes on from SJOL01002502.1 coordinate 840,254, forward strand.
ATTGAAAACTTCGAGATCAGCCACTTTCATTGCTACCAACATAAGAACCCCATCTTTGATTTTTCTTAGGTGACTTTTCCAGCATGTGAACCTAATATAACATCATACATCAAGTGATATGTTTTTTAAGAGGATTCCTCCAATTAATGATGCAAAAATGGCCGAATCTCAGACTGTACTATGCAACGGGATTGCTGCAACTCATCATCAACGATGTTCGGAGTGATTCAATTGCCAGTAAAACTGATGACGATGCTGCCGACAAAAACGGCCGGGTGATTGAGACAGTGAAGACACAACTGATTGTAGTAGTTCAAACTTATAAACTGAATCACAATATTTAGTATCACGCTGGGGTAAAAAAGTGAATAAAAACTGACTGCGACTGTTAAAATTGCACTAAGTTGCTTTATGGACGCACATCAGATGATCACATCTGTGGTGAAACAGTTTGCTGAGATATAAACCGGTCAGCTATTTTTATAAGGGGCAGATTTTCTGAATTATGGACGTATCACACAGGACTTAAATCTATTGCATCAGAGAGTAGAAAATGATATACGCACGCTCATTAATTATCGGTACCGGTTTAACCCATTCAGAAAACAGCTTCTTCAAAAACGAGGCTTACTACTGTCCGAATTCGACAAGCCTGAAAATTTTCGGGTTAAAAAAATCTGCCTGCCTACCCATGTGGGTCGAAAACCAGAAGGAAGCACCGCAGGTGCACAGAAGAAGGATCCTTTAGCTCAAAAACTGCTGTGGATGTTCCCTGGTTATCGGAGGACGGCTTCACAGTAGGTTGACCAAAAGTTCTAATCTCCTGCTTATCAGACTCAGACGACCAGTGATCGGTGAATGGCAAGCAGAAACACAAGTTTTAGTGAGATAAAGAAAACCTGAAACTAAACGTGGTGTAGGTGGGATATATCATTCATAAGGTTGCTGAAAAATCCGACGGCTGATGACCGCTTTCGCCCTTCTTGGGGTTCGTCAGGTAGCCGTAGTTCCGCCAATTTTATGTCCCACTTGAACCCAAACCGGGCTCAGTTCGTGAAATACACACGTGGACAAATTGATCAAATTATTAAAATCCTCAAATGAATCTCAGCTGAACCTCTCATTTATGATGTCCTTCTTGAAATGAATGTGCTGCAGATAAACAGCCTCACGTATTAGTTTGGACAACATCCGAAATATCACAGTGCATATTCTAGACAAAAAGCGCGACGCATGAGACTACTGGGTATGTTTCGTTAAGAAAATGTACTGCGATACCTCGAATATCTTTCCAACTGAAACAGCAGAGGGCCATTTTGCATCATATTTAGTTAAAAAATAACATAACAAAGGAGAGATTCAGCTGGATTCAGTTGGTTCACCTAATTTGGTTTGCAAATGAGTATAGTTTGCGACAACATGGTATAGATGTGAGAATGAAATACTGATCACTGCAGGTGCAGCGATCTCCTCAACATGTAACCTGGTCACAGTATTTATCTCTGAGCGTCAACGACCAGATTCTTAGTTCCTTGTGAAACTCGAACGTCTCTTGAGTCATTTTGTGTTTGACTTTATGCGGAAATTTGTTACGCTGGTCTGTACTTCATTCCATTTACATTACTGAGTCTGTATGCTTTGTAGCCTATTCGTTGCACAATGGCCAATAAAAAGGCGATGGTACTATGGCACAAAAGTCTTATTTTTCGGACCATTCTGTAGCTCTTTGACTTTTTTCGTAATCTAACTATCAGTCCCACGTTGCTTGTCATCTGCTGTTTCGTCTTCCCTCAGCCTGTTTTACTCATCATCCTTACCTCCATAGAAAAACAGGACCAATTTCTCCGGCAATTTCATCACTTATCAAACGCCCAGTACTCGGAAGTAACCAAAAAAGGAGGGATTTGGTTTCAACTCGTTAGGATGTATTCTAAAAAGTGCGCAATCAAAGTCGGATGAAACTACTCTGATTTGTCAACATTGTGGTATTTCTGTGTGCCGGAACCATCAGGATGATCCCTTCGTATTTATAATAAGGGAAGGGTCCACTTGATACCCGGTTTGAAGGCAAAGTTGTCGGCGAAGAACGGAGTACCAAGAAGGGTAATTTACTTGTAATAAAATTCCCTTGAACAGCTGGCGGACGCGTGGTATCACGAGACTCCGGGAGGCATTTGAGGAAAGATTAATCCTTCCTAGTTCTACCAGTGCAATTCAAGCGTGTGTGATCTGAGACGCACAAGATCTTCGAATGTAAACGGTCTGGTAGCGCCGGTGACCTTCTACAGTACAGCAACTCTTACATTGCTAAACGTCAGTCGCATTGCATTAACGGAGTAGCGCCTCGGGAAGCCTAACCAACTGAAACAAACGGTTTTCAGTTTATTTTTAAGGCACGGGTACAAATTACCACACCTACCAAAACCACCAGTGCTGGATTGTCAATCCCATTGTGCTTTGAAGTGTTTGTCGCGTTATATGAAAAAGGAAGACCAATCACCCTCGCGTCTACTGTGGTGCCACCCGGGACGACAAAGTGATCCAGTAAATACTTCATCGTATAAAATGTATGGCACTGTAAGTAGGACCGGAAAGCTTAGATAGTATGAGGAATGTGAACCGAAGGTAAAAAATAGACCTGAGTGAAAATCGATTGCCATGCAAAACAGCATTTGCAATTCCTGATTTCTAAGAACAAGTCATCCAAAATCCTCCAAAAAATTTCCAATCTGGTAACATCAGTCCAGCAGAAACCATCGCGGGAGTGAGATATCGCCATCAATTTAGAGGAATACCCTATATGGGAGATCGAATCAGTGTTTTGCAACTTGAGGTGATATACAAGAATTTGGACCGATATTCTTTTCTCTCTGTGCTTATGTTCTTCAAAATACAAACAATATACCTAGAAACAGAAATGTATCCTAGATTCAAAAGTAACAGTCCAGCACGATCCTGAATCATTTATTGAGGGTCGATCATCCGGTGGTTTAGAATCACTTGTAGATTACTGAGTAGTCGTTCGATGCCAGTTTGACTGTAGATTCTTCATGCAAATGGATCAATTTCAGTCCGACCGAGAAATGCAACACAATGCATTCAAAAGCCATCAATCGGGCAGCATGACAAAAAAAATCTAGACTAGCAGCATTTCCTAAATCACGTGACGATTTTGTTTTGCCTAAATTTAGAACAAAAGAGATCGAGCGTTATTGTGTTGCCTTAAATCATGTCATTGGAATATTTCGAACAAATTTGTTCTGAACGGTATTCTACGTTCCAGTTTATAGTTTCTATAATTTCTATAAAAGGCCCGTAAATTACTCTCAAATCCAGTTGCATGCAAATGTCCCGGGATATTCGCTGACAGAGAAATGAAACCCAAGATGGCGGTTTAAAAATTCGACCAATTAAGTTACAGTAAAAAAGAATGCAGCTCCCTTTTGACTGCCGTGAGCAAAAGAGATTGAATTTGACAGGTATTTTACACATATATGCGGTGGGTCGCCATTTGTTTCTAGATCGGCCTCTCACGTTGATCTAAGCTAACAGGCTCTGAGAACAGTAAACAATGCCACACGCGGTTTGTGCTGAGCCCCGTCTAGCATCCGTCGTAAAATCGAAATAATAAGACTGGGGGTGAACAGTATGTCACACTGCTGGCCCCATAATCCTCAAGCCACCTGTAGAGATTAGACTTAGGGTAGGCAAAAAGTGATCTGGTGGCCCGAAGCACCGCACGGTTGCAGCATGCCAGAATATTGAACAAAGGTCTATTCTTACACATCCTAACTCGTACAGGTGATTATATATATATATATATATATATATATATATATATATATATCGCGTGAATTCGGAACTCCCGAACAATCTGAAATCACCCAGTCACTTTGCGCGTTCCCTTGGTAAATAGGTTCCTTAAGAAAGAAAATGGAGTAACGTTTTATGCATACCTGTGTTTCCCTCAGGCCGACTGTTATTGCTCCTGGCGTGAAAGCTACTGTTTTCGGCCTATTGTTGTGCATCGTAATTGTTGGATCTCCTCAGGTGATTATGCGCTATTTGGCGGTTTCCTTTTAGGAAGTTGGTTCCCGTTTGCTTTCCGAGCAATTACTATCACCCTGTCTGCTTGGCGTGTACAGTGACTCAGTAGTCCGATCCCAGCTTCCCTGGGATATATATCACAGTAAGACACACCAAAAACACATGCATACGGCAAGCAAGTGCTGCCAATCATTCAGGCCAGTAGGTGCAGCGGTGGTCAACAAGAGTTGCCTTTAGCATGTCTGTAGGCTCAGCAATTTGGAATTTGCAGTGTTAGGATGGGCTTCACCTAAATCACAAATAAAATTGTAAACAATGAAACAGGATTCAGGACAATGCAACACAGTATAGCAGAACATTTGAACTAAACTAAAAAACGAGAAGACTATCCGACAGATCAAACCAAACGCCTTTATTGGGGAGCCACTAAACGCTTCTGTATTTTTGGGCGGCAATACTTTTCCGGACGACAGTCAGGTCTGTGTCTCACTCACGTGTTCACATATATACGCACACGTACTAGTGCATATATATATATATATATTCGTATGAATTTCGAGTTAGAGTTCTAGTTTCAATGTGTTTCCGTCAGATTTTCGAGCAGCTTATTACATCCGCTTAAGAGGTTACTGTTGTAATTGCCGTCGAGCTGAAATGGATGAATATAAGTTGGGCTTTGTCTGACGTAAAGCACCACTCATAAAGCTGTTGGAAACTCTTCGACAGCCCACGACCGGTTTCGCTCTTCTTGAGACGCATCAAGTAGGCGCAGTCCCCGAGTTTCCGTCAACCATGTTCTGCTTGGACCCCAAGTGGACAGGTTTCGACGAATACTTCCATTTGTACACAAAGTTCGTTTTAACGGCAGACCCAACTGAATCCAGCTGAACCTTTCGTTTATGATAGTCCGCTTCGGCTTGTTGTCAAGTCGTCCATTATCTAAAAAGAATTGGAGTTTCATGGGTGACAAAAATTGGGATGATCGATGAACTGCACACGGCCGTCTTGTCTCCCATTTCATTTGAAAAGGCGCTCACACACTTATGGAAAATCTCACCCTTTCAGCCAAGCCTGTCAGCCTGTCTCATTTCAAACCAACCAACTTCGCTTAGAATGAACTGGCTACATTGAGTTCATTCACGCTTTCAGTGATTTTTTCTTGGAAGTGTAAACTCTGGTAGCAGAATGTGATTGCGGTATTCAGCTTGAAAATCACTCAGGCGATCGATCGATTACCGGAAGTGAATTCCCTAACCTACAAAAGAAGCTACTTTTACTGACTGGTAAAACCTTTCAAGGCGCTCGCCATTTATATGTTTGCAGAAGATTCAACTGGCACCAGCGATTCTATTCTGTCTAATTCAAACTGAACTCCGTGCAAGTTCCAATTTCCGACCAATTTGCCCGTGAACAGCTTTGAATAGTGGTGATCCAGCTTCTAAAGAAGGAATAAATTTTGATTAACGTATGTCTTGCAGGCAGTCTCATTCTAGAGTATCGTATTCCCACACGGGAGCAAAATATTTTCGTTCCGGTAGGGCTGGTCATTTGCGGAGCATTGGTAGACCAAATGGAATAAAATAAACATTCAGAAGCTCAGTTCCCACAAGGTGACATTTACTCTTTCAGCTTTACCCTCCAGGGGGCAGTGGAGTTGTTTACATTCTTAGAATCAATCATATTACAATCCAGTGTACTGACATATGACCTACTGGTGTGACCGGTAAAGGCATCAGAGACCGTTCATTGTTTTCTTCGGGTTCCGGAATGATTCCATTTCAGTGGCTGTTGATTTCGAATATCTGGTTTCAAACACTAAATAGTCAGTTTTTGGTATTAAGAAGCTTCGTGTATCGTGAAGCAGTACATCACCTCTGTGTTCGCAAGTCTTGAAGTTTAACTTAAAATTCTTGAGGTCATTGGTGGTAGGCGAACACTGAAAATGACATTAGAAGATTTACCAGAGCCCGTATTCTTCAGAAGGCTGGCCGTTCCTTTTGGTATCCGTCATCCTGGCAGAAAAACCGCTTTGTGAACGTGAATTCCTTATTGCCACTTGCTACATGGAAGGTACGTACTACGACGCTGCCGAAAGCGACCTTAGAAGGCCAGAGGAAGCAAAGGGAGTACACTGGCTAGCTCCAGAAACGACCGATGTGGTCAGACCCGGCGAAATTTTACTACGCCTCATACGACATCAGCGTTATTTCTGCACCCTTTCTATTTGGGCAAAATTGGCCATACAGTCCTTCTACTATAACCGCATGCACTGCTCCTCGCTTGACAACAAATTGCATTTCGTATAAACATTCATAAATAAATATACGTCTTGCGTAAAGTGATCATATGCATTATCAGGTGTCCAAATTCAATAACCTCTAAAGCACCCACCACAGAACTGCAACCGATTTCAGTTAGCGAAACCGAGCTTTCTTGAAAGCCAGTGGATTACAGCCCACTTCCACCTCCACATAGAACTTTCTGCTAAACCTGCAGCACTTGTTCATTATTCAGAATCAACTCAGTGTGTGACAATCTAAAGCAAATCAGTCGATTTGTCGTGCTTGATAAGCATGCTATTACCGCCCGGAAAGGACAAACTGCCTTCAACTAGGCCCACAAATATGGCCCTACTTTTATAGGCATGTAAGTCGGTGAAACAGAAGGGAAGTCGGTATATTTTGAAGGTATGTATCCGTTTGTTGTAAGCGGGCCACTCAACTTACTCTCCTTTAAGACATTCTTCAGTTAAGTACGTCAACTGAACCATGAGACGGCTTTTGTGCAGCGAAGTTAATTGAGGTCGTGAACAAGTTCACTGTAGTTCCCGTTAACACCAAAATAACTTCCAAATGAGTGTGGTCTATCTTTGACATCCAGTTTGAAGTTCAAGTAGAACATAAATTTGATGGAAATTCGGGGACTACACCTACCTGGTGAGTCTCAAGAAGAGCAAAACCGATGGTTGAGGAGTTTTCAGTAGTCTTACAAGTAGTGCCTTCCGTCGAGAAAATATACTATGACATCTCGAATGTCGTACGAAATGAAATGCGAAACGGATTTTGTGCAGCATATCCAGTTGAAAAATATAATGAAAGACTGACAGAGTTCAGCTTCTCGTTGGCACCAAAGTGATGTTCAAATGAGTGTATTCCGCCAATATATTTCCTCAGGTTTCTGAAATTTGACTCCAGTTCCATACTTACACACGTCCTGCAAAATTTTACTCATTGATGCCTTACTTATGTGTTCGTTTGTTCACCGATTCCCATTGACTATCGTGAGGTTACGCGGGTGTCTGGAAATTAAGTGAGCCCTGATCATTCTGCCACCGTATCGTTTGTTCACATTATTTCAAACCACCCACAAACATTGATTCGTATCTGATTATCAGCAAAATAGTATCTGCACGAGTAAATACCCCCAGCCAGGTAAAACAAATGTCTCCTTGACCGGGAAGACATTTTTTAGCAGGAAGATGAATTTTGACGTAGGTTTTTTTAAACTTGCATCAACCGGACGAAAAAATTCAGTTGCGTCCAGTGCTTCTAACGCCGAGATTTAAACATGTATCCGGCCGTTTAATTGACTACTTCACTGATGGCCATTTGTGAATCTGTCGTACACACCTTCGAATTATCGCCCTTGAAACACCAACATATCTTCATTACCGAGCGTGAATCGGGCAATTTTTTGTCTGTCCCTGTAAGTGTTCTTGAAATGAGACAATGAGTACTGAGTGCACTCGCTCTATAGCTGTTGACCAGTGCTCACTATGTACAACATGGAAGCGTTTGAGGTTACAGGTATTTGATTACCTCATTCAAAGACCATCGACCAAATTCAACAAGGAGAATGGCCACTGATTTTACACATAGCATGGCAGATGGACACAGTTTGCTTCACTTCGTATCTGTCGAGGTCCATGCCGTGATGATAACTCGATAGGAAAAGTTCAGGAAAGCCGTATGACGACGAAAGATTGTGTCGGGCATGATTCAGCATGATTCAAGACGCGTAATTTAAAACCACAGGTTTATTTACACGACAACATGGTCAGATAGGGTCAGCGACCAGTTGTCCGTCCAAGTCCAACTAAATTTGATATCCACGTTGAGTGTTTTTTGTGGCTAGTTGTTTCCAACCAGTTGCGCAGACGACTGGTCCATCGTGTCTGTGGTCTACGTGCCGTAGACTAGCGAAATACTTCAACCGTCTTACCGACGATAAACTTCTCGAATTTGAAATATTCAGGTTACAGGAACCTACCTGCCCATCTAACAGGTCTGAAAACAGCAGAAAAACCGAACAACGTAAACAATTTGTCAGAGCCAATTCTGTTGCAATGTTGTGGTCCAGCAGGGTGCATCGGGAGCAAGTTTGATCGACACCTCATCCAGCTGTTTCAAAGCTGTTCCACATTTTACTCAGACCACATTAATGGGAGTTTAGCACCACCGCTAAGCAGACTAATTTGGCTTACCAACACCTCCTACCATGTCCACGTGTATTTTTTGTGATTTTAGCACTAGCCATAAAAATTGCTCCCTCACAAAATGATTTCACCATTCACGAAGTTGTTTGCGTCAAAGGTCACGTGAAAAATTCCTAAAATTCCGCCAAGCTGGGGTAAGTTTACCAAGTGTTTTCAGCATTTCCTGGAATCTGCAATGCTTACTGTCCATTCCATATTTCTTATGGCACGTATTTTTTTAAGTTTGACCGCTGACTGTTATTCCAAAGGGCGTTGTAACTGAAAGTTTACACTCTGTTAATAACCATGGCTAGCAAATGCCGACTATAAAATGATCTCACATCAAGCCTGATTTTCGTTCCATTTTGTCTACTAAATTGCCATCAGAACAATCACGTCTCTCAATCCCTGCGCGATAACCCTGTGTCAGTTACGTGAACGTGAATGGATTCGTTTTAGATTCAAATGACCGCGGTTGACCTCTTAGTGTTGTCAATGTCATTAGTATGACGAGTTCAATTTGACTAATCGATTCGAGAAATGCAGTGGTCCCTTTGAGGCCACCAGGCATCACGTGTCGCAGTACGATTGGCAATTAACTGTAAACTTTAGTAACACTGACGTCATTGTCCCACTTTTCCACTTAACTGTGACGTGTCTGGTGACGTTTGCTGAGGCACCTAAAGCGTGTATTGTGTCTGGATGGACAAAACTGTATGGGATTGTAAGTACCCTGCTACGTTTGTGTTGTCTGCGGCGAATTACACTGGAGGTTTGATTAGCGAGTTTTCCTCAAGTGTCCGTCAATTTGGTTTGACCACTGAACTCATAAGCCTATGGAAGATTCGCAGCGATGAAAGCACAATTGATTAGTTTTTTAACTTATGCCATACCATTCAGCTGAATGAATACTTCCGTCAAGAAAGTTGCTCTCCACGAAAAGAGGCCAGTAATTTGCTTATACATTGAAAAAAGGACACTACCGGAAGAGAATTTATGGCATCCCCTGGGGAAGGTAGACTTCATTTAGGCGTCCTTTGTAGAAGTCAGCATCAATGTACAGGGTAGCATAAGTTTCATCAAAATCGAGATCTTTCAAAAGTTACTTTTTAAACAAAATATCCACTGGCCTGTGACAACGTTTGGCGCTTGATTTGAACTTAGTATTCCTCTTGCAGAATATCTTTAATTTTTAGATACCAATATTGGTCGTTGCTTCAAAGTAGACTGCTCACGGTACTCGGAAGCCTGAATCGCGCCTGCTAGCACCAGTGCTAACTGCTTGAAGTTTTCAGCAACCTTGCAAGTAGTGTGTTTCGTATGACTGCTTGATTGGTTTGAGCCCGCTATCAGAGAAGCCTCCTATACCCATCTATACCAGCAATACTCAAATTCCAAAACCTAATCACACTTTGCAGTACTATTCAAAAAACCTTTTGTCTGCTAGGATCAACTTCGGTCTTGGATTCGTTTTAGCGATAGTTTGCAGAACCAGTTTGGCTTTGGGATTTTTTCCTAGGTAGACGGTGACTGTACAGTGACGGAAAAGGGAATGAAACTAAACCCATCTGGATCTGAAAGAATGCTCACTTGCATTCTACCTTCATCCAACTGGACATCGATGCCTGCGTAGCACTACAGAAGCCAAAATACCACGAGTTGTTCCAGATCAAGAGATGTGAAGCAATCGCCTCGTAACAAGCCAGAATCGCTAGAGCAGCGAATGAGTTTTATTAGTTTGTTACTGGGGTAGTAGAGTACGCCCGTTCCAAAGCCGCCTCCAAAAGAAAACGGGATTTTCCATTCGAAAACCTAGGTAGCGGAAATTTACGAGAACAGGCCGAGCCCTGGTAACACGAAGTGTAGTTGGTTACAGGTAAGCCGAGTACTACGGGATCCACACGCTTTCATGGGTGGTGACAACAAGATTCCCCCGGCAAATTTCGGAACCCCTAAAGGACATGGCACATAAGTGGTCCGAGTAGTGAGCACGGTGTCACCTGCCAGATGGACCCCAGCTGGAGTCTCGTCAGTACTCTGTGTGCTCCAGAGGCATACTCATCTAGAAGCTGAGAGTTTATGCAAAAAAATAGATGCGTAGACGTGGAAGGTAAAGCTTCCATGTTTTTATGCCCCTCATGACAAGAGGACTGAAACAAATCAGATGAAATATGTCCATTCTCCATATTTCAACACACCCCTACCTGAAAAATAAGCCATCAGTAGTGCTTAACACAAGTCTCTAGGTGAGTAAACCAAAAAGTCAATACCTATTTCGGAGAATATGGCAAGGAAACTGGGACCATTTTCACTGGAATTAATTCTATTTTCAATTAGCAATGTTGTCCATTACAAGTAGCAACTGACAAACAAATGTCAAAATCGTAAAATTCTGATCATATGAACTCGCAGTACGAGTTTCATTTCGCAGCTGTCGGTGCGCTGTGGATTAAAATCAACCCTATCGATTTAGTTTTCAAAAGGAAGAGTCAGAACAGGAAGCGAATACACCGTTTTCCTTCCAGTTTGTTTGCATGCAAGTATTGATTGTATCCAACCGGATCCACACATCAGTTCTGTTGCTTGAAAACACAGCTGTGCACGGCGGGAAGCATAAATATAAACAAAATCAGTAGTAACTTAACTTGTTTAACTGTAATCTGAACTCAACTTGACTATTAGAAGAATGATAGCAGCAGAGAGATAAAGAGTTTTTTGTATGCATCATTTTGAATGGTTCTTTCCTCTCAAAGATCATTCAGCTAACTCCTAATTAATTTAAACCAAATTGGCGTGCAAATGAAAAGTATTCGCAAACTGTGTACAAAGTGAGTTCAAGTAGAACATAAATATGACGAAAATTCCGGAAATGCGACTATCTGATGAGCGAAACAAGTAGAGGGCTGTCTTCAGCAACCTTATGAAACTCCACGAAACCTCATGTTCCGTCAAAGAGAATAAGCTAAACCCACGTGGGAACTAATTGCTCTAAAATGTGTCCTTGGGCATTCGAATAAAAACAGAGCTACCATTATCCTTCACTTGGTTCGAATTGATTAAGGGAATATCACCGTCTGAAAATCTGGGACATCTTAATCCATTTTTCTATAGCAACAAAAAGGCGGTCCACGAGATGTTAACATTTCATTTGGTTTCAACGGTCGCATTGTCGCAAAACACGTGTGGCAACATACAAGGAAAAAACGCGTCACGTTGTTTGAACAACGGTATGGATGGGATAATATTAGCTCCAACGCAGATAAGAGTTTCTAATCAACACAAGGCCAGTTGTGCGAATTTAGTCAGAATCGCCTGACTGAGCTCTAGTGATCCCGACGTCGGACTGCGTAACCAGATTGAGAGTAATTCGCTAGGATCATACATCTTGCCTGTTTCCATAAAAGACGTCATTCTGTCAGTTTCAGTACAGGTCTACATTCCGATTGTTGTGAGCTCCTTGTTGGTAGCTTTCTCAGATTTTCACTTGTTCTTTGTGAGAGACCTCTGCCTGCTACATCTGTTTAATTGTCTGCCCAGCTGCAGGGGAGTTGGGAGGATAATATGTGAGGCAGAAAGATCTGACGCACTTTCATAGTTAGCCGAAATCTAACATTTCCGGTAGCCGAAAGCAGCCTTAGACCTGCAGTTGGATAAAATTTGTTCAAGGATGACCTGGTCTGTTGCCATATGTCTGTTAAGTGGTCACCTTTGGATGACACACATACAAACTCCACTTTTGAAACCGAATTGAACGGGATTTCAGGAAACAGTCAATCCAACGACAATGAACGTTTAATAATGAACTTACTTGGCCTGTTGGTGGTGAGCGAAGTTAGTCTATGCTGAAAAGCCGAGAAGCACAGTGCTTCTCGGCTTTTCACTCGGTTTCAGTTGCTGGACGAAATCTACACCAAAAGACTTATCTAGCTGTCAACTCATTACGACTTATTAGGGTACTCTTAGCAACGGTCGCCTTAGAGATAGAGGATGTGCCCCAATAGGACTACTTAGTTGATATGTGCTGGATGCCTGCGGGATATTCAAAAACATATTTGAAAAGTAAGAACTGTGATAGCCATTCAAGTACAATAGAAAACAAAAGCCGAGAACGCTAATATTGCTCAATTCTGTGGACTACCAGAGGTACACATGCATAAGGCTTTATTCCGACTAATAAGTCCGTTTCTAGAAACTTCATCATATATATTGGTGAGGATTCTGAGTTCTGATTTCTGAAGCAGAACACAATATGAACGGCATCGGTCAGTTCCTTGGTCAACAATAGGACACCAAAATAGAAGTGGATGAGATTAATTTCTCGATTAATATCCTAGCACCATCCATTTTAAACAACCACAAACTTACAAGAAAGATAGAGCAATCCAAAGCAGTCCAAACACAAAAGGAGAAACGAATCTTTGACTTGCGGACTTCTGCATGGATATATACCCCAAATTTGATGCATCGATAGACTAATATTTTTAGTGAATTCCCATAGGATCCCCGAAGTCTGGATTTCTGGTCGAAAGGACGATACGGTAGAGACAGCGTCCTGTACCACGAGTTATCAAGCCCAAGGGGTCGTTTGTTTCGTAGCCAAGACCCTGAATTAATCGGACTTTGGCTGAAAATCCACGTGAACCCCGCTTTCAAATTCAAAATTGTATCAGAAATCAGCTACCAGTAACCATTCCTGTACACCGCAGAGAACAGGAATGTACTCTGAACTATCGGGAGTGTCGAAAATCAGAAGGAGGCCCACATCCGCCAATTACTCAGCTGTCGTGGCGACCGCCGAATGAACCAAAAGAAGAGTTGAATTCAGAAGCTGACCAACAGTATGGAGACGTATTCAGACACCTTGAAAAGAGAGTTGCGCAATGGTGGCTAGTCAGTAGCTTGTCAGGAGAACCCAAATTGCGTGAAATTCGGCTTACACACTCAGTTGCATACCAATTTGGTTTTGAAAGGAGACTAATTGGAACCCAAGTGAATCTCTCGTTTGTGGTGTTCTCCATAGTGCTTACCAGTACGTAACCTTTGACGGTTCCGGTGTCCTTGTGTTATGACAAGGAGAGTGGTATTTTCCCACTCCAACGGTAAAAGCGTGGCATAAGACATTTGACTACTAGCTGGCTCAATAGATGTTGTCTGCAATCATGAAGCCAGGTGGTGTGGTCTTAACCTACGATCAGTAGGACAGATAGAATTGCTTGCTACTATAGGCCAAGTTACTATGCAGTTGGCTCAGCGAACTATGGACATAACATCCGTAACTTAACTTAAGCTGCGGCTGGTTACGTAGCTGCTGACCAGGAGGTGTGTCCGCTTCAGATCCCACAGTACTAACTGGTAGTCCCGCTCGTTTGTTTTTTGAAGTTCTCATGTTTGTTGATTGCGGGTGTGTTCAGAACAGGCAGTTTCTTCTGTAATCTAACCAAAAAATCGTCTATTCGAGGTTTCACAATCATTTGCCGTGCGTCTGTTTTGGCTCAAGAATAAATATGGTGCACAGAGACTGCAAGCAAACTCAATTTGTTGCAATGGAGAAGCCTATACTTTGGAAAGGTACGAGAAAATCTTTAGAATAGACTATTTTCTGAGTTCGCCTGATCGACAGGTCAAAATTACGGTGCAATAAAAATGCGAGCCACTTCAATTTTCTTCTATTTGAGCATCATCACTCCAAAGTTGTATACTACCTATAGTCCTGCCGAATAAGCACAAACCTTTCTGAAACAGTTATTTTTCGTGGAGGATTTCAAGATATCGCCATCAAATAGATTCTGTAGGCATACTTCTGTGGAATACTAACTTCTCGTCAAAATGCTTTCATTGTGATTAATTCTCCTCTGGTTTCCCACTAAGTTTTAATTAGACTGAGTGCAGGCCAAACAAAGAATTGATAGTTTTGTACAGAAGCCGACTGATACCAAAGTGGATTCACACTTCCGTTGAGAGTAGCACCAGTCAAGGTATTTGTTCTGTTGGAACGGTATAGAGGAACTTAGAATGTTTGGTTGTCAGACCCCTTTTCGACGTCATTTCAAACGGTGATGAGAAGAATGCAGGCGGACTACCAAGGTCGCCATTACAGTAAGGGAGAACCTGGAAACTTCCTTAATTTGCGCCAGATCGTGCAAACGGACAAACCAACGCCACAGCAGTCATACGGAACTAGCGGTAATCGGTGGCGGAACATATTTGTTGCCCCTGCTTCCGCCTCCATTGCACTGAACCCCGCAGAACGCCATCGTTTCCGGGTCCTCCATTCCAAATGCGCTTATTGCTCAGGTCACATCTGATAACTCTTTACCGCATTTGGCCTGCACACAGGACGACTCTGTGATATCCGGCTTTCATTTTGCCGTTAGCCTGTTCAGTGAACTTCATAAAAATGTTTTTTTGCTCTCTAAGCCGTCGGATTAGAGATATCAATGCTCTCTGCCAGTTAGCTCCTAGTGAACTTTCCAGTGTGAAGAGAAGCGGAGAGCATGTCGATCCGAAAGGGATATCCACAGCTAAAATAATTTACGTAACTTAAAACGGATGCCACACACTGTGGCCTTCATTGGACTTTTGTTGGTCTGAAGAGCTTGACAATGATCTGAGGAACAGTGGTCCGCAGAGAGACAGAGAGAGAGAGAGTATCCGGTCACCCTTCAATGATCCACCACTGTGCTTTGAAATTTATCTCGCTGTTTTAAGATCTAATGCGTCCTGATGAGAACGATCCATTAGCACCCGTTAAAGATGTAGCAACCAAGTTCAATGAAGCTAGCAGTAAGAAACCACGCCACAGCCCCCAAATAACTCTGGGGAGATCAATTTCATAAAATCCAAAAATTCTTGTTTCCTTTAGGGAAAAAGTCACATATCCATGCTGTTTTTTTTTGTTTCGATGGAAAAACAAACAGTGGTATTTTACAATAAAACGAAAGCAGGTGTCGGCCTTCTGGATCAGAAGATTCGTTCACTTACTTTCAAAACGGAAAAGTTGAAGCTCGCTCTTTTTACTGTACCGCATGCAGAGATAACCGCTCAGCTGTAACACTCTTTCAGTGCCTAGCTGCAAAGCCATCCGACGGAAGCAAGAGGATTGAGATACTGCCAAGTTGTCCAAGCCTAGACAGGAGCAGTCGAGATGCCGGGGTTGTGTTCGAACCACGTACCTACCTGTCACTAAGTTCACGCAGATCTATCTCCTTATGTACTTGCGTCAGTGCGATCTATCCTGAACTAAAATCCTTCAGCTGATGAATGGCTACAAATGACTGATAGGTGTTGGTTAAAATCTGGGGGACTGAAACTGTGAAGTGAGTTACCATCCTGTCACCTTTATCTCACTAAACTCAAACTCATGGGTATATTCGGAAATCACTCCAACAGAAGCATTATTACTGAACCTTGCCACCCGTAAAACAACAAATTCCGTGTGAATGAATCATTATGCCACTGTGGGCTCCGCATCGTACTTTCAGCCGCAGTGACTACAGTAATGTCCTCATTTTGGAAAAAATGTCTCGTTCTTGAGTTCCCTCGATGAACACGTCTTACACTTGTGCCGATTGATGTTCTCGAAATGCGTGGGTGATATTACCGTACTTCAGAAACTTCAAAGCTACTAAAGTAATACCCGGATAGAAGTACCCGGATACATAACCTACATCCCATAAGTGTAGCCATCAGAAAAAGTGGTGTCCGTTCAATGCGGCAGATTGTTTTTGTACCTATTACTTATGGTCTTTTGGTGATTGATTTAGCGGAACGTTCAATGCGACTGGACCAATGAACACATGACGTTCCTTCTTAAGAGGTACCGCTTTCTGGGGGGGGGGAATAGGACGCCGTCCAGAAAGTCACCAAGGTGCCTCTTACTACCCAATAATTTATGTTCTATCCTAAAGAGCAAATTAACGCTTGAAGGATAATGGTGTAAAGTTTGCCGGTTTCGATTGATCACTAGATTCCATCTATTTGGATTCAAAATGGATTATACCATCAGATGTTCGTTGATTCTGTTACGCAGTTTGCGTCGCAGGAAATCAAACCTCACAACATACCATTATCCTTGCAATTAAAAGGGGGTTGATAATGGGGTTTCCACTTGCTAGGTTCATGTGTTTGGACCTTGCCAACCTGTTGGCTCTTTCTAGATATCACCATTTAGCATGTTCTGATTTATAAAACCTATCTTTTTTGGACGGGTCGATTGAACACAGCTTGGACGAGAATGTTGTAGTATAGACGAATGTCACAAAAATACATACATACAAACACCCCTTCTTTATACTCACTCATAAAAGATTCAGAAGAGCATGACTTTTGCTTAAAAAGTCAAATTCACACCTGTCGATACGAACAGGCATGTGAAACCACTGAGTACGACGAAACTCAAACGCTTCACTGGGATTAAATGAAGATCGAATAGCCTACTAATAGGAGAATATTTTAATGCAATCTCCTAGTTAAGGGTGGGTCAGCTCAGTTATACGCCTCCTGTGTATGCTCAGTACAAACCAATTCGGGGCATAGGTACCGAATCATGTCACGGGCAACCTGAGACACAACGTCGTATTGTCCGTCGTTAAACAAATCAGATGTTGCCTCCCATTCAGTTTTGACTAATTCGTGGGTGATAAGTCACATGCTCCGCCGCGCGACTTGGGATAAGTCACTTACAATAGGATACATGCCAAGAAAGTCACCGAATACGTTTTGTACCGGCATACACGCCATCCCTTAGGTTCATTAAATCAGATGGACCCCTTACCGACCGAACGTTCAGCTGGTTACCGCAAGCACAGGGTTTTCGGTTCCATTCAAAGGGCATCATCCATATATGAATATCTTCATGCCAGGCGATGAAAAACGGTGCAAAAATTATGAAAGACTGTGGTGAATTTCAGCGATCTTCGATTGGGTTTCGTTTCTACTGTAAACACTATGCAACACACCCGATGTCTCCAAGTGCTGTTGGTATATAGCTACCACAGTAACTGGCGTAGCTACCGTTGATAAAAAACATCACCATCAGAGAAACGCCCCTGTGATGTCGCCTTGTTACGCAAACTGCATAGAAAATGAGCTGGTTCTCAACACCAAACGTTCTTCCTGTATTGCATGTATCTAAGCTTTATGTAATCCTATGCACACAGTCGTATCACCATACATAATTGCGTGGAACTTGTGACATTCTTGAAATGTGGCTACGGAAGCTTATCAACCATTCCGTGAAAAATATGTGAAAAGAAGTTATTATTTCAGAAGGGCTTGGTAAACAATCGGTTGTTTACCAA
>SJOL01002502.1:863554-912472 GCA_004794785.1 Opisthorchis felineus
TATATGTGCAGTTCATGGTTGTAAGCGAGCTGGGATACTGCCAGAGCAACCACACCTGGACAGGGGGACGATTATAGTCCTCAATCAAAGCCTTTAGCTCAAAAGCCTGACCACAAGGCAGCGGTATGGCTGGCAATACTAGTACATTACCATTTTTAAGGAACACGTCGCCACACATGTTCCGAACTCCAACCTGGAGGACCAGGAAACTGTGTTCTTCAAACCTCTAACCATTGACCAACCTGGTATGAGAATCTGCGAGCGTCGCGGGGACACCCCCCAGTATAGCTCACAGGTACACAGACCGTCACACCACGGTAAGGTCGTCTAGTTGTGACGGTCAACTGAGACCACCTGAACCAAACCCGTGGGCAAACCTCACTGACTCGTATGAGCGCTTTTACATGAATCTAGCTAGCATTATTATTCTTCCTTAAAGCGCCATATCACTATCGGTGCTTCCGAAAATCATATTTTTCAGCTGGGGTACCCCTTCCGTGCGTAGCTGGCATGTTACCCGAAGAAAGCGGTGAGGCTAGGTTGCTGTCGTCACCAAGGCCTAGATACAAGAAACAGAAAAACCGGGGCGGGGTCTAGACCATGGACCTCCAGACTAAAAAACTGAGCCTCAGCCAATATGCCACCTCGACGTCGGTGTTCTAGCTCCAGTTGGCCACAGGTTTTTTTTTATTTTTCATTGTGAGACATGTTCATTAAAGTACAAAGACCGAAAATAAGCTTTGGATCCACCAGGAGAAAACAGCTGCGTGGCTCACAAAGCTGTGATGAGGTAGTGTTAGTCTACGCAGGTCGTATACTTTCATGGCACAGGCATAATATCCGGTGCGGGAATAGCCCATCAAGCCCGTTATGGTGCGAACAATCAGTGCCAACCCTTTCTTGAGTGGAAGCGCTTTATACGAGCAGGCAATGAGCCCGAAATGAGGTTGAGAAAGAACACCCATCCAAATATGAACACCCCATTCACCCATGTTTTTCAGATTATACTTTAGCAGGCTACACATGCAGCCTGGTTCACGAAGGCAGAAGGCTACATGTGCCGCTCCATACACTGAAGATCGCTCTGCCTCTCTTTCTCAACAGGTTCCTACTTTCCGTCCGCATGTGCCCTGAGTGGGAAGGAGGATACCGACAGTCGAAGCCAAAATTCATAGTGGTCGATAAGTGACATGAGCTAAGGTCAAAACAGAGATAGTGCGCATGCGCATAGATTAAAGGGTATTGAATGTAACAGAACCTCTCGGGCTGTGGTGGACCGACGAAAGGCTGACGTACTGTATGTTTGTGTGTATATGTATGCAAGAAGAAACGGAAACGAGAAAACATAGAATGAGGAAGCTTGGAAACAACGGTGCACCCACCTCCTCAGTGCGGCAACTGGAGGGTGCGATGGCGCGAACAACTGGACAATTATCACTCAGATCAAGGGAAAAACTGGTGGGACAGCAAATTACCAGTAGTGATGGTGGAAAGATCACAATGACAACACTGAGGCACGGTGGGTGTAAACGAATTGTTCCCTATCTTGCTTCCAGATCATAAAATGAGGCGAAAACACCAGAATTTGGACCGGAAAAGATTGAAACACTGGGAAGGTGGACAGATACGTCCAATTAGGTGAACAAATGATGAATGGTCATGTTCACTTGAAGGCAAAAGCGATGCAGGAATGTGGTGGAATGATTGGGTGCAGAGGTGGGTAAGGATGCATAGTATGCCGTTATTACTAGGGTCACCGTGTGTGTTGTCCCCGGGCGCGACGCTGCTTGGCATGGATTGGCATGGATTGCTATGAGGGTAAATCGACGAGGATAAAAGGCTATTTCCCGAAAAAATTAAGGTGAAGAAGTGCAGAATAACTATGCAGCAGATGTGCTTAGGAGACGGACAACGGTTGGCCACGACTACGTCGGCAAGCGCGTACAGCACAACAGAATCGGTGATATAGAAACTGATTTGTTCAGGCTTACATTCACACACGCACACAAACAGTATAAAACACAGGAGTACGGTTTCTAAATACGTGCGAGCGGCAGATTTTCGACACGATTCCAAGTCTACTCATAAAAAGGGAAATAGTCCGCACGCGAGCATGAATGGGAACCTGGGAATCAGGCACAAAGTCGTAGCCACATGAATACGGACCTGAGTGGAAGGAAAACAGAATGGTTAATCAATAATGAAATGACGCAAGGTCAATAGCGGAATACTGTCTTATGTTTACAAAAACATCCCGAAAATTCTGTGTAGGACAGGTTGACGAAACGAAGAAAATCCGCAGAACGGGCTTCCCACAATCCAGTCGACATTTGCACGGTTGCTAGCCTGGTTGAAACAAAGACGCCGCTACTGAGCCCGAAAGTATCCAGAAGAGTCAAGCTTTTGGACTGTGTAGTATAAATACTAAATGTTAACAATTGCAGTCGAACCAAGGGCCTTTAGATAATGATTTTAGACCTTAGCGACTGAGCTAGACGGCCTCCCCTACTTGCAGTGTTCCAATCAGTGGAAGACTCATGTCTGACCTAATAAAATTTTCCAAATCGACCAACAGAACTCTCCTGTTTTCAACAAGTGTAGAACGTGGGCCACCCGAAATTAGTGCCTTGTCGAAATCCCCAGTTTCTTCAATGTGTTTTATTCCCGAAAGTCCGACGTCTATTTCTTCGAGAAGTCTCGGTTCTTATTAGAAACTACACGAAGACTAACATCGGACATAACTGGTGACGAATATCAACACAAAAATTCAAAGTTAGAAGATAGCGATTGTTACATACCGCAGTTTCTGCGCAACAAACAAGATGGAGATCCACTGAAGCATCATCATACGAACCTAATTACCACGATAAACGGAAGTACACTGAAGAAATTAGAACGGCAGACAACCCACCTAAAATGAACCAGACAATTCAAGTCTACAGTAACTGGACAATTCATGATACATGCGCACTAGTGTCCGGAGGCCAGCCGTCCCTAATAACCGAAAATCACATCAATTGGACGGATGTCACGCGCGGGCTACGGACCAAGCGAAGGCATGCTCTGATTGGTCAGAATGCCAGCCAATCTGGATCGAGCATCTTTAGCTCGACGATTCTCGCCCCCTCTAGCACGACCTTGTGAAACATTCTGTGATTACCCTATAAATACAGTTGTAATAATATTCCTTTGTCTCCACTAAGGGCTGTCTGAAGCTACCGTGCCTTTTGATATACCATAGTGGGCGGAGCAGGAAGCCAAGGACCGATACAAAGTTGCACGACCGTTCGGCAAGTCACAACAACTAGTGAAACCAAATTTAACGATGTCTCCATCCTTATACTAAAATGAAACAGGATTATACAAAATACACCAAATATACATCAAAGAGATCTGAGACAGAGGTTTGTCCAAATTAGCTGTCAATCTCGGAACCGCAAAAGAAAAGCACGCGATGAAAAGGACGCCAAAAAGGAAGGTCGAACAGTCGTGGCATATGCGTGAGCGATTCCGCGGAGCAGTGTCACCGGAAGAAAGACGACGAGCTTACCGATAATCCTAGAAGGTAAACCGGCAATCCAATGCGTATGCAGTGTGTATGTATTATCACAATGATTGGAATCCCGGGAGAGGTTTAGAATGAGGGGCCGTTCGTGGGATAATACATCGGTGCCCCGGCTATGCCATACAGAGCAGGATTGCCTGCAGCTGGTGGAAGGAGTCCAGGAGGTATAGCACCCCCAGGGCCAGTGAGCATCAGCTGCGGTTCGCCTGTAAAACCAACAGTGGAATGAGAGGTAAGCTCACGATGAATGCCGGGAAGAAGCATCACCTGGCCAAACAGACTTACGCATTACTAGAGGATTGACTGCGTGTTCAGCCTTCTCCTCCTCTGCAGCGCGCGTTTGCTCCGAATGTTCCAGTCGGTCCACCTAAGTCAATAAAACACAGGTAGCACAGCTTTACACCCCAGTAAACAAGAGTGGGATACCGGAGATATTACAGAATACTACTCAGTAGGGGAGATTCGCAGGAAATGAGTCAAATTACCCTGAAGTGCGGTGCGTGGAATTTTGGAGGGTTTCACAGTTATTCAGCCCGCATAACTTGAGCAACGCACTATTCGCAGTATTGATTGTGTCCAGGTTGGCAATGTTAAGTTACGCGCAAATCCTTAACAGCCGAATCGCTCAAACGGAGGTTTCTCAATATACATAGAAATATGAATACAATAACGGAACGATGTAATGATGGTACAAACCCCAGCTCGTGGTGCTATGCAAGCTTCTGCATACCAGTTTACTTAACGCTGATTCCAAAGAGTATCTTGGACAAATAAAGCAGGCAGGAAACAATACGCCTGCCCACAGTTCACATCGATTCAAGATAAACGGGTCACAAGATGAAGCCTACGTGGATGGATTGAACTACGCGCTGTGTGCAGGTCAGTGGTTGGTGATGTTCAACGGTCAACATAAAGGTTAAAAATAGGATCAAGGTACAAAACGGAAACAACAGACCGTTTTACACAATATGAATAGAACAGAATCAGCAAGCAGTTCCGCCAGAAGTAGCGCAAAAACGATCGGCACCAACAGTCTATCCGGCTCTGCTACCCGATAGCGCTTCGAGGATCTAAACTTCCGGGCAGCCTTTCAGGTTGAGCGGGTCACACGAAAGATCTGGGTGAAACAGCAGGCAGTCAAACAAGTCGTTGTCCAGCCGTCAAGACAATGGTTGTTGTAATGTATCAAATCTCCAGTATTGTTCACGATCACCTCAATAACAGCTGTTTTCATCGGTTCGGTTTTACATGTCAAGTGAGAAAAGCTTCCGGAAATTCCCAGCTAGACTACCTTCTACAATTTCCGGAGCCTTTTAATTTAACTAGGTCTTTCTAACCGCATGCGGACTATGCTTGAGCCAATATCTAACAGTTCTGCTGGCTGAGCTCAGTGTTCGAAGGGATACGACGTCCCGCATCGAGGAGCAACAGTGACTTTTCCGAAATTCAGTGCTTATTTGGTGCCGAGTTTCCCGTCGTATGAACAGCTATGCTTATCTGGACCCAATTACGACTGACCCCCTGAAAATTTGGCTTTTGAAGGTTCATAAATAACCAGTTAGATAAGACTGTTTGAGTTGTGTGTCAGGTACTTCGGTGGCCAAAGGAGGGATGTTCTCTCGGTCTCCCCGGTAAACTTATAGAAGATTTCGGATGAGAGTAAAATCTGGATCCACGTGAATGGCCCAGAAAGATCGACAATCAATAATAGAGCCTAGCCAAAGAGTGCTGATGCTTCCATGGCCGTCCATTAGTACTTGGACGCCAAAACAGTGGAGAAAACGGCTGGACCAACGCAAGGCGAAAGGTTTCACTTCACGCTTCAATTATTCTCAGGAAGACATATCGTAGGTTATAACAACACTGCGTTTGCGAACTGCTTCGAATCTCTATCATTTTAGGTAGCACGACATAGCTGCATACTCTCGAACTAAATTGGTAGAAAGAGCAGACGAATCAGCAACCACGAAAACTGGTAAGTACTTTCAATAATGCTTCCTTCTGGACCCTCCGAAGACGGTGATAGAAAAGGTTCTACGGACAAGTACGATTTGCTGAACAAATTGAATGGACCAACATGGAGAAAGTGAGTCATTCAGGCGTTCCTGGATTGTTTGCCATGAGCCGTAACGGACTGGGAAGGGCCGCTGTGGAATTTCCAGGGGAATATCCTCTTCTCTCAAGAGATTATCGTAGTAGGAGGTAAAGCGCCACAATGCAGTCAATAAAGACCGGGGTGTACTAAGATGTTTTGTTCTCAAATCCAAAGGCAAGGCGTTGCACTCACTGGGGTCAGAACCGTGGGGTTATAATTAAAACTACCACACGCTTGGGCGTATAGGAATGTATTTAATTCCGTCAACCTCTGGCACAAAGTAGTGGAAAACGTCCGAAATTCAATCACCTTTGTGGTTAGTTCCCGCATGGCCTGTATCATGAAGGGCATAGCCATGTCAACAAGGCCGTTTCTCCAGGCCAATTCAAGTACCACATCCGGACGTAGGAGATCATAACAACGATACAGGCAAGCAGAGAAGCAGTCGGGAAGGTTTTCGGCCAAAAACCATCGCAACAATTCTTCAGCGATTTCGGGATTGCGCGATTCGCAGGCGTATTGCATGGCGTCCTGATTGGATAGAAAGCGAGGAAGAATGATTTGTGAGTTTAGGGGCAACCAGCGAAATAATGGATGTGTGAGACAACAATGGCAAAACATACGGTATACAATTTGTCCCGTTTGCACAGGTCAATACTTTGAGCCCAACGACTGCTTCCTTTGAAAAGCAAAGCAGCCAGTCGACGGAATTCTGTCAATTCATGCTTCTCCAGTTTTTGTGCCAAGGCAATGTGATCAAAGTTAGTGTGAGTTTCGATTGAATGACGAAGAGCCTACAGAAGAAAGAAGAACGAGGTTAAAGCATAGAAAACCGGTATTCATGTGGCCGGCATTCGAGCTGACAAGTTTGGCCGTTTGAAAAGTCTTACTACCAAGCACGTTGAGATTTATATAGAATACGCCAGAATACAGGAGTACCACGGCTGTTTTCACTCGAAAACCAGGGTTGGCATCGGCGAGCATGATGACCGACATCTGAGTAGGTGTTCCTGCTGCGATTAACAAACCTGTCCGTCCACGAGCAGCTGCCATTAACGCGAGTCAAGTGAACACAGTGTGCAATATATGGAAAATTTTCCTAATGTTACCTTGTAGACAGACTTGTGATTCGCATATGAATAAACCAGATGAATATTCTCAAGCGTTAAACGCCGTAAGAATCGTTGATTTTATTGAAACTTTCAAACAACCATGTGGTATATCCTCAAATACGATACAATAGCAAGATTGGACATTTTTTTAAAATCCGACAAATACCCGAGTCAAAGTAACTTCCGGATCGAAGGATATCACTAGACAATCAGTGCTTACTGCAAAATCCGTTCAGAATTTTCGACTTATTTTACTCTCCCAGTCGTTCACTAAAACTGCTACCTGGTGAAATGGTACGTTGATAAGTCATCTCGCCCACTTCGCACAACCACAGAGGAGCTGGTTATTTCGCTAATTCATCCATTGGTTGATCAATTCATTAATTAACTAATCAACAGCTCGCACATCCTACCTGATAGTCCTCTTCTTCAATCAGCAGATTGTTCAAAGCCTCGTTCACCGCCTTGTTGTTTGCATTATTCTGTTGCACAAAGCGTAGATATGGCTTGACCAGAGCGATGTGACCGACCTTGAGGAAGAACCCGACAGCACGCGTATGATCCAGTCGAGGAGCCAAAACGGTCAATAGATCGTTCAAGAGCAGGGGTTTGTAGGTCAAATAGAACTGAATGGCCTTATAGTAGAGCTCCACATTGGCGACCTTGGTGATCATGTCCTTGAAGTGGTTCTCGCGCCAAGCATCAGTTGGATGTTTCATCATGGTCTGAATTGCGTTGTCGAATTCCTCGTATTTGTCATACAGGAAAACCAGTTCGGGCCACAAATGCGCTTGTTCTGCGGCTTTCAGTACCTAAAAATGGTAAAGTAGATACCTGCGCAAAATGGAAAAACGGTCTCGAACTGGAAAAATTGAGTAATGGCGAACGAAACTGAGACAGCTATAACCACAAGTACGCGGTTTTTACAGCTGATGATGAGGACATCAAGATCTACCTTTTTTCAACTTTACAGCATGTAACTGAGAGGCTTCTGAGGTGGACTACTCCTGTCCCAGAAGTTAGTCATCCGAAAGCAAGTAAGTTACAAGAGGAACAGTGTAGTTGTTGACGTGCAGACAAACTGGCGTAGCCAAGGTAGGAATACATATCGAAAAGCAGAGAGTACGGCGGCTTACGTGCACTGTAAACAGATGGACAGCCTTGTTCCAGTTGGCAGAACAAATGCAGTTGAAGAGTGACATGGCTCTCGTTGGTACAGGCAACCCGCCTCTGGAGAGGTCATTTATCGGAGGCCACATATGATTGGAACTTCTTTTAATGGTAAAACCACTCAAAGGGATGCACACTCAAGAAGGATACATGTGAATCATGCGAGGGGATGAAAAACGCTTCCAGTGTGACAAACACCGCTTCAGTAACACGCATGTCTTGCTGCATACCAAATGAAGCATAAACAGATTTATATTCGCAGCTGCACCTAGCTGGAGAAAACAGTTGACTTCCCCCATGCCCGCATCATCTGGATCAACAACTACTCTGTGCGTTTCGGAACGCCACAAAAGGGTCAAAGGATACTCAGTAACATCATATACGTTGGTCGTCAAAAATCCAAGCTGGCGAACTGTATGGTTGACAAGGGTAAACAAAGATAAACTGCATCTGAGAACCGGGGACAAACCTTCGGAATATTCACGCGGGACCAAAACAGCTCCAAATGTTCCCGCATCTTTTCCGGCTTGAATCGAGAATAGAGAATGGCCAACTCGGTGAACATGCCCATATGAGCCCGCTCGAGTCCAAGCCCCGCTTCAAGTAGCTGGATAAGTTCGTCGAAGTGGCCACGTTGCTGGTAGTAGTTTATCACATCCTCAAGTTCATCCGCGTGGACCACGATGTGTAGACCACACATCTGGGCCAATCGGAATTCCTTGTGGTCCACACAGGCACAACAGACCTCCTTCCATGTCCGCGTGGAGTTCGCCTTACGAGCAGCATCAACAGCACCCTGATACTCGCCTAGGTGGACCAAAGTTATGGCAAGTCGAGAGTAGTTGCTGACATTGCTGTAGAGAAGTTTGGCAGCCACGTACATTTGTTGGTCGAAACAACGGTCGGCAACCTGCAAGATGGAAATAAAACAAGCAAAAGTGAAGTGGACAAATCAGTTGAACCGAAGTGTCTGAAATATTCTGGTCCAATTGAGGCATAAAACGATCAAAAATGCAATTAACTATACCATATACTACATTTCAGCTGCAATGAAAATCTAAACCAGAAATCTAGCAGGAATCCGGACCTGATAAGTTATTCAAAGATAAGAACACAATAGCAATGTGATCTAATCAGACCATGAATCACAAGAAGCATACATTGAATATAATGCCTACTGGTTCAATAAATAAACGGTCTCAGTCCCGCCGGGAAACAAGCCAGCCGATGATGCATGTGATAGACCAAGTATCACCGCATCACAGTCACCCCAGACCGATGTTTGGGGAAATTTTCCCAAGAAAGGTGTAGAAATATGCTAAAGAGCAGCTAACGACGTTGGAAAGGGCATGACAATGTTGAGCTTGGAAAGCAGCCGCAAAACGAACTGCCAACAGATAACCACGATGCGGTGAAGACAAGAGAAAAAGTATCCTTACCAAGGTGACGTTGGCGTGATTTGGGCCAGAAATAAACTCCTCCAGGTCCGACAAGCGATTGGTTTTTGCATAAGCAAAGGCCAGTTCCGAATCAATAAATGTTTCGCGGGTCTTCTTGCGCGCCATTTGCAGATACCGGACCAAATCCTCCCAGTGATCGGATGCCGAAGCTATTCTCACTACATCTTCATATCGACTCGGATCAGAGGCCCGTATGTATGAGTTGATAGCTTCCTTCACAGAACCTTCACGCAGCTGGGCGTGAGCTAAAGCACTCCATACGGTAGGCTCATTACAACGCTCTGCAAACTCATACGCCCTATCCAGATTTTTCACATGATCAATGAGCACCTAGAAACGGAAATATGTTTGGGACCGATCACTCGAGTAAAGGCTATACGCAAAATCGGGAGAGAACATAGTAAGCGTAGATTACTTGCGCTAGATGCTTACACTAATTTGTAGCTGTCTTAAAAACACAGTACGGTACACTGGAAAACCTTGGAAATACGGGACGAGATGGCTCAAGCGTCGAACACGACCAATGAAAAAAAATGAAAGGTGTACATTCGACTCAACAGTTATTATTCAAGGGATCCTAGACAAAAGACCGCCTTCACACTGCACCGACAAACAGCAGAGCTAGTAAGACCGCCAGTTACTTGCATAGAGATAGTTAATACGCTATCCGAGAAAGGACCTCGCAGAATCCACATATGAAGGTTCCAGACAAGCGCCGCTATTGCTAAGAAAACTCAGAAAACAAGTATTCGAGGTTAATTCATTTAGAAACAAGGTGTTGAAGGGTCGCCTTGTAAAAGCTCAACGCACGGTCTGTCTGTTATATTAGGATCAAAGTACATTCAGTCCAAAGGGGAACCACTATCCTCAGAAGTTTGTGCCATTCAAATCAATGGCCTTTAGCAAGCTCTGCTTCAAATCGTAGTGATACGCTACATAGATAAAAACAAAGTACCTGAATTGCTGAAGTATTGACTTCAAACTTCATGAAGATTGCAAATGCCTCTTCATACAACTGGTTGTTGATAGCAATATTTGCCACATCAGGGGCGTCATAGTTGTCCAGGCGATTGATATAGTCCATCACACGTGATTTGTCCGCCTTAACCGCCGTCAAGATTAGAAGGTTCTGCAAATTCCTATGATCAGAGAAGGCCGAAGTTTCCAACACGATCTTCTCCAACAATTCGATGAGTTCATTGGGCATATCGGCAGCCATGAATGCCTTCACAGCAACAGAGATCTCCTCCGGGTCTTGTGTTTCGGAAAGTGCCGTCTGAACGACCTGATCTATCAGCTGACGTCGATAAATGTTTTCTTCCCCAAGGACCACAGCCCACAATTCAGGGTCCTTTCGACGAACAAGATAGCGAGCTTCCGTCTTGAACAGTGCGTTCTCATTGCAAACCTGAAATGAGGATAATGGATAGAGCTAACGTGGCCGGTCAGCGAGCTATATTAGGTAGAAAGACATGAAGGACAAGTGACGCTTGGAAATCTGCACTGTCACAACCGGTGAGAATGATGGGGTCGAGACAACAAGAACAACCGGTCTCTCAAGCTTGTACCTTAGGTGCTAGCTTCAATATTAATGCTGGTGTTGGATTGATAGAGGACCCGAAAATTAACAAAAACGTATTAAAAGTAAAGATAGGGCACTTCTGCTTTCAAAGCAAAGTGCAAATCAACCAGGAGTCAGCATATACTCACATGAATTAGCGCCTGATCACAGCGCCCACGTTCATAAGCGATGCATGCCAAGTGCGGATCGCGTTTTTCGCAGTATTTGCCAACCACATTGCTGTCATAATATTGATTTTCACGCAGGAACCGCTCGGGGTTATTGTTCAAATCGATGTAGATTTTGGCCAGAGCATTGTGCGTGGCAGGTTCTACGCAGCCCTCGTGTACGCGGGATTCGAGCCAGGGTAAAAGTAATTTCAGTCGGTTTCGCTTTTCCACTTCGGCTACTAGCTCATCTGTGCTAAACGGGCCTGAAGAAGTGAAACAAAAGTTGAGGCCACATGACATTCTCGTCAGCCTAGCAGTTGTCTCCATAAGACAAAAATAGAAGGGTTCACAAAGATTCAACAGGATATCCTTGTCAAAGCGCTTAGGGTAAGGTTGTCTGGTGAATAAGCAAAAAAGGTCAGGCAACGGGCTTAAGTTTTATTGAACGAACCAGAGGCACATTGGGCACTGTTGGTTTTTGCGTAAGTCATATTAATAAACTGTTTAAGATGATCCTCGGGGTGAAATCGATCCAAATACTATTGGACTGGAAAGTAGGAAATCATATTGAGGGCAAATTAGAAAATGAATTTCATGCTTGCTAACTATGGTCCAGCACAAGGGCACTACAGCTGAGAACGATTATTACAAGTCGTGGTAGTTCACTGGGTAAGGCGCGGAGCTGCTGACAGGAAAGATCGTGGGTCGAACCCAACCCTGGCTTCTCGACTGCCCCTGTTTAGGTGAGCAACCTGACAGCACCTCAGCCCTCGTACTTCCTCCTGATTGCGTAGTATTGCGTAGTATCAAAAGGTTTCTACAGCTGAACGGTTACTTTTATTGCCTGATTAGCCTTTGTGAGGATTAAATAATGGATCTAATTACGGTCTTCGTCGACTGGACCATGTCCCTCCTACGTGAATAGAATAGTTGACCTATCAAGCTTCCAGGAGACTGGAACGAAATACTCAACTGGAAACGGATAGTAGGACCAGGGGCGACGAATGAACTGACCGAACTTTGAAACGGGCAGATATTGCTTATGGTAGTCATGATCAACCGTATTTTTTCGACGTAGTGACTCGATGCGGCCAACGAGTCTTGACCCAGCCCAGTTTCATGAGTCCAATAGGTGCCATTTTACATCCATTTTCTCCGTTCTTCTAAGGAACGCCATAATGTCTAAGCTTTCGTTCATGATTTTCTGAACCAGCGCAAACACTGAACTATTGAGACCAGCGAGGGAAATATAAGGTAGGTAGATTTCGATAAGCGTAGGGCGATATAAACCGAGTGTTATGAATGAAAAGGCATTGTTAGCTTTGAGGCGCTATTTTCCGAAAAAGGCACCAATGAACAAAGTAACATTTGAACATCGAAAAAAGACTACCCCTCTACTCTCTGTGATGTGCGGTAACCCGAATGCGATTCGTTCACATCTTGCTTGCATGCAACTGACCTTAGAAACATCACAAACGAGAGATTCAGCTTGGTTGCACGTGAGTCTCTCGCAAAACCAAATTTGTTTGCGAATGAGTGTATTTCGATAAGTTGATTGTCTCCTACGAGCTTTCATGAATGGTAGCGGAAAAGAAAACCAACCACTGTGAACCTGCCCTTGAACGATCTGCAAACCCAATTTATCCACTAAAAGTGCACCCAGTGTCTAGAAACCGAAAAACGAAACAGATGTTTTCGATTACCATAGATGATTTCGTCATGCAACAGTTGGGACCACACAGAAACGCGATAGCACCACACAAAAGGACAAACCCGATGCGTTATCACAAAGAAATTGGAGATGTCACTTGGGACATCCCCGATGCGCGTTATACTGCCACTAACTGGTGCCACCTAGTTTGGTGACGAAACGCTTGCAAACAAATTGTCCAGCTCGACAAACGGATTGGCTAATGGTAAACACTTCTCGGACAACCACAGCGACATGTGGGACAGGTCCGGTACAACCGGTGTTGCGTAGACAAGAAAATGCATGCACAGGTTAAAAAACATTACTAAGCGACCTGATGAATGTTCGGTGCATAAAACAGCTGTGTTGGTTCCCAATCTGTCCATTATCCAAATTAACATCGACAGTGATTCAGCAACTTTGATATTCAACCACAGTTAATTACAGTCTATTATGGAAAACAAGCGAATGTTTCTCTTCGGTCCCGATTCGCTTCGCTGCAGTCATACCCCTTAATAGAGTTCTTCAATTAGCTATCGCCCCCTCGTAAGAACTGTTTTCCAATTCCCATATTTTCTACTGAAATAGATAGATCACTACCAGACGCAGACCGCTCAACTATGAGGTAGAGGCCGGTCTTCTAGCACGTAAATTGTCAGTGACACCGCGACGTATCTAAGTACACTGTACGAACGGTTGTTTTCGGCATACTAGCCATTCCTTTCACAGTTTCACAGCTCAATAGTACACGTTCCGTGCATGTTATGTTTCAGGATAACAGCCAAGTAATCTTACCATCCCTATCCACTCTCGATCATCTGCTTGACGAATTTCACTGTTGCTGCGGGCGACAGCAAGTGCCTACTTCTCCAGCGCACAGTGGCCTTTCTCGCAATACTAAAACAAGTCGTGACAATCCGCGGTTGTTACAGCTGGTGATGAAGATGAATCAGTTAACGTGGCCATTGCACAGCACCCGTCGCTCACCGGTTGCGAATGTGTGGAAGATAAACCGTTTTGTCTTCACACAACTCTAAACCAGGTGCTGTTCGTAAACGGGAGTATGAAGTAGTAGACGAATAAACGACTTTAAATGAAGGCACGTGCCGTATCCTATCGATGAAACATTTATCCATCCGACCTCTAGCACGTAATTAGTTCGTGGTACGGTCTGGTGGTTTCTCACAAAATACGCCCATTTGTAAACTAGTTTGGTACTAACGGGAGGCTTGCTTGACGAAAACTCGGGGATTGCGCCTAACCGACGAGCCTCAAGGGCGAAACAGGCGGTGAACTGTCGGAGATTTTATAGCAACTTTAGGAGCAGTGTACCAGTAAGAAAGCCAGGTTTCTGCTTCGTGATGAAAGAGAATTCTGTTGGGAATGACTTGGTTAAAAATAATTCAAACGGAGGTCCTGAACACTACCAAGATGAAGAACCCAATGGCAATTTGGTTTCGGCGCCGAAAGGAGGTCAACTTGTCTGTTGTGACGAGAGCATACATTGCGGCAGCGCGATCAATACTGATTTATAGGTTAGGAAGTGGCCTCTATACACGAAATATACATGAAGATTTTTAGTGTTTGACCACCGATTTCTCTGAAGCGTTGGCTGAGTCTGGTGGGAACATCCGGCTGGCAATACTGAGGTGTATTAGGTTAGTAGAAGGAACTCTCCTGCAATGGACAAACTACTCACACTCCATAGGTTACGCTGGTTAAGGAATGTATTCCGCATTTCAAAGGACCGTCTACCTCAGAGTTCTTTTCAACTAGCCCTCTGCTGAGCATGACTGAGAGGCCAACAGTTTTCGATCCGACAAATAAGGGAAGCCCTAACCAGTACATTCCGTCGGGTCGACATCTACCACTTCCCTGGAAGGGGATCCAAAGACTCGATTCATCAACAGTTAATGACACTGACAGACATGGTTAACCCACAAATTCAGTGGTGATCCTGTAGTGAAGCTAATGCCTTTAATAAGAAGCTGTCCAATCTCACGCTACATCAAGTAGCTAGAATGGCCAAATATTGATTAAGTGACTGGGTCGCGGCACCCAATTCCTGACTAATCACTCACTTTTGGTGGTCGAAGCTGGGGCAGTGGGAACCAAAGTACACTTGGTACATGGTTAATGGCAAGAATGACCAGGAATACCACTGTTAATAGAATAATTGATTGTTCTTTAGTTCCCCACAAGTTTTCCACAGTTCCATTCAAAATGATTTTTTAGCTGATGATCCAACCACCCGATGTAATTCTCTGGCCTACTGGCGTGCGCTGCTGCTGGAGAGGGAGCCCCGATTTGAATCCTCTTCAAACTTTCAAAAGCTTCAAAAGCTACGGACGGAAAATCTTGTCAAAGACAAGTAAAAGCATGGAAGTAATTTGATGCCTTGCTACGTAAAATAGGTCTTTCTTTGAAATTATTAGTATTGACTTAGACACATCGGGATGGGATGACTACGGGTTACCTCTACTGAATTTGGAACTAAGCAACCTAATCGATGCAGACTGAACGCACGCCTTAAATAAACACCTGTTGCCAACTAGCGAATCAGGCTTATTCACGATCAAAAAGACTCTAGTTCATGCTAGAGGAAACAATATTAGTGAATCCCATGGAGGATAAACCTACAGGGGAAACGAGCAAAATAGTACAAAAACCAAGACGGGCGTAACTCACCACGAACCACAGCAATAAGCTGCTTTATAACATCTTCCGCGCAGTCCACATCCAACAGGCCACCCACCACAATTGGCAGGCGTTGCGTGTTTACCTTCTGCACATAGATCTCAATGTACTTTTGCAGGTTGTTCCGGAACAGATAAAGTACAAGGTCATGAACAAAGTCAAATCTATCGCAAACGATTATCAAAGGAAGCTGATCGGTCAGCTTGGCTTCCTGTAGGGTGAAAAGAAACAAGGGTGATCATCAAAAGATGTGAATGGACATGAAAAGCTGGAAGTAAACCGAGGAGTAAGCAAAGGATTGTAACAATAGAAACGAATTTTTGCTCATAATGGGTTAATCAACTGATAGATCCCGAAAAGTAAAGTAGTGAGGCCACCTGACGAAAAACGGTGTAAACACTGGGCAGCTATGGTGAAAATGAAGCTAGAATGTGAAAGGGATGCAAACGAGAAACGGAAAGAGTAAAGTCTTCTTTAAGCACAAGCCCACTCGGCCAGTCCATAGTAGTGAACCGACAGGCGCGCCCTAGTGGTATTAAATAGTGATACAAACGTTTCTCTCAACCAGGTCAGGATTACTCATGGAACTCAGGAAAAGTAAATTGGTTTCACAAAAAGTGTCCACTGACTTTCGAGGCACTCGTCACTAACAATATCCTAATATTGCTAACATAGGCACCCGTTCGCCAAATTGGCGGAACACAGTACAACTACGACCGGGTAATCTTCGCGAGTATTGAGTCATCGATTACCATGCGTCCCTCAAAAATGTGTCTACCAGATAAGCGATGCTGTTTTGGGAGAATTTCTAGCTTCATCTTCGAACAACGAGTCAGATTTTGTTGGACTTCGTGGAGATAAGGATGCAGCGGAGCATCCCGAAATCTCAGTAGACCGTTTTCTACTGGATGGAATAATTGCGTTCGTGTTTCACCAGATTCAGCAACATGATGTGAGAAAAATAGGTGGTACATGACGGTAATCCAAGCGATTCGGTCAGTGAAGCTCCGGTATAGAAAAATTGGTTTTTAATATCAAATTCAGTTTACCGATGCCTAAGGGATTTTAAAACGCCTAACGATATGTCAGGTGGTCTTGGCCAGCGTACACAATTTTACCGAAAACTACCAAAACAATGATACGTTTGTTCTCACAAATTTCTACACAAAGCCACAAGCTCTATTACATCGTTAGTTCTGATGAAACTATTATTGTGGCTGTGTTGATGCACGGTTGTGCACGGATTCATTTAAATAAAGATGGGCAACGACTCTGAAATGTCATCCTGCTCCTCTACGCGATGTGTGCGCTAACAGTTACATGTTCCAACACACATGGAAGGATGATCGACTAATTCATACTGCTGACTCAGTCGGTTCAATGATTCGATGCAACCCCAAAATCGGCAGACGAGTCGACACACTTCTAAGATAAACACATGCACAGTGGCGCACTCAACACGGAAAAGTGGAGAAACCTCAGCGGACCCGGTAGCTTGAATGATTGCAGATTAATTCGGTGTCTCAGATGACGCGGGTCGAATAAAGTCTATAAGCTGCAAACATCACGCAAGTTCCAAACACTTATCAACTCTCAACAAGAAGCTTCCTCCACCGACTTGAATTGCCTTGCAATCTCCACTCAATTCGATGGTGAGCATTGTATTCAGTCGGCAACAGGAGACGAAGCCCAAAAAGCACCTCGGCTTCGACTTCCTGTTCTGGTGCGATTGGTCAAATGCCCAGATAGTCAAACTGATGGAGGGCCAAGTAAGAAAAAAACTTGCTTTGAGGAAGTTCTTCACGCGCTCCGGTTCATAACAATTGCTCTCCCGACAAATGCGCTCCACTTCCTTGACCTGTCCAGTCTTGCAGGCGGCTTGAATGTATTTGAAATGAACTTCCGGTTCTTGACTATAATTGACAATGGATCCAAGAAAATAGAACAGTCCCTCAAAAGATTTGAAGGATTCAAAGATTTCGATTAGAGCCGACGTCCCCAGCTGTTCGTGGTACTTGGTAGCGATCTGGACGCAAACTTGAAGATTTTGTCTGATGTTTGTCTGAAGCATAGCGCGTAGGCACTCGAGTGAATCATCCACGGACAACGAGCCAAAATAATTGACCAACCACTGAGAGAAGGGAATAAATAGACAGACAATGGATTAGTTCCCTTCTGTGCGGACGATGGCACGAAAACCTCTGTCGGTGCAATAACGAAAGCATCAGAGTGAAACCGATGGAGGTTAGATCCAGATAACTCGCTCTCTTAACAGCGTCATTAAACGTCGGCTACCAGAAGGGACATGAAAGTATAAGATGGAAAGTCAGGTACGACACCAGATGAAAGAAGTATGGTTCGCAGCAGTTCTAGACGTCATGTTTTGTCAACATACCCCTTAGGGATGAAAATTGAGCCGTGGCTGCTCTTGAAGTCCATTATTGGCGGCACACGCACGTTCTGTTGTTTGGGGTTTTCTTACCAAACAACAGTTTGTTTGTTAGTGAAGTTTACCCAGTGCAATGTAACTCGAAAAAGAGTGATATGAATTTCTGGGACTATTGTGTAGCGAAGGTTGAAAAATTCCAGTGTTGCACAATGGATAGAACCAATTTGGACACGGAACCCCAGCATTTCGATCGGAAAGTGATTCACACTCGGCTCTTCGGTTGGATGAACAAATCATCGAGATAGTTCACACAGGATCACATTTCACAACATAATTTATGCGAACCACATATCACGCTGTTTCTAACCGAGAGGTTTTTATCCAAGGAGTTTCTAATGTTTAGATTAGTGAACAGTCTTTGGGTGAACCTTAGCTTATTTACAGAACACCCGTGAAGGTAGCTTCCAGTTTTCGTAGCGCCCGTGCCTGATTTCTGGGGGCAGCTGCAGACTACAATACGGCTTTTCAGAAAGTACTTTTGGTAGCTTTCGCTTTTGGTATGGAACAAAATAACTACAATATCAAAAGTGGGAAGAAAACTTGCCTCTGGGTTGAGTAGATGGGTATTTACGACCGCCCGCTTGATATCGTACAAGTCAGTATAGTGCTCCAAGGCTCTTTGCAACAAACCGGCTTTCTCGCACAACTGAGCCACAGTAGCACGGTCATAGTGTGTGAACATCTGATTCCCCAAGATAGCATCGGCTACCTGTGACGAAAAGGGAGAAACAAACAAGAAGAATCACGAGAAGCAAAGTGGAGGCGTGACATCCCAGTGGGACGTTTTGGCGAACCCTGAAGAGCTGGAATTTCGTATTTCTTGATCATTCGCACTAAGCTTAAAATTAATTGATGCGGTTATATGGCAGTGAAATAGTACTGCAGCGGTCAACGATCATGACGACTACACATGCTAGGTGAGGTAAATAGTAATATACTGAGGAACCGTACTTAGTTTTCATCAACCCATGTTTCTGGATCAAAGTACTTGATCTCCGTGACCATGAAAACAAAATCACTATAGTAGTGCGTGGCATACACACTGCACTTTTTAGCGCTGGAATACGGGGAGCTCGAGACAGGTCAACAACCAGTGGTAAAGATCACCAACAGATTCGTCCCACAACTCACTAAAGGTGAACTCACTGAAAAAGGTTAACTGAGCCCGGCCAGGTGCACGCCCACGCGTACTCACGAACGCTGTCAGAATGTTCGCACAACAAGCCTGCGTGTTTGTGTGAGCGCGCATGACTGGTGTAACAGCGCAATTTCGATCTAGTGTCTCCGGTCACAAAACACCTGAGATGATAATACACCACGTCTGTAGAGAACCAACTGACAAGTGTGCGCGATGAAACTACCTCGCAAAAAATCGATGGCAGACACGGGCATGCCAAATAAAAATCAACTGTGCATCAATGAATCACAGAAACAACGGTGTACAAAAATGGTTCACTGGATCTCACTGCGGAGCGTAAGCAGCAGCTGCCCCAACTTTCGCGTGAACAAAGTAGTATGAGTCCAAAACGAAGTACAAACCTGCGGAGCAGAAATCAGGTTCATTTCCAATAGGCGTGTCTGAAGATGGCCTTCCGAAGGTCGGTTGTGTTTTAATGCGTCAAGCAGGAAGGAGGTGCACTGTTGAACCAGGCCTTGGTCCATGAAAACATTAACAACTTGCTCCAAATCCACCAACGGCTCCTGATCTTGGACCAGCATTTGAGCGAATTGAAGCCCCTGGTCCGGATTGATCCGCGTGAGGTTTCGCAGTAGAAAGATGTAGTCCGGTGTGTAGCCGACTTTCTTTGCGTAGATAATGATTCTTTGGAACTGTCCAGTCTCAGCGAAGCACTGAACAACTTTTGGAGGAACGTTCGCGCGCAAGTATACGGATAAGGCCAAAGTTGGATCAGCCTATGAAAGAAAGGATACATTGTGTCACCAATTTTGGAAAACAAATATCGAAATATCTATACCTGCAAATGGAGTCTGCAATGAGAAACCGACTCCATAAAAACAACTACAATCCAGAACGGCTACCCCACCCACACAATCTGTATGCTTGTTAGTATTCTGTAAAAAACGTCCAGTAGACTGACAACAACATCGCCTAGCGTATTATCGGGTCAGTGGACCACTGGGACAGACAACACAATGAGCTAACTCATACAGAGGAAAAATAAGTCAAAGTGGTTTGCTAAATTGTCCTTCCCTACAGTCAGAACAATCTGTTTTAACATCAGCAAACCTGGAAG
Source organism: Opisthorchis felineus (assembly GCA_004794785.1). Lineage (NCBI taxonomy): Eukaryota > Metazoa > Platyhelminthes > Trematoda > Opisthorchiida > Opisthorchiidae > Opisthorchis > Opisthorchis felineus. The sequence continues at coordinate 883,779 of SJOL01002502.1, forward strand.
ACGAACAGATGAACTCACGAACAGGAAACAAAATTGATACCTTCAAACCAGTGACCGCTGCTGACCGGTTCGACATCATCATCATCATCATCACCATTATCGACAGCACATCATTGTTCAACACTGATGCCTCGTTGCTGTACTGATCGGGTAAAGTAAAGTTATGTAATCACACCGGCCAAGCGAGCCCAAATCGCCCTAAATACAGACAGTGGCGAACGTTGTCAGGTGCTTAGCGTAGACAGGCGTTTGAATGCTAATAAATACTGATGATATGTAGGCTGTCGCACTCTGTGGGTACCTCATCTTCAAGACAAATACTTCGATATCAATCGAACAACGGTCGTACTAAATTTGTATTGCAAATAACCGGAACAAACCTCGATAAATCAATCTGAATGGAATATACACCCAACCTGTAAATCCGAAGACTAAATTAAGGGCACCTTATTAACCCTCCGAGGCATAGACACTAGCCACCATATGGGAGAAAGCAAGAAAGGGCAACCAAGCGACCGAATACAGGAAAGTCAGACTATAAAGCCATGTGAACTGAAAGCAGACCAAAGGAGAACTGCTAAAAATATAAGGTACCGGGATAAGCGACCAAATCAAAGGAAGGCAGACTAAGACGCAACACAAACTGGAGATGGACTAATCAGAAGGGCGATCAAAGTATGCGAATCACAAGACAACAAAGATCAAAAGCGTACCAATGGACTTGCTAGAAAGCTGTCCCTCAACTAGCCAATCATGTCGAGGGATAACAGGTAGTCTTCAAAAGCTATAAAAGCGCTAACAGGTGAGAAGGAAGTACCCATCAAACCGCCAATCACCGATTTCGGTGAACAAATCAACAGCCACCCGACCAACAACCAACAGTTTCCTATTATTGTATCTTACTTGACGATCTGACTTAAGAATCCCCGCATAGTTGTACAAGTGTGCTAATGTCTGCCTCTTTACACCAAAAATGCCGCTAACTGTTCGCAGTCTCCAACTTGATCCAATGTCTTTCGAATGCTTCCTCGCAAATCAGCGGAATAGTATAAGCGCCGCGTTGCGCCATTCAAATAATCTTACGCTGGACAACGTGGCAACTGAAAGGCCAACGTCTCGTGCACACCCTCAGTTCTATCGGCTATTTATTGGCCTCTTGGATGTATACTTTCCGGAACTTCGGTCACTCGGGCCTGGGCTTGTGGTGTCCGTTATTGATAGAGCGGTTGGACAAAACACCGTACAGTTGAACTAATCTATCACTTTGATCAAAGAAGTGAGCGTGTTCCGTCTAACATGATATTCGATCACGTTCCGCTTGCAGAGAGGTTAGCTTATGATGTCTGTCCCAGTGGTTTAACTAACCCGACAATACGCTAGACGTTCAGTCCACGTTCAGATGTCCAGTCCACTGGACATTTTTTACAGAATACTCGCCCACCCCACCCACGCAATCTGTATGCTTGTTAGTTTCTCCACTGTTCGGCAGAGTGGGAGTACGATTCTCTCATTCCACGTCCTCAACCGCGGGATGGTGTGTTCGAGTTCTGAGCTCGTACACTAAGTCTCTGTTACCAGTTTAAAATCGGAACCGCGGTCGCCAAAGTGGCAGGTTAGTCAGCTGACATCTTGCCGAAGTCAAGTTTGTTTTGGTTTGCCGAAGCTAAACGTGGAAATGCCAGACGACCGCGGGAAAAGTATAGTCACCCAGACGATGTAGCGTTAGTTGACCTTTCAGCCTACCGGTCAGCTGGTCGTTCATACAAAATGCCTATTACATTGGACGAATCGCAGCACGCTCTGTGATTGTTTTGACCGTGTAACTACTGGATAAGTAACGACTGAAAACCAGACCCCGAAAACGATGCGTCCGTCAGTTATCTTTTTAACCGGGTATCCTGTGAATATAATGGACACATCCTAACACAAGAAAGATATGACTGTGAAGTCCGAAAAACACCAGGCTACGGGAACCAACAGCTAGAACTTTTCGCAAATGAAGAAATTCGGAAACGATGTCACAAAATAATGCACCACTGCCGTCATCGCAAACAGCAGCAGTGGCAAGGAAGGGGACCCCATAGAACAATCATCGAGGTTAATGCAAATACGAACCCGGAAGCAAAGTATGCGTGGACTTTCAACGATCAGTAAGGATAATCGTGAACGCCTATATGAAACAAACATAAAAACAGCATTAGCGCCAGTGAGATCCTCAGCTACGTTGAGTTACGATGGGGCAATGAAGAACCACGTGTTCAAACAATCACATCACTGACAGTAATACAGTAATAAAAGGTGGCGTTCAAATATTGGCAAAATGTCAAGAAATCTAACACAAATGTGCATTGCAATTCTCTGTTGGGAAGAGTCGGTTGGCTCGAAAATTTTAGGTAGCTAATTGACCTGATATGCGGTTATTGTGTTGAGTGGGTCCAACGAAGCTATTCCAGTTACTAGATGCATCGCTCAGCTGCCTATGAAGAACTATGAAAAGTGAGTTTGGGGGCAATTAATTTGGCTTTACATGGGGACATAAGGAGATAAATTCGGCGGAAATCACCAAGCCAGAGCGACTAGAACTATCTTACGATCTGCAGTGTCTGTCTAGGTAGCCGTGAGACAAACTATCAGCTAGCAAAAGTACTTATCGAAATAGGGAGAAGTGAATAAAAAGTACACATAAAGAACAAGAAAATAAACCATTTGGCTGTGACATCTCTTCGGAGCATAGCTGCCATACTAATCGAAGGAAACACGAGAGCTGAGATACTGCCAGGTTGCCCAATCCTAGACGGGAGTAGTCGGGATGCTGAGGACATTCCGGTTAGTAAATTTGCGTCTTAACAACTGAGATTTCTCAAGTTCCATTTCAATGTGAGCCCGTGGAAGCATACATGTTTATGTAACAGAATCCCACAAGTGTAGACACTAGGAATGTCAAGCAATGTATCAAACATGAAATATGTACGAATTCAACAGGTATGTGTAGGCTAAGTAACTGACAAGTCTCTCCGCAAATGACCTACGTAATGAAGTTTTGGGCTGATGAAAGCACACATGCCAGTACCTTAACAGCTCACGAGGTGACGCACTCATATAGCTCAGTAGAAGAGACCTGAACGAAAACCACCTACTTATTCATTCGCATTTCACCGGTAACCGACCAGAATATCGCGACACCAATAAATTAGCATACGCTTAGAAAAAACCGGTCACTCACAGAAAGAACAGAGAAGAGCAAAGCTGGGTCAGAGTGTCTTGAAGAAAAGAGTAAACGCGCCCAATAAACCCACACTAACCCTTTCCAAAACAGTATCTCTGCTGCTTGGGGGTAGTCACCTTTCAAAGTATGGAGACGATATTTGCCAGTAGAGCGAAGAAAAATGGGACCATGGAATTCTGTCGATTTGTTAGAAGGATTGGCTAGTGAAGCGCTGTCTCTCAGGATGCTCCAATGTATAGTGAAATGTGGAATGACCGGGTAAAATAGGCAGAAAAAAGGCGCAAAATAACAGTGGTGTTACCTACCTGTTTGACCAGATCCCCGAGCTCTTCAGAACACTCCAACTTGTCCTCTTTCAGCCATTTTTCAAGTAGCTGCTTCCTTCCTTGTTGCAAGACTGGACGACAGAGTTCCAAGCTCTCGACTTTGTTCAACTGACCCTGGTCTAACAGAATGCCAAAATAGTGCAGGAGAGCTGAAGTTTGGCCAGGGGTCGTTGCCACCTGTAACAATGAAAGAGGATTGCATGGTTAAATTCATCAATGATTTGGGGAGGTGGGGGAGGTATCTGCGCATTGGAGGCGGGAGCTGACATATTGATGCCTAAATCCAGGGTTGTCAGTCGACTTTTAAGTGGGGAGATTGGGAGGTGAGTTGTGCATTGAAGGTAATAGATTGGATGCATGAGCACCATCGGGGGCGCGACTGGGCCATGTCTGACAATGTCTCTAACCTTTGATGTGTCCCTTTGATGGGCCCCCATCCAGGGATACGCCAATGACCAGCGCAGCTGAGTTTGCTGGTAATGGCTTCAATACTTCGCTGCCAAGTCATTGCTTGACCTCTCCTGGCTCGCTTCCAACCGTCGCGTGGTTGTGCGAAAAGAACCCTTCGAGGAAGTCGGTCCACTGGCATACGCAACACGTGGCGAAGCCAGCGCAACTTATGCATTGTGATCAGTTCATCTATCGTGGGTGAGTTATTTCTTCCGAATACCATTCGACGTATTTCAGCATTGCTGATCCCATGTTTCCAAAAGACTCGGGCAATGCCACGAAGACATTGATGGTCAAACACTGAAAGACGTCCTCCGCGTGCAGCGGCTAGGTTTCTGACCAGTATAGTAATATGGAGCGCACCGCAGCATTGTAAACTCCACCCTTGACGGTTAAGCTGATGTCACGCCTACGCCACAGGTGGTGCAGGTTCACAAAAGCTGCTCTGGCCTTCCCAAACCGGATGGAAATATGGTCTTTCGCGAGACCACCGGGACTGGTACAGCTGCCAAGGTATACAAACTTCTCTACTACCTCAATCGGCTCATCCGCAAGCATGAGGCTAGGGTTTGAACCCACCTAGTCTTGCAGCAGCATTTTACACTTTGCAGGTGTGAAGCACATGCCAAACGTGAGGCAGGATTATTTATTATTATTGTTAATATTAGTATTATTGTTTGCATTACCACGGCGTCAGACCCAAGAAGGGCTATGTCGTCTGCGTACTCAATATCTGTGAGTGGACGCCCTGGGAGCACTTGGACCCCACAGGCATTAGAGGTTGATAGTGAGTCTTCCATAATCATATCAATGACGAAGTTGAAGAGGAAAGGTGAAAGAGAACCACCTGATGTGATTGAACTCAGGCGAGAGCTTCCCGTACACCTTCACACGTCTGCGGGAGTCGGCGTACAGCGCCTTAAGGAGGGTCAAGAATTTATGGGGGACAGTTTTCCTCCATAGACACTGCCATAGTGCCTGACGATCCAGAGTTAAAGGCAGCTTTCAAGCCAAAGAAAACAATCGTTGTTGGTTGTTGGAAGTAGTGTCGCTGTTCCAGAATCTGTCGGAGAATAAAGATTTGATTGATGCACCCTCTTGCGGGACGGAACCCAGCTTGGTTTTCACGGATCTGTCTCTCCGTGTGTTCAGTCAACCTTCGAAGGATAAAACCAAAGAGCACCTTCGGTGACACCAGTTGTCACCTGACAGGCTATTATTATAAACGGCGCGTTTAGCTAATGATAATAACTAATCCTTACGCAGTAGCACCCTTTACCTATATAGCTGCCGTACATCTCGAAGGAAGCAGGAGGGCCCAGGCTGCCCAAGACTAGACAAGAGCAATCGAAAAGCCACAATTGGGTTCGAACCACGGATCGTCGCTCCGTAACCACTAAGCTACCTCGAGATCAAGGCTACCAAGGCAAACACTGATTGCAGATGGGACAACAGCCTTATCGCCGAATAGGCTAACGATGTCATTTCAGTTCTAGTCTGTGAAGAGAATTCCACTGCAGACAGTTGGATGCGCTTACCCACAACAGGGCGAGTGTCAAGCACAAACACGAGAAAATATTGTCACGGTTATCTCCGCCAACAGAAAGTAGGAAGTCGAACATCATTGCAAACCCTTCCAAAAGACTCAAAAGTTCACTAAGCTTGATAGTAAACGGGTGGTGCGAACTCGTACGGTAACGCTTTCTAAAGGTGTTTCGCTCTGCCTGAGGATCATCAGTTGTAGAACGTCAATGTACGAACTCGCGACCCTGAGCACCAGTTAGCTACAAACCATGTAAACCAGCGCCTCGGCAATATACCATGAAAAGGAAGAAAACGGGAATTCTGATGATGAGTACAAGGTCCACTCTGACCTGTGTAGAAAAACGTGGCGATGTGAACCAAGCAAACCAGAGTAAAACTCAAAAGCGAGATGATAATAGAAGTAGGGAGCACTTTTGTGAAGTAACGAAAATGAGAGCTACGCGAGCGATCAGTGTAGTAGGAACAACTGAAAGCTGCCAAACGTACCTGTTGGAATCGCTGGATAGTTTGTGGGGTACGCAGGATACCTTTGGGTGCATTTGCAGCAACCTTTGCAGCCTCGTTGTACTGGCCGGCTTGGAAAAGTGCCTCAAACTTGCGAACGAACAAATCTTCTGCCCCAGGCAGGTTACATCTCGCTGCCATACGCAAAGCCAAGGCGGAATTATCAAGTGTTGTAGTAATATAGTTAACAACAGTATCTTCATCAATTGTCACCGAAAGAACCTGGAGAACAAAAACAGTGAATTTGTCTTTTCTGTAAACCGTTTTAACAGTTGAGACGGTTGAAACGTGGAAAGCAAATGCAAATTGCCATTACACCTAAAATTCATCGCAAATGGACCAGCGCAAACCGGTACAGGAGAAAGCCGGTGCGGGAGCCAACTAGCCGGTCGAGAGGAAAACAGCACAATCCTTGAAATTAATAATAATCAGACAAAGACTACGACCTTTGTGGTTTTAACACACGACTATGCAGCTGCAACAGAGTTTGTGGGTTATTTTAAACGTCTGTGGCCGAGCAACCGAAGTAGGATTCTCATCCTGCCGCAAATGCGCTCAGCGAGACTCACGTGCAAATCAAGACATCCTTAGGATAATCCGGTCGATGAAATCACAAAAGCCCAATTAAACTGAAATCTGGATGAATCTGATCTTTTGTTTCTTCCAACCACAGCGATTTCTCCCTACCCCAATGTTGCTCAGCACTACGCTCGATGTGTTTAAACATATGTTACCGAAGTAGGTGAAGGCAAACCTGTCACGTGTTAAACCATAATTTACCACACATTTGTCAACCCGCATCAATGGAGATACCAGGACTGAAGTGCTACCCAGATTGGCTACCCATAGACATTAGCCATCAGAAAGTTGGTGGGTTTATGCGAACATTTTGATCATGAGTTCACGCCTTAACCTCCGTGTCAATCATTACGCCTATATCCTGCAAGCTCTCAAACGTATGTTCCGCGTGAATCTTTTGTACACATCATCCGGGGCCAACCAACTGACGCATGAACCTTCCCCACCATATGCGTCACACTCGTGATTACTATCTCTGGCTCTTTTGCTCAAAGTCAGTCACCAGTTCCTCCGTTCAATCAAGCTGTGGGTGAACAAGTTTAGGTTAGTATCGACACGATGCAATTTGACACTTGAAGGAAAATGTGATCACCGGATGAAGCCCAGTCACGCTCTAAACCAAATACTTCGTCTCAGGCTGGTATAACGCAGTAGCCACATCAGAGTTTGTTTTCAGGACCGAGTATCAGCTGTATGCGTGTGTGTTCATAAGACAGGGCCAGCATACCAAGTTTCTCTCTGTTCCTGGATTTTCTTCAGCCTGATCATTCCGATGACCTAAGATATCTGCAACACTATGCCAGCTTATTGTTGCACGTGACAGCGGTGCGGATAAGGTGAAAAAAGGTGAACTGAGTTCTGCATGACTGGAACTCACAGCCACTGGGCTCACAGCCACTGGGACACAGACGAGCTGGAGGAACTCTTGAATCTTCAAGAGCCACAACAAATGTTTGATGATTTCCTTGAAACCACATATCTGTTTGTATTGAATAGCTGAGACTAACTGAATGAAAACGAAGTGGTGCCTCCAAACCGTCTATGAGGCAAATACGTTTGTCCGCATTTCACACTGATGGATGTGGTATCGAACACAACACAACACTGTCTCGATGACAGCTGTCTGAATGCCTCTGAAACGCCTGCTTTGTAGCTTCGAAAATCAACGAATACGGCTTGGTTACTTGTAAGTCATTATAGGATCTACAGAATTCGTTTCCCTCGAATAAGCGGTGTGCCAAGCCTTTGCCAGCTACTACCTAAAGTGCGAAGATAAAACTCCTGTGAAAGCAAATAATCGGCGGCATATTATCTGTCTGATCAAAGGAATCCCGGTAATAAGTTGCGAGCGAGGTGGTGAGGATAGACACGGTGCGTGGGAGGCAACATCACAGTATATCTGTGGGGGATGAGATAGATGACGTATAGCTGCAGCAAGGAAACCTTCATTTGACCAGGGGAAAAAAAACAAATATTACGGTCGATTGGTGGACCGCCTTCGCTAATGTGGAATAAAGGAGCCGTTTCCGAAACATGAGACAGCCTGGTGCAGCACGCTCAGTTGCTTGAAAACATAACAAACGAGAGATTCAGCTGGGTTCAAGGTGAGTGTCCGTCAAAACACAATTGGTATACAAATGAGTGTACTTTGCTAATTTCGTGCAATTTGGGTTCAAGTAGAACATAAGGTTGACGAAAACTCGGGGACTGTGCCTATCTGATGAGCCCCAAGAAGAGCGAAACCGGTCGTGGGCTGTGGAAGTTTTTAGCAACCTTATGAGTAGTGTATTACGTCTATACGTGTATCGCGATATCTCGAATATCGTATCAACTGAAACGTGAGGCGGCCTGGTGCAGCACATTCAGATGCTTAAAAATATCACAAACGATTCAGCTGGGTTCCAGGTGAGTCTCCCGTCAAAACGAAATTGGTATGTAAATGAGTGTACTTCGCTAAAAGGAACCGTTATTTTATTGAGCAATACAAGTATACCCGAAGGTCTTGATTCCGAGGTCTATCCAAACACATGGGAACAAAGTATGCACGGCTAGCAGATAGTTGCCGTCTCGCAGATTCCATATTTTAGTGTATTTTGTTGCGCGGTAGTTTAGACATAGAACGGTTGAGGGACTGGCAGGCGGATTGACTGCAGTGGACCGGTTGATGGATGAGGAGGGGTGGGGGCCAGTAAACGACTGTCTCTAGGAGGGGATGATTCCTGCCGATTGCCCAGGCCGGGGAAGTGTTTATCTGAGGTGAACCACCTAGAGCCTTTGACTCAAAAGTCTGACCCACAAGACAGTGTGTGGTAGGGTTTTCTTGGGGACCCTGTCCGGAGTATTCTATGGATCCCGGAAGTAGGGAAGTCAGTCAGGCACCCAGAGCTTTTATGGTGGCCTTGGCCGTGCAAACCCTTGAGAAATTAGGCCAGATAGCAGCTCTTGTGGACACTGGGTATTTTATTGATAGGTATTTGCTGAAGTGCTTAAACTCGAAAACAAGATTCGAGTACACTAATGGAGTTCACAGCAGCCTCGCTAGCTAGACGCTATAGACAAAGCTATTCGGATGACTCCAGCTGCTACAGCCGGCTGCGTCAGTGTTTATACACTATAATTTCCCAAGTTAATGAGTCATCAATCGATCGAATACCCGTTAACAGCCGACTCTGTCGTCCAACCGCTTTCCGCTCTTTATTCGCGGTGCTTTCTTACGTACCTAACAAGTGAAGGTCTGATTCAGGGAATTAAGCGAACTATTGACCACGAATAGTCCGAATAGTCTGAAGCTTTAAAGCACAAATAAGGCATCTTAGGACGCTGGGGGCACGTTCTGATGATGTATTTAATTTTGTTATTGTGTAATTCATGATTACACGTGGGTCGGGATACCGCCAGGTCACCAAGGCCTAGATGCGAGATGCAACCATAGTGGCGGATGCGTTTTGTAAATGTGTGGTGACCATTAGTTGTTTCTTAGTAGTAAGTTGAGGGAAAATGGATGCAACTGCCCCGACTTCGCGCTGCGATTCTGACGTGGTGGACGGGCATGAATGCTGCGATAACCAGGCGGACCGTACTGGTTGGGAGTTCGTTCTTCAATCTTTAACCAGGCCAGGGAACAGCCAGACAAAATGCTGTACCGTCAGCAATCGTATTACTAGGTAGTCTAATGGTAAAGTTCTAATGCCCTCTGCAACATCAGTGCGCGGGCAGTGAAGTGCTTCTATAGGTGACCAACAGTTCCATATTTGTGGAATCAAAGATGCTACCTTATGGAAAAGGAATGGCTAGAAGAGGTCCATCCTTATAGTAACACACTCCGGCCGCTCAACCAGTGACCAGGACCGTCGGTAAACTATCCAAAGGCAAGTCTTACCATAAACCCGATACGGCTCCCAAGGCATCCACTGTGAACAGCAACGTCGGGACTCAAGCATCTTAGATAGCTCCCTATGCCCCGAAGTGAGTCAGCCCCCCACCCACACACCCACAGCCAAGTGGGTAACACCTGTAGTCACTGGCTATGGGTAATGCCTGAAGAAAAAAACATTATAAATCACTGCCGCGTGGGACAGAACTTAGATTCAAAGGCTCGAGTTAGGATATTTTAAACCCACCCGCTTCTTTGGTCTAGGCAGCCGAGAGGCATCACTCGCTCTTGCAGACCCTAGTCACCTACTTTCATCTAAAAATCCTAACCACTCTTCAATTAGGTATCGCCAGGACAATCTGTTAGCCGCCCGGTAAACGAAAAGTACGAATTTAACTAGAACATGTCCACAGTATAGTAACTTGGGAGTCAGGTCCTTCTTGTTGGAAATAGGTACACTTCCTGCCAAAATTTTGAAACACACGCACAGGACTCCAGCTCAACCATTCATTTCAAAACGTTCAGGATGAGTCCATGTATCTTCACTGTCATAGCTTCACTGTCAGCGCATCTGGAGATTCTGAGTACGACGAAACTCAAACGCTTCACTGGGATTAAATGAAGATCGAATAGCCTACTCAGGAGAATATTTTAATGCAATCTCCTAGTTAAGGGTGGGTCAGCTCAGTTATACGCCTCCTGCGTATGCTCAGTACAAACCAATTCGGGGCATAGGTACCGAATCATGTCACGGGCAACCTGAGACACAACGTCGTATTGTCCGTCGTTAAACAAATCAGATGTTGCCTCCCATTCAGTTTTGACTAATTCGTGGGTGATAAGTCACATGCTCCGCCGCGCGACTTGGGATAAGTCACTTACAATAGGATACATGCCAAGAAAGTCACCGAATACGTTTTGTACCGGCATACACGCCATCCCTTAGGTTCATTAAATCAGATGGACCCCTTACCGACCGAACGTTCAGCTGGTTACCGCAAGCACAGGGTTTTCGGTTCCATTCAAAGGGCATCATCCATATATGAATATCTTCATGCCAGGCGATGAAAAACGGTGCAAAAATTATGAAAGACTGTGGTGAATTTCAGCGATCTTCGATTGGGTTTCGTTTCTACTGTAAACACTATGCAACACACCGGATGTCTCCAAGTGCTGTTGGTATATAGCTACCACAGTAACTGGCGTAGCTACCGTTGATAAAAAACATCACCATCAGAGAAACGCCCCTGTGATGTCGCCTTGTTACGCAAACTGCATAGAAAATGAGCTGGTTCTCAACACCAAACGTTCTTCCTGTATTGCATGTATCTAAGCTTTATGTAATCCTATGCACACAGTCGTATCACCATACATAATTGCGTGGAACTTGTGACATTCTTGAAATGTGGCTACGGAAGCTTATCAACCATTCCGTGAAAAATATGTGAAAAGAAGTTATTATTTCAGAAGGGCTTGGTAAACAATCGGTTGTTTACCAAGCCCTTCTGAAACGATGACTTCTCAATCGGTTCCAAACTTTTTCCATTTGATTGTTATGCTTCTCAAACTATGGTTGATGGGCAAGATGTACCGCTGATTAGAAACATCTACGAACAATCGCAGACAGCGGGAACGTTGAAGTCCTTCAGAACGCACATGATAACACAAGTATCAGTGATGACCAGAGATATTCGTGCACCTGTCTTAAGAGAACGTAAGTACCGGTCTTACGAGTAATCATTACAAGTACCACAGTCAACCGACCCTATGCGAAGCTACGCTCGACCTAGTTGTGCGCACGGCCTCACTCAGTGACGAAGCAATCATTCGCCTGACAAAGGAGATCTGTACACCAGAAGACCGACAATTACCGCTCACCAGGACTCAATCAGCCCGAAGATTATGGCACAAGCAGGTGTCCTAGTGGAAAAAGTTACATTTCACGAGCAATGTTACCGGGGATTACGCTCTCATCATACTTCGTGATTTAGATGCAAACTCTGCATATGTTCCATACCCATTTAATAACAAAACCCCAAACTATTGTACCGAACCAGGAAGATGGGCCTGTCGCACATGAATCAACTGTCCGCAGTCCCTCTACAATGATTTCTTAGACAGGCAGATCTGAAGGGATGGAAGGAACGGCCGGCAAGACCTCCAGATTTATCGTCACTCAACTGTTCCTTATGGGGCGATTTCAAGAAGCGAGTTTGCAGCACACGACTGGCTAGCATTAACAGCCGAAACAACTAACCAAAAGGAGAACCAGCAGGCCCAGTGTGGACTGCTTCGTGCTACGAAAAAAGAATGGATACGTATGCGTAAGAGGACCGTGGACAGTCGGACCAGTTAATCTACCGATCCAACTTGCCTCAACTGGTCGGAGAACTGAGCAGGCCGCTTTATAAATCCGCAAATTTTCACATCAGTCGCATTTTTTAATATTATTGGATTTGGACAACCGTTCTGACGCTCCAAAGCGGTTATTACAGCCTACCAATGTCTACACCGACTCAGCAACACCTGCCTGGAAGTAGTGAGGATCACAGTTGCTGTTGTAAACGGGACTGGTTTGAAACTGGACGGCTAGGTTAACGTGGAGACTCCCGCTTGAACGACTGGGTAAGTGAGTTTCATGATGCCCGACATAGTTCTTCCCCACTTTCACACCCAACTGGAGAGAAAGATATTAGACGGTTGGGTTGATCATCCTTAGGGAAAACCAGCTAACAGGTGTGCCCGTCACCGTGCGGCAACACGTCACTACCTATATACAATTAGCACTTGCTTCTCTGCGTCCCCCACCGACTAATATCGGAAGTAGTTGGGCGGGTCAGACGTTTATGCCCGATGCTGTTGGGGAGAGCTCGAATTCTTTGGAAACCATTTAGTGCAACCGCTCTCAATTCCATCAGTAACGCCGACTATCCAGATGTCAGGAATCATTCAAGCTGAGCAACTTGGACTTGAGTAGGGACACGCAAATAGTAGGACCGATTGCGGTCAATGAGCTAACTTGGTAGAGTGGTAGGTGAGTTCACTCATTTTTGCTTCAGATCAGCTGGCACGTGTTGGATAAAAAATCGCTTACTTCGCGACAGTGCAGGCGCACACAGCGTGGGGTTTTCTGAATATTGTGTGCACACTCGGACGGTAGTGCAAAAAATAGTGGGTTTTCAGGATATTGGCTAAACGTTTGTCAGTGCCGGACTAAGGTCTATGAAGGGCGTGAGGATAGGTTAGTAAAACCCATGTTCCCAAATTCCGTGTTCGAACTGTCACCCTGAAACTCTCTTAGCCTATGGAGGAAGCTGACATTCGAGTGACAACTATCCACGTAAATAAGTTTAGGGGGTGGATAAGCAATACTTTCAGTCCGCAATTAGCACACAACCTCCAATAGAGTTCAACCGCTCCCGAAAAGCGGTGTTTGCTTCGATACGACTACAAAAACCACTAAGTGTGCTCCATCCGGAAGTATCGCGCAGCCCTCGAACCAGATCTTCATAAGGACATTCCATGAATTTTGCTGAGGTTACTGAGGAATCTGTGGAGATCTATTTAGAAGTATATGGTGCTTGACGTGGATTCCGGGGAGACTGCACAGAGCAATTACTGAAAATTCACATCCCCGCAATCCATCCAAACACATCGGCGGGCTGTCGCTTAATAGGAGTCATCTTCCCGAGTCAGCGCGCAGCTCCTCCAGTTGGTACTCACACCTATAGAACTGATCAATATTTCCAAGCAACTTTTATCAACCACCGTTACCCGACAGTTCTAGCAGTACCCAAATGAAGGCAGTTCGATGCAATGTAGTCCGCAAACATTACCTCTCTATATGATACCCCTAATGTGAGCTAGTTCGACAGTCTATCATCAACATCGACAGCTACACATCAGTGTTCAATCCTGATACTTCGCTGCCGTACAATCACCATTTATTTGAGAGCCCTATTGTGGAGAAAAGAATAAAAATAGGCAAGGAACGGACTTGGTGCTAGGATACTACAATCATTCCCATGTGCCTACACCTACAGACACTCAGTTACGCAATCTGGATAGAAACTGACAACAAGAACGCCATTAACTCCGATTAGCAGCCATATCTTATCTTGCCTACAACCAGGCGCAGTGGGGATCACGCAATCCCCAACCTGGAAGGCGAATAGCACCGACAGAACCCATGTCTCTGACAACTCAAAGATTGGCCATCTCTCTGCTTCCCCCACTCTGAATTGGGAACGGAAACAACACTCTTCGTCAAACGATGGTTCGGTATATGCAATACATGGCCTAACCAACGCAGTTTCTGGTGCTAAACATTCATCAATGGAAGTCCCCGTTGCACAACCGAAAACTCGATTTCTAATTAACCCATGACGGATTCGCCGACACCAACCCACACACGCTATGTTACTGAGACAACGGTTGTCGAACACCTGAACACGTCTCAGTTCAACAGGCCAGTCTCAAGTCTCACACTCATACAACAAAACGGCCCGCACTGTAGCCTGATACACACGTCCCATGAGATTCAGGGATACATCGCCATAGGTGTCTCAAATTAGCAAACCCGACTCCAGCCTTGCAGATTCGTGCATTGACCTCATCTGCCACACTACAATCACAACTAATGCAACTCTCAAGACAAGTAAAACGCTCCGCAACTTCGAGTGCTTCTCCCTGGATTGTAAGTGGCGTGTTCAATGACTGCACGTCCAGGACCATGACCTTCATCAGCATCATCAGCATCGACAGGATGATATCAGTGTTCAACACCGATGCTTCGCTGCCATACAATCATGATTTATTTGAAGGCCTTATTGTGAAGAAAGGAATAAAGGTGGATGAGGAAGGGACTTAGTCGTCGTTCAGCTGTAGCACCCTTTCGGTGCCTAACTACCATGCCACCATAAGGAAGAACGAGGGCCAAGCCTAGACAGGGGAAGTCGAGAGGCAGAGATCGGGTGCGAACCACGGACCTTCCGGTCAGTAAATTCGCGCTCCAACCACTAAGCCACCTCGTTTATACGTGCGGCGTTGTTCTAGCACCCGACGAAGTGTGAAGATTTGGCCAATGCAACCCCTACCAGGCCGGAATCCCGCTTGCTGCTCTCGAGTCAGTGTTTCACGAACCACCGTAAGGCGACGAGGCACCACTGACGATAACAGTCTCGTTATCACCAGGAGCAAGCTGATCCCCCTGTGGTTACCTCTCACTACGAGCCTCTTTTTTGAAAATGGGCACTATCACCGACTCTTCCCAATTGTCTGGGGCAGTCTCCTTTTTCCAATCGCAAGCAAACAGATCAGACAAGCGCTGACTGATGATTTCACACCCATATTTGAACAATGCGAGTGGGAGGCCATCCGGACCAGGACCTCAGTGGTGCTTGAGAGAACATTTGAAATCATTAACCTCTGAGACCGTACGGGGCTCCACGTTCACCATCCAGGGTTCTACCTCACCTGTGGGCTCCAGATGAGTGGCAGCTGGTGGCCACGACAATTGTTGTTAGAAGTATTCGGCCCAACGGTTGAGGCGTTATTCTTTATTCCAGATGGTCACTCCATTCCGATCCTTGATGGTTTCGCTCACAGGTGGTTTCCGGGGACCGGTCGCACGGATCAACTGAAGTCATCTTCGGGCATTCCCAGCTTTCTATGCCTCTTCCATTTCCTTGGCTTTCTGTGTCCACCACACTTCACGGTTGGTTCGCACGCTCACTTTAACTTGACGTCTGATAATTCGTCGTGTCAAGTTATGTTCCGGATCGTCTGGGATATTTCTCCGAGACTTAAGCAGTGCCACTGTTCGGTCTGATATCCAGTGCGAGTGAGCCTGGTAGCGCCACGCACAGGCAAAACTCCCAGCACCATGCAAAGAGGTACGGCAGTGAAGCATCGGTGTTGAACACTGATGTCATGCTCTCGGTGACGGTGATACAAAGAGGTGGCAATCTCGTCCCAGTATGAGTTCACATCTGACGGTGGGGCATTTGGAAGAGACTCTAGAATACGATTCTGGTAAGTTCGTCTAACATCCGGATATGCCAGTCTCTCAGTTGCCAAGCGATTTGTCCGCAACTTACGCGACCCTGGAAAACGAAGGGAGTGCGGAATCCACAAATGTGTTCCAAAACGACCGGCAGTCATCTATTTATCAACGCCACTGGTAACTGATGGCAAAGTGATCAATTCGAGTTCGTGGCCGGCACGCCGTTGGAAGATATTGTGGCCGGACTACTTCTAAAGTCATTAATGCATAAAAACACTCCGCTGCCTATTGACAAGAAAATAACACTGCTCAATCAATTAAATCCTTTCTACACAGGAGCTTTGAACATCCATACTCTATGTCGAATTGCGAAACAGGTAATGCTTGCCGAGACCTCAATTCCCTTAGAATTGGTGTATGTTGTCTCTGAAACGCGCACATAAGACCCATGCATGAACAGCTGTTGTCTGAGACACCGCTGAAGCCGATTCATTCTTTGAACTGGCAGAGGGGTATGAATGCGACTACGAAAAGTCTGTGTGCTGTCGGTGCGACTCGCCTTCCAGGATAGGAACCGCGTGATCTCCACTGCGTCTGGTTGGGAAAGCTGCAAGATGTGCCTGCTAGTCGTTATCGGTGGCAGTCCTGTCAGTTTCTATCCGGATTGTCTGATTAAGTGGCCGGAGGTGGAGGCACTTGGGAATGAATATGACAGACTAGCACTAAATGCTTCACTCTACGTTTTTTCTCCATTCCCCACAAGGAAACTTCTAAACAAATGGTTGTACGACAGCGAAGCATCAGCGTTGGACATTAGTGTTTTGCTGTCGATGGTGATAATGATGAAAAAGCAAATTGATGTAATCACACTCCGCAAGGGCAGAAAATCAGCTTGACTGTCTAGATAGGTGAACAACGCCGCGGTCCCATCTGGCTTACTTTAAGGATCAAAAACGTGGACGCTGCGTATGGAAGATCAACGAAGACCAGAGCTGACCAGCAGTGTAACCGAAGCATTGCGCGGACATGGTGGGAGTCGTTCAGCCACAACATTCTTTCCGTGCCTAGCTACCACGCCACTAGAAGCACGAGGTCTAGAATACTCCCAGGTTGCCCAAGCCTAGACAGGAGCAGTAGAAATGCGTGGGTTAAGTTCGGACAACGGACCTTCAGGTCGGTAATTTCGCGCCTTAACCACTGAGATATTTCGCCAGCAGGAACATCAGAGACCAATGATGCTGAGGTATGCAAGACGAATTCCGGACAAGCTCTCTCTCGATAGATCAGTTGGTCCTACTCCATAGGTTACGCTGCTTGAAACGTGTGTTCCACATACCAGAGAGCAGTTGGCCTTATAGAGCCTTCTACGACGCAAACGACCCTCTTCGCCCATCTTTGTGTGGGATATAGAAGACCCGAGTTCGGTCAATCCATGACTTGTTACTAGTCGATTCCTTTAATCTGCCCATCCTTGGTGAACGAAAATTCAGCAGCTGATTTGTCCCCCGCCTGTCTTAGAAACCTACCAATCTGGCAAACTACTCACTTTGTGTCGAAAGCGAAACACTGCCAGCCATAAATAAACCGATTGTTTACCGAGCGTTCTTGAAACGACTCCCCAATCTATTCCAAGTTTTTTTTTCAATTGAGTGGAAACACTTATCTTTGCAATGTTTCTAAACCGGAGGAAGTGGCTTTGGGTCGCGTGCCTCTTGTAAACTCTGCTGCAACACTCAGATAGCATGGTACGTAAAAGAACCCGTACGATTGCAAGACTAAGCGCCGCTGCCACCCGAAGCTGTCACACGCTGATTCGCTTGAAATTTTGACCAACCTCAAAAGAACCAAACGTTTAAAATGTTCAACTCACTTGTCCTTTTCTGTTTACACCAATAATTCCACCGGAGGACTCGTGGGGAGCGGTTACGAATATGGTCTCACTGCTAATGCGGTTCATATAGATACATGTGCCACTTTCAAGATCATAAACGTGGAGGTAACCATTTTTCGTGATCAGGTAAACAACATCGTACTTTGCGGATGTCTGGAATCACAAGTTAACGCGAAACTAAGAGAACCCACTTGCATGGCAACAGGAAAGTCATTCTGGGCCTCGGGAGGGAAGTATACATCAATGGCTTTCTTCGGCAACGGTTGTCCACCTGCAGCCGGCTGGCCGACATCTATAATGTGTAATTTGCAGCCCTGCGCATTTCGAGCAGCAAAGCAGAACAAGGTCGTGGGTGTTGTGCTGCCTTCCGGGGTGTAGTTCGCAAAAGCTGCCGCATGGCCTTCAATGGGCTGGCTAACTTTTCTATCAACACTGTAAAGTTGCATAGATCCAACGACACGCTTATCCTGTGCTGAAATCCCTATGAGCAACAGCCACTTTTGGGTAGCATCGCACCGGTAGTTGATAATCTGGCAAGTTGGACCGAGAGAGGAGTGACGTTCGAACATTTTCACAGGACTGGACTCTCCATCCATCGGCCAATGATACACAGCAGTAGGAGTGACGAGCGCAATGGTGTTGACAGATATCCACTTCCAAAATACTACCTCTTCGGTCATAGTGTGGTATTTCATCTTGCTCTTTAGCTCAATGTTGAAAATTTGGAGGACTTTCCCAGCCTTTAGCGCCATTACTTTGCTCACCGGATTCATAATAATGGAATCTGCCGTTATTGGGCGACGAGTAGGGTTCATAGGGTCATTCATGTCTATTATGACAACTTGTGATGTATCACCGGTTTTCTCCCGTATGCAGATAAATTTGTCAGATTCCATAGTGAGGGTACTGAACCCGATGTTGTTCGGTTGAATCCCCAGACTAGCCAGCTTTGGAAAGAAGTGTTAGCCAAAAAAACAAATCAGATTACCTGGAGATGTTCCTGAAACTTTATTGGCATCTGCGCAGACGACATTTTTTGAGAAGCCCGGCTAGCAAGGGAAAACGAAATGTGGCTGAGCGGTACCGACCATATTGGAGCAACAAAACAAAACGCCAATTGGAACTGAACTGATCCAAGCCTTCGCGTGTGCACTGCAGATCCATTAAGCTAGTAGCTTCTGAGTTGTCTCTTGTGGGGAGCAGGAATGTCGAGTCATTAGTAATGGTAAATGGTTTGCAGTGGGGCATCTTCTAGGTGTCCCCTCTGAACTCTGAAGTGACAGACCCTTGATAAGATTACACAGCGATAAAAGGCTAAGAAGAATGTGGGACCAGAAGTGCAAGTATGGTTGTACTTTTATTTCTCATGTGTCTCCGAACTTCTAAAATACTCCCTTTTAATTTTATGCTTTTCTCTTTTCCCCTATCCATTTTTAAACGCAGACCGTGAAAAGGGTAACCGAGACGGCAGAAAACAAGGCGATTTTCTGTGCGATTTCTGGAGGGTTGACACCATTCAATGCGCTATTGAACAGTTGTGTGTTGAATGTATCCACCGTGCATTATATGCTCACCATATCTTTTACTGATTCAGAACATTCGTGTGGATTAACTGATGGTAAGGCGTGTGTTTACACCCAGCCCACTTATCCAGTAGTACCAGACTTAAGGCATCACACGCTTACTCTGATGTCGTGTTGCTGTATCAGGCGTCTGCTATGAGCAACTCGAACGACGCTACCACACCGGAGCTGCTTTAGGTGGCTCCAGAGGCCCAAGTAATCATCTGCAAACGACGTTGAGTGGTTACTAGATAGTCATTAGCCGACATATTGCAGGAAAACTAGGTTTTCTCAGTTACTTGTGCTTCCCGGGAGCCAAGGGTTTGGCTCTACAATGCCAAATGGGAATATAATGTAGCCAAGGCTGGCCTTTTGCTTCGTTTACTGAATGACTTGCAGAATGGAAAGCTGTCTGGTGTCCACGGGACTCAAATTTGCTGGGAAATCAAAACGTTCAATAAAATCTCTACCAGGTTTGTTGCAAGAAATAAGTAACCGTTCGACATTTGCAGCACCTTCAGGCACACAATCAACGCAGTCGTGACATACTATCAGTTAAGCGTGGTCTGAGGAAGTACATTCGCAGTGACCTCCGTCCGGCAAGTACACTTAACAACTGGTCATGCGACTGAGTGGTTTGGATACAAACGTGTTTCGATTCCAGCCGAATCGCTTCCAGTCGATTGGTTTTAGCCTCAGTAGACCACTGCCGGAAATCAGCATGCAGGCTAGTCACACACTCTTCAAAAAGGATGTTTCGTGCATTGAGTTCGCACAATCAGCCTGTCGAAATCATTAGTTTTAGAAGACAAGTTTTGTAACCAGCGGCATATTGCAGATCCTTGGGATGACTGTCGCCCTCTTATTTTGACTGATGTTTCTTTGCTGGTCCTGTCCGCCTTCTGATTCATTGCATTGTCCATCCTTTCGAATAAGCATCCGTTAGACTTTAACTGCCTGCAGCCTGGTTGATGGACGCATAAACTTGGGTTGCCACCACTCGGAGGCATAACTACGGGGTTAGGATCTTATCTTGAACTCACGGATGATTTCGGTAGACAAATTGAAGGGAAGTTCGCAACAAAAAATTGCGTGGCTTAAATAATTGCACTTGCAACTGATCCATTCTCCGGCACAGAGCCTTAAGCCTCGGCAGTCGGCGGTGAACTTGAGTCATCTATCTTACCATGGCCGAATAGACAACGGAATTTACCAATGTGGTAGCATCCGGCCACATCTGAGATGTAGCGTGAACCTTGGGAAGTTATCTTCCAAACACAGTTTGCAAGACGAGGCGAAGTATAGGGAGTCCACCTCCTGCTCCGAAAACTCGCTGCTTATGAACACATGCGCTTTGTGTACGGACGATGAAATCGTGAGTTAGACAAGCAGCTGAAGTAATTTTTAGCTCAGCTTGAGAATCTAATCGGAGAGTCTCCGTTGTGCAAAGTGTCGGGGGGTTGATGTGAAGAAGGGCAGCTAACAGATAATGATCGTTTGGTTAAGGGCTTCCGCGATAATGGATGGGGACTGTAGTGTAACTGGAAGCTACTACATGAACTGAACAGAAAGGCAAGAGTGTGGTTCGCCAGTCACTGGGTCACTGCTGTCAGCACCCAGCAACGAAAGGTGCATGCCAAAAACAGCCAACAGGGGGTAACCGTGACCGCTTGTATTCAATAGATAATAAGGCCTTCATATTGTATTCGTATACGATTACTTCGTGGAACAAGCGTGAAGAAGGTGATGATGTGGACCTAATTGCAGTGCAACCCCTTCTAGGACAAATGTGGCAGCTTCTTCCACGCCGACGTTAGCCGTGAACCATGCAGATTATCTTCAGTCTACCCTATGCGTTTTTAAAAATCAGACGAATGAACAGTTGTCCTTCGCTTGTATTTCTTGATGTTGCCACACAAGTGACAACTGGGACAAGCCTAATCCTTCTACAGACATACAACTTCGGTGCCCTTTTGTGGATTTCCTGAATCAAAGGCCAGACTCAGAACCACCGGCAATGGGCGATGCACCCGTGCTACTGGGGGGGGGTGGCGATTATACGGACGCACCATGTTGCGACGTGAGAGAGCGACCCTCCTCGCATGGCGCACTCATCCACCGCGCGAGGTTTTCAGCCCTCGTGCATCCTACCAGATCTGCGGGGTGAAAAACCACCAAGCAGTCATAATTGTGGCTTGTTCATTAGCTACCGGACGTTTTATCGGGTCGGGGGAGCCAGGCCAGTAAAACAGCTCAGTCAGCTCGAACAAACTAAAAGCAAACAGACACTGGTAGAGTCAAGCCACGGGGGGCAAACGAAAGGGCAGCTACCTTCTGAGCCATGGGAGTATAATGAAGATGTTCAGAGCCTGTGTACATGGTAAAATGACGACGATGCGTTGGTGTGGACCGCCATGTCAAGCAGAGTTGTACCATGATGTTGTGTGTGAATGAATGGGTTGTGGAATCAAGTAAGTAATTTATTCATTGCGCATCTTCAGTCTCACTGTCTGATGTGGGTTCACTGCGCTTGATCAGGGGTGCGGAATGGTTCCGAACAGTGAGGACATAAGGCTTCGGTTCGGTAAATGTTAGACCTAGGCGAGGCAAAGCACCGGACATTCAACAGAGATGACAGGGATATTCAGGGATGAGACCCGGCCTTAAAGAACAAGGAATAGGTTGTCTGGGCACGGAAGCTTAAGACCACAGGTAAGAAAATATAATGGGGTCAGTGGAGACGGGCATGAAAACAGTTACGATGTCGCCATGGGTCAAACCGACGAGCCACAAAGACGATCATGTTCCCACCGTAGGCTACCGGAAGCCAGTTGTCACACCGGAAACGGTATGGCAAAATGCTCACGCCGTGTGCACTGCCGCAGTTTGAGCACTTTTAGTCACTTCCACTATAGTTCGTGGTGCTACGACGCTTAGATTCTTGCCTCAAAAAGCTGATTCGTGCCAACTCAACAGCTAGCTTAGGCAGTTCTAGAAACTTTGATCTTCTCATTGCAAGGTTGGGGTCCGTGCACACTTGATCGAGGGTGTGAATGTGATGGCGGAGCAACAGCACATGGTCTAAACAATTCCAAGCATGGCATTTCAGAATTGGTGTTGGGTTACTGGTACAAAGATTCGTTCTCGAAGAACTTGGGTGCTAAAATACACCAAGCCAGTGGAAAATATCGGAAATCTCATGACTTCCCATCACTACTTCTAATTATTAGACTATCAATCGATCGAAAGCCTCCGCGCATTTGTCGAATGCCGTGAAGAAACCAACACTCTCGGTGCACCTACTTACCCTAAATAAATTAGCCGCCCATTCCGTTGGTGTTTAACCATCCATGCAGCCACTCTACTACTGGCCTCTGTTCCACCAATGGTTGTTCCGTTACCATTCAAATCGATGTAACCAACCATCGGAACGTGTACTTTGCCAGCATTTAATTTCCTCTGTCACCCAAACTCCAACCCAGAAACCCTACCGCACATTCCACAGCTTCTTAGGATCAGAATGGCCAACAGCCTCCTACAACTTTATTATTACACCAGCTGTTGTCTCCACCCTGCTTAAAATCCCTACGGATCCTACCATGCCGGAGGGCGATGGCCATTCATCCCATGCTCTGAGAAACTCTGGTCAGCCGGTTTCAATCCTTGTCTGAATTTTTACCCACTTCCTTAACTCTGGAGTTGCACCTTCTTAACGGAAGCAACCTATAATCCACCATCAAATCAAATCTTGACCAACTACTTCCAAATACAAGGGGATCTACCTTACCCATCTTTTAATGAGAACACTAGAGCGTCCGGTCAAAGGCCTGGTAAACACGCCCCCCTGGATACTACGATAACATCAAGCATATCCTACCGGTTCATAGCATAGCATCAGGCACGATCATGAGAGTGCAGTCAGAATAAAGGCATAACGGGAGCGAGCTGCGGGCAACCATCAGTGCGTGAAAGAGGACTGTAACGGAGAAACGGGCAACGTCCAGCACAGATGGGGTCTCGACAAAATTGGTACGATCCGAACACGGCGGACATTAAGGACGGAGATACACATTTAGCATGAGGGGAGTATGGCGTTAATTCGGGAGTGAAGACAACCGAGAGTTCGAATGGCAGAACTAGCATCACTAGTACATGTCATCAATAAAACCTCACAGTTTTGGACTAAAAGTGGTAACCGTCGAAGAAATGAGGTGACCCTGAACTCTCGAGCCATTAGATCAAGCCACAGCTAGCATAATAAGAGCGACAAACCATAATTGGGCAGAGCGTGGAAGAAAGAGGGCTTCTAGCAACGAACTGTAGGTTGAGCTAAAATCCGGGGTGAAGAGTCGTTCGTATGGTCAATCGGGGCAGGATTGTGCTGACTTTTCATAGGACCTGGTTGTCGTCATGGGTGGAAACAGTGGTTTTTTGGGCAGGATTAGCAGAAGGTACAATAAGGCGGCCGGTGCTTTGAAGTTTCGGCACAAATTCAGCGATTTGAGACTGTCTTGTGGGGGCGCGTAAGAAACCCGGATGGACAAAAAGATGCGATGAACTACGGGCAAACCATCACGCTGGGCGCGGCAGTCGCGATACCGTAATCATGACATGACACTTGGGTAGCCCCCTACTTGTGCGCCTAAGATGCCACAGTTATAGCTTTTGGGGAGTTACGACTGGCCAGGGAATTCTGATGAAGCAAGACCAGTACAGACCAATTATATGCGTGTGGTTCATCGCCATTCAGGGGAGTCAGCTAGGCAGCCACATTAAGTTTTGGGGCTCAAAATGGTAAATGGGTTACCAGAAAGAACAATACTTGTGGGCGAACTTCGCCCTAAAATGAAGGCATCCAAGAATAGTTGGTATTTCATTCACAGCCACGCAACAGCACCCGATCTTAAATACAACAATCCACATTCTGGCGAAAATAGTGGAGAATATCGATGTGCAATCAAAGTGAATTGGTGTGGAATGTCGGGAACATACGCTAGCCAGATGGTACACCACTTAAGCCATAGTTAGATGTGTAGTCGTCCGTGGGGCTGGACAGAAGGTACAGAGGTGTGAGTAGACGGAATCTAACATTGTGGTTCAGTAGTACTTGCTCCTTTGGCTGGTGGTCTGCGGGCGGCGGGTGCTTTCGGCTCATCATGTAAGGGAGCATGTTAGAGCATAGAAAACGATACAAAAGGTCATAACAGACAGTTGTTGAGACGTTTCAGTGATGCTGATTTAGAAAATGGGCAATGGTGATTCAGGGGAAAAAAGTTACCGGTTAGGAGCTACGATGAACAGTAGCATACATAGTGAGGAGATGGATGGTTATCTGGCATTACACGCTGCACGGAAAGCGGTGCCAACTAATTCTGCAACGTGGGTGAGCCTAAAGGACTTACTATCTCAAAATCTGCAGGTACAAGAGTTTGGAGGGAAATATTACGTGAGGGTCGAATTGCACGATAAGAAGATGAATTTACCTCAACAGTGACAGCCTAGGTAAGAGGGTATGGACCACACAAAACGAACTGTGCCGGAGGCTTCACAACACGCGCCTTTAGTAAGCCTCTACTAACTTACATGTGAGGACGCAAATTTTTAGTTGCTATAATTGACGCTTTGTATTCAGAGGACAATTAACCATGATATGTTCTGTAACCAGGACAAGCTTGGGCCAGCGAAACAAACATTCGACAGCAGCCCTTTATGGTTTTCCGTATACAGGGGCCAGTCTCAACCCAGGCACTAGGAGCGGCGGCGAGCATACGTGTGCATCATGGTGCAAGGCATTTGGGCGAGCCTCTGCTGGGCGGGATTCCACGCCAATATCGCTTTACCGCTGGAAGTAGGATGCCGCTAAGGCCCAGAAGCCCACCTCTCAACGATCAGCCAAAAGGTCGGGCCGCTTGACGGTCCGGCATCAAGGACACCTGTGACTGGTCGAAATCCTGGACCCAAAAGCCAATCATGACCCAGTATTCGTTGAATGCAGGTTGCCAATAGTGCATCCAGAAGGCGTCAGAAATTTCAGAATGATGTCACGGCATGCACTTTATGTACGACGCAATTTAAACATGTTTTTGACCCGGTTTTGGGCAATAATATATGTTGTGCACACTTGGTGGTTGTTTTGTTGCCGGAAGAGCTAGCTTGGGACGTTCAGGCCGAGAACTAAGCTAAGGAAAATACCGCTATTACAGTTGCCGAACAGGAACCCACGATGTCAATCAAATTTAGTCAGCCCCGAGAATTATTGCAGCGGAAACCAAGGTAGTTTCACAAAGCGCCACCGAAGCTCACTGAATCACTAACTCAGAGACTGCGTCTCCAGACAGCAGCAGCCAGTACTAGTGAGTCTTCACTTTGCTCAACAGATGCAGTCACGGCCTCAATCACGGAGTTTACGTCCGACCCTCTTCCTGGTCACACGTTCTACTCCTGGTTCAAGCGAAAAAATATTCAAAACTGATTTTTTCAAGTTTGATGACGGACGGAAAGTCAGATTATTGCTGCGGGAACTCGGGCACACCGGATCCTGAACGGTACACAACTTTCATTCTCCCCAAGCTGCCACGAGGACTAAAATTGACTGGCGAGCTCGACCGCTACATAAGCCTCAATGGCTCGAAGGCACCAGCCGTGTACTACCCGACGTCATACCTCAAAATTGATTTCATGGAGCTAAATTAGAATCTGCTAATAGAGCCGATGAATTCCATCTGCAACCTCAAGCGCGCAGAACCTGGAGGTGCCCTCGGGCAAACTTATTTTCCGGAGCGTTCACTTGAGGACCCGCTAAAACGTTATGCATCGATATTCGCCGACGGTTTTGGATGGTTCACAAAAGCAAGTGCCAGACTGTCTCCTCCCTAATGCCAAATTGGTTTTCAGTCCAAAACGGCCAGTACTATATGCAGCCTTGCTCATCCTATACCGGGAAATGGACGGACTATAGAAAGCTGGAGTTTTGCAACCGACAAACTACTCTGCATGGGCCGGATCTATCGTATCGTTTAAGAAGGCAAACGGGACCATCCACATGTGTGCAAACTTCTCCACCGGCCTCATGCTGCACTGGAAAACCATTGGTGCACTCGGCCTAATGTGTGCGACTTGTTCGCGACACCAAACCGGTGGAAATGTTTCGCGGCGATTGATTTGGCGGAGGCATACATTTGGATTGAGATCGAGGAAGAAACCAGAGAATTATGCCATCAATATGCATCACGGTCTGTTGCGGTGTATCCGACTGTCTCTCGCCCCTAAAACAGCGCCTTTCATATTTCAACAGATCATGCACACGACGCTGAAGGATGCCCCCGGGCGGTGCTGCCTATTCTGAAGATATCATCTTGATGGATTCCAACCCCGACGAATTGCGACAGCATATTGATTACAGACTTAGCCAGATTCGAGAGTGTGGTTTCAGGGTGCGCCGAGGAAATGCATCTTTTTCATGCGGTCAATAAAATAACCTGGCTTAATCATTGACGAACATGGCGGCCGACCAGACCCAAAGAATGTCGACGCTATCAAACGTAAACAAGCACCCACAGACGTGACACCCTTCAGGTCCCCCTTCGGTCTCGTCAGTCACTACAGCAGCCATGCATTTTCTTCGAGATCAACTGAACCAGGCGCTCGCCAAGGACTACAAGTGGACATGGTTAGAAGAATGCCAACGAGCCTTTGACTCTGTGAAATTCATGCTGAGTTCCGTCTTACTTCTCACCCACTACGATCCGACACCGGAAATTTTTGTGGCGTCGGATGCTTCGAACCATGAAACTGGCCAGTGATTTCACACATGTTTTTCGATAGCAGCCAGAAAGCCATTTTACAAGTGGCAAGATCCCTAACACTAGCTGGGTGCAGTTACAGCCAGATACAGAAGGAAGCTTTGGCGATCGCGTTTGTGTTAAAAAGTTTCATAAAATGCTCTACGGCAGTCAGTTTACTTTACTGACCAACCGCAAGCCACTCTTTGTTTTGTTTGGTTATAAGAAATGGGTCTCGGTATATACCGCCAAACGCCTCCAGCGATAGGCCAGTCTGCTTCTGGAATACGACTTCAAGGTAAAGTGCCAGTTCAACACCAGCCTCGGACAAGCCAACGCACTGTCGAGACTCACTGACTCAAGCAGGCAATAAGCAGAAGATACTGTAGTCGCGACAACTGCCTCAAAACCGGAGGTTAACCGCGTGGTATCGGAGGCGGTTTGCACTTTCCCAGTGACTGCCGACAGGCTACAAGCCAAGACCCTGTGCTGCAGCAGATCATCAAGCACCAACGCGTACCTGCCCACAAGACGAATTAATATTTTGGTTCAGCCTACATGACGCAAGATCACTACCCATCGGATGCCTTTTAATTTTTGGAGTTAAAGGCAGCCCTCCTGATTCGGTTTCATAAAGGGCACTCTGGAACGACCAGGATGAATTCCCATGCCCATTGTTATATCCCCTGGACTCTTGTGGACTCTCAGAGTGGGCAAGTCTCCAAACCTTTCCTGCAGTGTGGTGGGGCGGCCAGGTCACGCGTGAAAACCAACCTATAGTCGCAGGTCACAGCGGATGGAACCCCGGTCTCGTCTTCTTAAAGGGTAGGCAGGCGCTGTTTTTGGTCAAAGCGTTTTTGTTGTAGTCGGCGCCTGCATCTGGTGGTCGGAAATTTTTCTGGTGAACAGCCCCACAACTCCGCCACCGTCCTAGAACTCTGACGACTGTTCAGCCACTTTGTAACATCAGGGCCTATTGTATCCGACAATGGTAGTTAGTTTACGTCATCGGCGTTCGCGGAGTTTTGTCGGGAATATGGCGTATCTCAAGTATTATCCGCAGTCAAACGGCCAAGAGAAACGCTCCGCTGACACTCTGAGACATACACTTGAAAGGTTCAAAGAGGAGGGACCTTGGAAGAGATTTTGCAAAGGTTCCTGCTAGCATACCTGGTGACGCCAAACCCAAAATTGCCTGTTGGATAGTCACCAGCAGAAGCGCTGCTCCGGCGTAAGCCTCGAACACCGCATGACACTATCCGGCCACAAAAAATGCAATTGTGTCACCACAACGGGGGAACGGATATCCAGTTTAACTGGCATCATGGAGCAACCGCTCGCTCCTTCAGCGAAGGCCAGGGTGTTGGCAGACACCCTAGGTGGATTCCAGGCCACATCTTTCGCTGACGCGGCAGAGTGCTCTACGAGATCCAAGTTGGCCCAGCCAGGTAGA
>SJOL01002502.1:920804-979557 GCA_004794785.1 Opisthorchis felineus
CGTAAATTTGGAAAGCAGAGCCTAAATGCGAC
The DNA here is from genome assembly GCA_004794785.1 of Opisthorchis felineus. Classification (NCBI taxonomy): domain Eukaryota; kingdom Metazoa; phylum Platyhelminthes; class Trematoda; order Opisthorchiida; family Opisthorchiidae; genus Opisthorchis; species Opisthorchis felineus. Next base: position 920,837 of record SJOL01002502.1, read on the forward strand.
CTGGAACTGGATTTGATGAGGAAAGCCTAAGGTACAAAAGTATCCGAGACCAAGGTCTTTGATCTCTGTGGAATAAGTGACAGGGTTGCCACTAATTTTGAGCGCATCAGTTGGGACGGAGCAGTGACAGGAAGTTATATGGGACTTGGAAGAAGAGAAACAGTCTAGAGGCACTGGACCAGTGGGTCAGAGTCCAAGTCTATTTAGATCTAACGGAAGGCAAGAGTTTTAGCGGAAGGTGGAAGTGTGTAAGCTATTTTTATATCGTCCACAAAGAGGGAGGGTTGGCGACGGGGCACGGCGCCGAAGACGTCGTTGGTATACAGTAGGAAGAGGACGGGGCCTAGCGCGCTCCCTTGAATGAGTTTACTGGTGATCGATAGAGTGGATGACCGTTTGTCACCAATTTGTGTTAGCTGTGCCTTATCAGATAGGTAGAAGGTGAACCACTAAAATAAAGGTTCACTGATGCCGACAGAACTAAGTTTCATCAGCAGGGATGTATGAGGGACCTGGCCAAAGCTTTTTGGATATCCAAATAGACTGCTACAATGGAATGCCTGGCATCGTAGGCTGCTATGACGGTTTCAAAGCAGTGCAGCTGGCAACTATTGACAGAAATCTGAGACAAGAATCCGTACTGTCAGTCACCCTTAACATTTGCAGCCAGGAGGGACCTGGTTAACGGGCCTTTGACCAGATGTTTAAGTGTTTGCATTAAAGGAGGGGTTTGATGGATCCCTCTGTATTTCGAAACAGTTTGTCTAGATCCGGATTTGAAATGAGGGTGGACGACAGATGTTTTCCAATTTGGCGGGACGATTCCAGAGTTGACTGGCTGAGTAAAAATATTTAGGGCAAGGATTTTGACATGCTGACCGCCATGTCTCAGAGCACGGAATGGAATGCCTTCGCCCCCCGGTGCGACGGAGTCCTTGAGGGTTTGAAGAAGTGCTGATATATCAGCCAGGGAGATCGTTACGTTGCTGAGAAACGGGAGGCTACTCTGTTGTGGAGATATGAAATAAGAGTCAGGGATTGTGGGTTTGAGCTTGGGAGGAAGGAACAGGCAGCAGCTGGCAGAGTAAGCGTTCAGGTGGTCGGCTATATTGACAGGATCGGTGATGAAACTACAGTCGGGGTAACGCAGGCAAGTAACTGGATGACTGTTCGGGGTAAAACGCCCACGAAATAGACGGCTGGGTAACTTAGAGAGAGCAATGGCACCGGGAGTGGTGCTTTCTTTATGGCATTCATGGGATACCTGTAGGGACTCCCGGTTGGTTGAGAGCTTGCTGATGAGGGGCATCACTGAGAAATCCCGAGACTTTTGATATTCTCTGCCAGCCTAACATGACGAGAGGTACCAGGGTGAAAACTTTTAATGGAGGAAGCAAGGTAGAGAGAGGTCAGTAGGTTTTGGTAGACGTTTCAAGTGCCTTCTGTGTTCGTGGTGGGAAAGAAGTCGCTCCAGTCCCGGGAGGCCAGCAAGGATGAAAAAACTAGTGAAACATCTGGGGACAGGAGGTGAAAGAAGGAAGGGCCCGCAGGAGCAGGTGTGCCATAACTGATTTCCTTGCACAAAACGGCGCGGTGATCAGATATACTTATGAACACTTTTGATCTCGGCACCACTGCGGAAGACACATCAGCTGCTCCGTTGGAGGCCCAGCCCGAGCACGCATTACGGCCGCGAAGCTGGACGGAAACGACCCTCAAGGCCGCTCGGTATTTGCACATTGGAATCGATTTCTCGAAAACTACGGGGTATTCTAGCTTATCACATTATATTCAAGAATGTCTATATCTAACGCATTTTTTGCAAATTCTCTGTATGGATGATTTGGTTAAATGGGCGAATATTCAAGGTCATCAACCACCACAAATTGGATGAACGGTGTCCAATGAAATGAGATATCGCAAATTGTGGCAAAAAGTGCATCGCTTACAACAGACGTAAGTTGCGGGTAGTTCTGCAGCTGAAAATTTCACTGGGATTGCTAGAGACTACATTGGGCTCAACAATGCAAAATGTGCTGGAATGTCGTTGATTTGTATCCCCTGTTCGACCGGACGAATTCCGAATTCTGTGCCCTGGGACCTCGTTAATTGCTATTCCCAGTAATCACCGCGGAAACACCTTCATTACATTCCGATAACTGGTACGAGGTTTGAAGTGTGTAAGGCTTACGATGATGACTGACCTCCGTAAGTCAAGTTTTGTGATAAACTGCAGTCGTTCTCCACCGAGACTGGCTAAACATACCAGGTTTGCCATAGCCGGCCCCAAGGAGTTGCCGGTTAGTTTTCGGCTAGAGATGTACACGGTGAGCAGCTCGTCATACTGTCTACCGCTGAGTCTCAATCTAAGTGAAGGAGGCTGTCGGTTGTTGCACAATACAGCAATGAGAACTTAGCTGACGCAAGCGACTGACACGCAGCTAGGGGTTAACGACACCCAGTTAACTAGCTAGGCGCGATCGAAGTCGATCATAGTGAACAGCTGATGGAGCCTAACCGACTAAAACGAGCACATCCATCCAGACTGGGAAAAGCCAGGGGTCCAATTTAGACCAGATAAAAAGTTATTTTTTCAGGCCTTTTACATAGTACATATATCCCGGCGGGAGGTGTATGGCCTTCCTGGGGGGCAGTGTTCAGCGAGCTGTTGACGTCCTGAAGCGAGAGGAAGATATATGATAGTTTATCGAAATATCAATATGTGACACACAGCTGGCAGCAGCATTGTCAGCGAAGGATCGGTGTTGAACACTGATGTCAATGATGATGAAGATGACGCTGACAGCTGGCAGTGTTTAGAATGGGATCAGCGCCCTCCAGGATTTCCCTTCGGTCACAATGATGCGGGGCATGCATTCTCATATGAGTCACCCAGCGTGCGGAACACCTTTTGTGTGGCATGTTCAAGTGTGCCTGAGAGGTACACCCGCTTTTGCAGGCAACCATTTGCGTTCTACAGACGGCTGTCAGTCAAGTAAGCAAAATGGACGATCCCGGATTGTGCATGCACAGCCCATCTGCGGGAAATGTACAACCAGTGAACCGTGAGATGAGAGCAGAATCGTAAATCGGCGCGGCGCAACAACTGCAGGTTTTATAGGAATATGTGTGCTAGTATTATGTTAACCAGAGTACATACCGTGCGGCACTGTCCAGACGCGTCATCAGTGGATTGTGTGAGCAGTTTGCAGTGTCTGCGACGAAATTACAAGGAAGACATGTAGGACATGTAATCGAAGCACCAACGCTGTTTTGCTTTACCAGTGGGTGTACTAAAAATGCCGTAGGCGGCCAGGAAAGTCAACGGAATGTAGAGGAAGCCGAAGATGATAGTAAGCCTAGCGTGTTTTCTAATAAAAAAACAGTACGCGGAGCACCGGCTGTGAAGTGGGTTTTTGTTTAAGGAGGTGATATAATGACCTCTCCGCCACCTCTTATTGTCCTGAACTCAACCATAATGTTTCTAAGTTTTTGTACGACCGGCTTCTGCTAAGTCGACGGCTAACCGAAGAGGAGTTGGGCACATCCAGGGCCCTGCTGAAGTATGGAACGACGTCGTGTGAATTGAGACAATTTGTACGTGATGGGTTCGGCAAGGTCCTTACCACTCAGGACATATACAACTAACGTCGACCAGCTCTGTTGCGTGGGTGCCGCATAGTTGGGTTTTATTGTGGCAGATGATATGCCTTTGGTCCTGGCAAAGCTTCGTGAGCCCGGGCGTGTGCTTTGCTCCGGTCACACGAAGGTCACTACAGCCACATTTGCTTCACCAGATGGCAGGGGCCAGTGCGGTATCGACGCTTCCCAGGTGTGGCAAATGTCGATGGAACACACGCGACAAACCGATTGGGGTGACTTTTTTAAAGGAACTAATATTTGGCCTGTAGTTGCAAGCTCTTCGCCTTCTTGATCACAGATGGCATGGGCACTGGGGTGCGGTTATGCATAACTTCGTGGAAAGCGAAAAGTTTGTCCCCATGCGTAAACTGTTTGGCCTATTCAGGAAAGTGGTGGGAGAGCAGTCTCAAGTTAAGGTCTTTGTCATAGACAAGTTGGCGACACACACGCGGGCTGCAAGGGTAGTGTTCGCCGGCGACGTCATGGTGTGCAACGTCCATAATAAAATACTATCAGGCAGCACGTAAATATCTTATAACATCCATGTATTTTTGGCCACAGGCACACCCTGCGAACATCCGGAAAAAATTACGCGCATCGCTTGCCTGGGCAATGCCGTAGAGTAGGTATTCCGTCTAGCATAATACTGGCACAAATATTCCGGCAGGATCTGCAAATACTGCGTCGCACGGACCCGCATTTCGCCTCTTATCTGGTTGTAAATTACCCGCAAGTGGGTTGTATAAGCACCGTCCAGGATGGTCCACTTTGGTAATGTGACCAACAACCATCTGGAGAAAGCGAACGGCCGCCTGAAAAACTTTGTGCACCACTCACACACACTGAAGCACGCCAGAAAGAAGGCATTCCGGCACGCCGAGTGGCTCTTGCGGGAATTCGAGATGCATACGTCATACCACTGCGACCAACGGGAAATCCTGAAAGGCGACGGCTACGTTCTGAACGTGGTCTGTCGAATGACTGTGTATGCATTTCCCCCCGTTTTGAGGCACTTGGGACCGCGACCACCAAGTCTGAACAATCATAATGTTGGAACAAATTAGGTGAGGTCAACGCACGTTACCTGACTTATAGTTCGTGGTGAAAACACTCGGGTGCTCCCAGACGGCTGACACCTATGCTGGGGAATGCACATGCTCCTTCTGCCAGACGAAATGGCTCCCCCGCATCCATTTGTCCTTTGCATTTAGAGGTCAGTCGGTTCCAAGCAGTAAGAATTGCTCTTCATAGAATTTTTATTCGTTTGCTTCCCAATCCACCAACAGTGGCTGTCGGATTACAATCCACCGGAACAAGGTGTACCCCTTACACTTGTTCCCAGACCACCGCCGGCAGCTTTCAACGGCCTGTGTAAACAACAGAACCGAGTGGTGAACAAGCTTCAGGGGCTGGAACCCAGGATGACCACAGCCATCATTAAGCAGTCGATTGTACAGGGGCCAATCCGGCTGTGTCAAGGCGCAACGTGTGCAAATAGCGGCCTGTCGTCGGTGGTCGAAGATGCAGTACCTCAAACCAGATGGCGTTATAGGGACACAGACTTAGGCTTTTGAGTGCTTTGTGACCGGCCTACCAGTGGCAGTGACCGCTGGTGCGCAGCGGATAGCGTATCATATCAAGTCGACTGAACCTTGCCCGCTGTGCGGTGATGCTCCTCAGGCTTGCCCCAAGGGTGAGTCCATAGATTAACAATTTATTTTGGTTCTTAACCCCCGGACCGTCCAGAAAACGCAAAGGTGTGCTTGCTAACCGGTCCGCAAAAAAGGCGTCCTATGATGTTTACCTGGACCGAAGCACAGAACCCAAGCACGGTGTCTCGAAAGTTCGTACGTGCCCGTATTTCCAGGTCCCAGGAGGAGCTAATCGACAGCCGTGAGCAAATGTCTGGCTACTACGACTAACTCTGTAGAGCGCCAGCTAGGACAATGAGACGAAGACGATTTCACGTGACTCATGCCTGACCCGTCAGCTCCAGACTGTTCGTCCGTTAATGAGACTTCATACCTTCCATGTAGGTCTTGCATTTTTTAGGGCCATAGTCAGTAGGCAACAAGCTACAGGAAATCACACAACATAAATCAGCCGTTGAAGATGGTGTTGTGTAAACAAGCCTATACGTGATTGTCGTCACTGAAATGCTCCCTCTATAAGGTAAGTTTCGCTCCCTGTTTGACAGCCGACTAACCCACATTGATATTTAGATTACCTAACTTATATCTTCCTCTCACTTCAGGACGTCAATAGCTCAATGAACACTGTTCACCAAGAAGGCTGTACTGATCCCGGCAGGATTTATGCACTAATCAAAACGGCCAGTACAGTTCAAATTTTCATGTCGTGCAATCTGGACCGTCTCCGCGGTAGAGATGGATGGGCCCGCTTCGGCCAGCTGATTAGACATCGTGGACTCCTAGCCGCACGTTAGTCGTGTATTAACTAGGTTCGTTCAGCTGTCCGCTATGGTCGACGAAATGGTCGTCCTGGCAGTTTTTACAAGTTATAATGAAACACTGTTGTTTAGGAACAAATTTGCATACGCCATCAACATCTACAAGCCTTAAGTTCTTTCAACTTGGCAAGATTTATCCGGTAATAACTGATGCGGCTTCCTAGATGTTAACTTGGAATAGCAAGTATCGAGGTCCCTGAACACATAATTTCATATTCGACCAGCCAAGCAGACATAAATAGCAAAAATTAATTGCAGGAGCGGAACCTCACCATATTTTGCATCCACAATGGCCATGTAGTTTCTAGAAAGTTCAATAAATAATTTCAGCTGCAGAAATATCTGCAACTTACGTCCATTGCAAGCGATTCACCTTTTACCGCAATTCGCGATATCTCATGACATTAGGCAACGCATTCACAGTCAGTGTCAATGGATGACCTTGAAGATGCGGTCACTTAAACAAATTACCCATGTAGATAATTTGCGGAATAATTCATCAAACCTAGACATTCTACACTATGAAGTGGTGACCCTGAGAACGTCAAAGCATTCGAGAAATCAATTCCGTTGTGCGAATACCGAGCGACTGAAGCCATAGCACCGCAAGTTTAGGATAGAATGCGCGCCAATAATTAATTAATAAAACAAATCGCAACATACACACCAGCATACCCACCACAAAATGCAACATTTTTACTTAAAAAAATTCATTCGACCCACAAAGATTTTGGAGAAAAGAGTATCTGCCTGCCAAGGATCAGCATCCGCAAGTCAGTGAGGCCGCAAAATTAGACTCCGACTTCGAAGCTACGTCAACAAACTTCAGGGTTGTTGGGCGGAATCCCACACCAAAGCCGCCTTACCACCTTACGGCGAAGACGCCCAGCCCACGTGCGACTGACCGGAAGATCGGGCCGCTTGCGTGTCCAGCATTCAGCCGAGTTCTGATTGGCGAAACGTTTGGACCCTGCACTGAATCAGGATTCGGTGTCTGCCGAATGCCGGTTTCCACTTCTACGTCTAGAAGGCGTCGGAGTTTCCAGAATGTTGTCTCTGCATATACTCTATATACGACGCGCTGTACATGTGTTTTTAACTTGGTTTTAGGTGTTTAGTACGCGTTGTGCACCTTTGGTGGTTCTTTTGACGAGAATGCTAGCTTGGAAGGTTCAGACCGAGAACTGAGCTGAGGCATCACCCTTATTACAGTGCGTGAATCTGAATGGCCTTAATCAATTTGCACCAACTGTGGCTTCAAAATGGCGTATCACTGGGACTTAAGAATTGTGCATCAGACTACAGTAAGGGCTGTATTAATACAGCCATGTCTCCCAACCATACAAAAATGGCCTCTGCGGACAGATGGTGTAAGACGTCTCCAGGTTTTTAACCACCGATGTCTCATAAGTTTTTCTGTTCTCGGACGGCATCAATGAATTCTTGACGAGTTAATTCGAAAATGCATATGGTAAGTACTTTAATCGTGGAAAACACTCAGCACCACCACCTTCAGTAGTTTGGCCGTGTGCTATGTATGCGGAAACGTCGTTTGCCGAGACTAGTGTTGTTCCATATGTCTCCTTCAGGATAGTGCAAACTGTGGGGTGTACGTGTGATTTATCGGAAGGGCGTGGAAGAGATCAGGAAGTGATTCGTTGTTGGTGCGCCCTGCCTTATAGGTTGAAACCCCGTAGCTGCTCCCCCTGCACTTCACTGAAAGGCTTCTGCGGCAGGAATGTTAAGACAGTAAGAGTTTTCCTCCAGATGACTATTATGTTCATATTTATGGAGATGGTGATGCCGCTTCATCCAGAAGAAAGACGAGTTGAAAAAGATGGGTCCCAAAAACTTCACGACCCGATCGACCAACGGTTCACAGCCACCACTGGTGAATTGTCCAATACGGTCGAAATAACTGGCCTAACAAGAGCTCGACGGGGGTTCGAAACACATCTGCTATGCGACATGGCATTAGGAGTGAGACAACTATGTTACCGGTTTAAGCCAGTCCCCCGCAGCCAGTTGGGTCAATAGTGAATCATTGGCTGCGGTCCCTTAAGAAAACCCTACTACCTCTGCTTTGTGGGTTAGACTTTTGAGTCAAAAGCTACGGTCGAGATCCTGGAACAAAGCCCTACATCCTACCGCCTTGTGGGTCAGTCTATCAAGTCAAAGGCTCAAGATGAGGTACCTCAAACAAACTTTCCCTCGGCCTAGGCAACCTTTAAGTACCATTCATTCCCAGGGGCGTTTGCCGACCCACATCCTCTCTCCACCCATCAACTGGTCCATTGTAGTCAGTCGTTCTGCCAGCCGCCTAACCATTGTTCCATGTGTAACCTACCGTGCAGCAAAATAAACCAAAATAATCCGTTACTAACTCCAAAAGGTCTGATCAACATTGCAGCCTTCTATGCCCTTACTCTGCAATTGAGCAGCAGGACTCTGTTGCTGAAATCTTGCTTCCCCTTTCTGTCCATGTATGTTGTATTTCGGAAGCGCGCAAACAAGACCCCATTTTGGTCCTGCACTGCAAGCCAGTTAGCACGAACTCAGATACTTCACATTTCACAATTCGGGTATCTGATGACCCTGATGCAATGGCTCGTGGTGTCTATGGTATCTCGATTTCAGAGTTGAACACGATTTACTGGACTGAATCCCAGTGAACAGTTGGCTTTGCGCTGTACGGTTGTCTGGTTCAATTAAGATCAGCACAGGTTGATGCGGTAAATGGTGTCTTGCCAGCATATATCTCGACGGGAGCTCTAGATAGCTCAGTGGTTAAGGCGCCAGCTTGCGGACCGGAAGCTCCGTGGTTCGGACCCAACCCAACATCTCGATTGCTCCTGTCTATGCTTGGGCAACATGGCAGTATCCCATCCTTCGTGCCTCCTTCCGTTGGCATGACAGCTAAGCACCGAAAGGGTGCTACAGCTGGACGATTTTTATATACACCTCGACGTGCCTCTAAGAATTCAAAGAGTGACACTGGAAGTTGTGGAGTGCTACACGTATCTCGGGAGTTGCATTAGCTATGACGGCGGTGTGACAGACAAATAGATGTCGGTGGGTCTCAAAGGACTCGTATATCAGACTACAGTGCGGCCTGTATTGTTGTATGGCTGCGAGACTTGACCACTTCGGGTGGAGCACCTGAGATATCTCCAGATCTTTGAGCGCCGATGTCTCAGGACTATAGCTGGACTCGTCTGGAACCAATGACTTCGGAGTTTGGTGATCGGGAGACGGGTTCTTGGTGAAGCCAGAGGCTACTTCACCCAAGGGGTGCATCCAACACTGCAAGCTAAGGTGGCTGGGTTTTGTCGCGCATGTCTATTTACCGTCTGCCTAGATGGTTGCTGTTTTTCGTGCTCAATTCTGAGTGGCGAAAACCCCAAGGTGGACAGTATTTGGCGTGCCAAGAGGGAACGAAGGACGGTGCGAGAAGTCTGGGTGGCGTTGGTGCTGTTCGCCTTCCATGATGAGGTAACCCTCCTTGAGTTTGGCTGGAGATGGCGGCTAACCTACGTCAGTGGCATCCTTGCTCTCAGTTTATATCCGGATTGTCTGGTTGAGTACGGGGGTGTAGGCACTTCGGACGTTTATTGGAAGGTAGCCATAGGTCTGCTCCTTGTCCCGTTTTTTCTTCCCATTGTAAAGTTCTATTCAAGTAGATTGACGTTGTTGTACAGCAGTGAAGCATCATTGTTCTCATCTGGTGCTGCTGTCAGTGATAATGATGATGGTGTATCTCGACAAACTGCAGTTCTGAAGCTGAGAAAGGTGGGTTTTACTGAGACCTGTCACAAGTGCTTCGGTCCACGGAAAGACTGGATATACTCGTCCTGGAGCGCAATATGAACGCCCAAATTTAACGAATAAGCCGGAAGTAGCACATTTTGGTAGTAACTTTGGAGTCCTTGCTCAGCCTACGGACACTGAGGAGCGACTCTCCTGTTTTTCGCTGAATACCCTCTGTTCTTGGCCAGGACGGTTATTTTGGCACAACCTCTCACACCGAGTTACTTGGAGGCCACCAACCACAAATCACGAACTCGGTTCATGTGGTTACCGATGAAGGGTCTCAATTGAAGATTCCCGTCCTTCCAAAGTACGCAGCTTGACTCCGTTCATGTATCTGTAGGGCTTGGTTATCAACTCGGGTTTAAACAACGAAGCATAACCATTGCGTCAATCGATTTCAACGATTTTCAATAGCCTGACAGCATCGAATTGATCTGACTAGAATGTTACGGGAAATACACAGTCACTGTGCTGACGGAGACTACTTAGGGGATGATTAGAAGTGAGAGAAAGAATCTGGGCCCCCAGCCTTTTGCACTGTATCCAAGGCATCCGACTCGACCAAGTGAATGCTTGATATAATCGAAATCAGCATATCCTGTTGATGTCTTAGAACCGATACCAGCAACTAAGGACCACGGCGGCGCAGGCAGACCTCTCAAACGCTGGATAATGGAGAGCCAAAAGAACGACAGAGGACGTCGTTGGATTACGAAAGCCCAAGAGACAGAAGACTTTCGCTGCAGGAAATAGTCACTCTATTTTGACTGGTTTGATCGAGTGGCCAAAAAGGTAGGTTTCAGCGAAGTAGTTTGCGAAAACGATGGAACGGCAATTTGTTCATGGTGGGCTGAACACTCTTGGGCGCATTTCAGCTGACCCTCTTCAAAGTAATCTCTGGGACGACCCAACGAGCCTGAATGGAACGTCAAAACCAGCCCGATATCAGCAGCAGAAATTCAGCGTGAGATATTCCTTCAATGCACTTTTTAAAAGCGATGGTGAAGCTCTGGTGAGCAGTCTGACAGCTCCATCAAGGAAGATTGTGAACGAAAACAGTATACCAGTGGAAGTGTTGTAACTAATTGAGGCCGCCGCCTCAGTGCCTTCGTGTCGGAAAAGGCCAATTTCGTGACCCGTATACTTGGCCTGATGAAGCTTTTGTGTCAAAAGCGAAACGTTGTCCAGTTAGAAACTACCGATTGTTTACCAAGCCCTTCTGAAATGAATACATGTTCCTTATGTTTTCCCTTCTTTCCGCTTCAGAGTTTTACCCTGGAGTCCGTAGTGAAATGAGCTCAAAGCGCAAGGCGGCAGAAATGAGTGAAACTGACTTCAAGTTTTTGCATGAGCGACTGAGTGTGCTAGCCAAACACAGTACTCCGGATGCTAGGAGCTTTCTCTTGTTCATCAAATCCCTCATGCCCAATTCTTTAAAACTCAGAGTTTGTTGTCCATATTTGGTTTGTTCACCACACTGTATAGCTGCTCGAGTATGGTTTCTCAAAAGACAACGGTGACTCTATAGCAGCTGCTCAACAGTTGTCACAGCTCTGTACCTCACACCGTGATTCCCTCAGAGACGAGGCAAACGCCTTGTTTAGTGGAATAACGAGTTCCGATCGAATTAGCCTAGGTAAGTAGTTGGACCGTTTTTGCCGAACCTGTTTTCACTCATTCCAGATATATTTACCAAACTCACGCCTACTGCACAACGTGACATACTAAGCATCTACTTTGAGCATGGCTGTGAACTCCTAACAAAAATAGACACATTGATGTGTCTTTTAAACAGTCGGGAAATCCGCGCTCAATCCCAACTCGTCCCGACTCTTCTTGCTTGGACGTATGATAATTTACGGGAAGGTGAGCTGAATCTGCTACGTAGCAGTGTGGACACGCCTGTCGATTCTCCTCCTATGAGATCACCGGATCGTTCCATGGACCCTCAAAATACAGTTCACAAGTAAGCTGTTCCCTCATGATTGATTGCTCTTGAGGAAGGTTGACAGATGTGATGGATGAAGGTGAGGAAGGTGAAGTGCTCGGGGATGACGAGGAAGAAGAGGAAGAGGAGGATGAGACATCAGGAACGAAACTCGAAAATAACAACCAACGAGCTGTAAAGAAGTTGACAATCAACGTATACAAACTGAAAATGGCGTTTGAACTCTTGCCTGTCATGCATAAGGTTTTTTTGGATCGATTTCGTTGGCATCACTTTTCTTCTTCATTCTAGTTACGCGACACAGTGAAAATTGACCGAAAATTGTTGGAAGGAGTGACGACTAGTTCCCTGGGCTTTTTGTGCCATTATTTGTCTTCTTACCCCCCTGAACCGCCCGTTATTGGGACGCACAAGCCTCTGACTGATCTGTGCAAAGCTGCTCCAAAAGATTATTTCCGAAGTTGTCTTGGAATGTGTGGCGAATTGTTACAATGGTCCCATGAAATTCTTACACAACCAGAGCGAAGCACTTCGACAACTGAACCTTCTCCTAAATATCCATTGAAAAGTGCTGAGAATTTAGTTGTGGTATTCGAACAGTGCATGGAAGAGGTGAGGCGCCATGCGGCTTCTGGCAGCAACGAAACCACGCCGAAGAAGCGGCGCTCTAGCCAGCGGAAAACAGATGCTCATCACAACATCAAAGCCCTAGTTTCACAGGCGGCCTGTTTATTTTGGTATCTTCTTGTCCACCTGGGTTTGGACTACTTTTCGCAAGAAAGACCAAACGTATTTACTGTCTCGGATGAAAACTCTGTGTCCTATCACCCTGTCAACCTCAGTAGGCTGCTTCCAGAGGTGAAAGTCAGTCCTGATTTAGCCAAAGGTAATCTTGATTCGTCCCCTATTTTGCTGTTGAGTCGCCTCTGGCAGTGGTTGAAGTACGACTCAGGGTCTGGCAAGGTATCTCTCGGTTACAAAGACATCGACTCATGGATGGGAAAACTTGGTTTTCAGCTTCCTGTTGGCATACCACATCCGGATATCTCTCTGGAAACGCTCGTTTACGCAGACTTGCTATTCTTATACCCAGAATACTCAAATGTTCAGTCTAACAAGCCCCTTTCGGAGTTATTCTGCACTCCCACAACAACTCCGAACTGTTTCCTTGCATATTCTCCTTTAATACGTGAATTTCTACATTGGCTTTCGGTGGCGTGCGATGTCACCTCTCCAGACCCGTCGATTAAATCGAAGAACCAATTCGAACTTCAGTCCGACTTCATCCAACAACTATCTGTTGTTGCAAACAATGCACCAATCAACGCGTCTTTTCTACCCAAACACATTCATGGACAATTGTGGATGATCCCGCTAGTGCAACCTGTGATTGACTATCTTGGTTGCAAAGTGATTTCCTCTTGGCTAAGCTTAATTTTCCGTGAATGTGCTACGCTTCCAAACGCTGTCCAAGCGGATACTGCTTCCTTATTGGCTTGTCTTGGTCAAGTCGATACACTCACCCAATTTGGTGCAGTTTTCTCTACACCAAATACTTTGCCGTTTACGGAAATTTTGAGGTCGTTGAATGCACACTGGCCGTATGCACGTAAGAAGTTCGCGTCCTGGTTCAAGCGATCACCACGGGTTATCGAGGATTCGGGACTTCTTAGTCAGCTGGCTCATATAGAGGTGGAGTATCGGGATTCAGGCGGCAGCACCAACAGGTGAGCTTGGCGTTTTGTTATCCTATTTATTAGGCCTAAACTAGTCCCGGATTTCTGAACTTGGAATTACCTGGAACAGTAATACACACTTAGTCAGTCAGTTTGTCAGTTGTAAACAGTTTACCAAGAGCACGTTGATACGCTGAAAACTAACACCAGAAGAAATCACGGAAACGACGGAGTAATGCTAGTTAACAGTGCGTCACATTGGAAATCGGCTCACCCAGGGTTTGGATACTTAATTTCTGTGATGGATGTTACAAGTTCAATGTTTGCTTCTGACGGCTCAATGATGAAATCTTCATCTGGTGCCCATAGGCATTCTAGTTTAGGGTGACTTTTATTTGCCCATCGAAACGCATAATTAAGGCCTTAAAGTCTCCACACTATTCACGAAAACGGAATGGGTGCTGTTCCTTGGAGAAGACAAGTGCGACCACTATTCGGAAGGTTGCGTGTTCAAATCCTTTTCAACATCCTTGGCGAAACAGCCACGCCTCGCTCCTGAGTCTTCCATCATACGTTCAACCGCTGGATGAAATCCAAGATTGACAATAGGAAAATGCCAAAGTCAAAACGTTTGATTAACCAAAACAACCAGAAAAACCCCCATTCTATGATCAGTGCAATCAAATTAGAATTCATGCTTTGGCAGCATTCCCCCGTAGTAGGGTCATGTAGCCTTATGGCCAGTTAGATTTTAAAAAAAATCAAGTCCGTTAAAAGAAAACAGTAATCGAAATGCACTGGCGTTTTGATGCAATACAGCTATAAATCAGGTAAGCCCAAAGACCTTCACCTTAGGCACAAATTGTCACTCTCACACTGACGCACCGCTACCCTTCTGTGCACTGACGATTTACTGGAACGTTTACGACCGGATCGCGTAGCTCAGTGGACGGAGATCTACATAACCTCAGTTACCGAAATTCTCCTCAACAGCAACTTTACTTCAAATGATCGGACGAGTAAATCGCCGGGTCAGTGAAGTTTCCACGGGAACAATGCTATTGTGCGATATGCTAGTTATTATCGGAAGCCGGAATTTTGTGACATAAAACAACAGGTCTCAATGCATCTACGAAATATCCGTAACTGTTGAGCTCTATATAGCAGGAGTGTCTGAAATAGGTCGGGTTTAAACGCTTCTGGCTGCTCAGTCGATAAGGGAGCTCGAGGTAGCTGAGTATTCAAGGCATGAGCTTACTGATCGGAAGGTCCGTGTTTCGAAACCAAACCCGACATTTTGACTGCTCCTGTCTAGGCGTGGGCAAACTGGCAGTATTTCAGCCCTCGTGCTTCCTTCGGGTGGCATTGCGGTTAAGCACCGAAAGGGTATTACAGCTGAACGATTATTATTACTAGAAATCGAGCCCTCGCCTACGCTTCTTGAGGTTCATCAACGCTAATCGACTGACTTCTGTTCTGCTACGAGAAGTCCATTAAATAATCGGACAGAACCGTAGATGTTTTATAAGAACTAGGTGACAAAATTCTTCCTCTTTTTTCCACTTAGGATAGCTCGGTTTCAAGTTTGCATACAAAACATGCCTACACGTGCATGTGAGTCGAGTTTTGTTCCAACTATGTTTACAAAAGAAATGGTCACTCATTGTCTGCTTGTGTGGTCCTGTGAGTCTAATAATTCTCAGACTCAACTGCAAACAATGTTGTTGAGTGTAGCGCGTTTCGTCGGCAACGTTGGTCAGGTACAGTGATCATTCTCGACACAACTTCACAAAAACATCATTGAGCCAGTTTTCGGGGCTTGTTATTCACACGCAACCCCAAAGAGACCGCACACGATCGGCGTGACAACAAGGGAATACACATGAATTTCGCGCTCAACGAAACAGTATTGGAGCTGCTCCTTGTCCGTCATTACTGGTGCTAATTCAGATATCCTTGAGAGTCCTGTCTCTTCTAATAGGCTTCCCAATTTACATCAGAGTAGGACAACGGAAGTTTTCACATATAGAGTTCGCCTCGTCTCTCTTTAGGCTAACTGACTACTCGAAGCGATTGCCATCTCTATGCGTTATTCCAGCAATCGATATTTCATTCTGAGCGTCTCTACCTGTGGATTCAGTCGAAATGCGCATCACACTCCGGGGATGAGCGACCACTCTATAGAGCAGATACCAGTAGTTTGTACTCCCCTGTACATGTTCGAAACCACCATGGGACTTCTTATTCCCTTGATCTTAGCCGATTGTGAAGACTTAGCATCGGTCCCATCAGCAGAAACACCAGTGTTGACACGGATCCTTCACTGTCATAAGGTTTATTCAGTTATCCCTAAAGTCTTAAAATGCAAAGGGAATGGGATTGACACGGAAGGGAACTGATGCCTACCTACTGCAATATATCTGAGGTGTACACATCTCCGAATGCTCAGTCAGGCAACTTGAACAGAGAATGATAGCCGCTATGTCTTGCAAAGTCTTCAGACAAACGCAGTTTGGGTCACGGACCTCACCAACAGTATCCAAAATACTCGTAGTATCTTTTGCGCCCGTCTACCATGTTACTTGTTGCGCTTATGTTCTTTTTGCTTTGGTTTTCAGTTCGGAATGCCCCGACTTTCTCGTCACATGCGTTGATGCTCTCAAATCTACCTGCAAAGAAGACATTTGCGCCAGACTACGCGGTTTTATTGAATCAGAAATGGATACGATTTTGTCTTGCCTAAAAGCAACCGAATGAGTACCTCATATTGACTTGTACATTAATTGGCAGAAGAACATTTATTGAGACAATCTGCGATTCTTTGCTTATATGAACCTATATTAGAGTTCTAGGAGTGCGATTTGGAGTCCCTCGAAGCAGTCCCTTTCGATTTCTCTACAAAGACACCGCACACCAAGCTAGTTCATTCACTCCATCGCTTCTAATTCGTTGCTCTCATTCCCTTATTCTCTTTATCCTCTGTGAACGAAGCTGCAGCACGATAATTCGGTGTACGGTTTGTCAGCTGGGAAACTGAACTGAACTGAACTCATTCAACTCAATGCTCCGACTTGAAGTTAGGTTAGGGCGCAAGTCTTGACTTCATCCCCTCGTGTGTCCCATCAATATCTCCGCTGTCGTGATTCCTACGACTTGTAAGGCAGCTACTTGTTGAGGGAACGTTACGGCTCAAAATGTCTGAATTCGCACAAAAGCCATGATATTTCATACTCTGAATGAAGGTCATTCATAAGCCGTGCGCTGAACTTACTTGGCCACCACACTGTGCTGAAAAAGTGTTCATATTGACTGTTTTACATGATTAGGTGATGCCTGGCCACCTATGCTGGGCGACCGCGTAGTAATAGAGGATCGGAAACTGTTTTCTTCTTGAACGATGTATATCTCAGTCTTGACTGTTTTTACTGCCTATCACGGTTTTTTCTCGCCTGCCCTTATATCAAATGGGTGTTAACCGTCGGCACCATTCCTCGTCTACCTCCTTTTCCGATTGCTTGAATCCAAACAAACAGTCCTTGTTACTTTGATCTATACTTGTCGGTGAAATTGCTTTGTTACCTTGTTCTGTATAGGTCGTGCAATTTGACTCTTCAGCTGCATTGGAGTTCGCATCCGGGAGACATTTTGAGCAATTCTTTATCTGACTTAGTTGATACCGTGTTTTCAATGGCGATACTTGTCCAAGCTTCTATTGGGCACTTGTCTTCAAGAATCCTGGGATTTTATGAATTGTCTTTCCAATGGTAGTGCGGTTTCTCCGCCACAGTCTGTGTATCTAACTGTAATGAATAATATTGTATTTCCAGCAGTCCCGTTCGCGCTTACGGTTTGACCTGAATCGGTGTGCGCTTTTGTGAGGACACAATGAACCAGTAAAATAGAGGATTAGGACGAATTTTTCGTAAGTTGCTTTGAGGCGGTCTAATTAACGTAGACGGATTTATGCGGAATCAGAGGACTGACTAGACACATGGTTGCTGAACTAGCCATGGGTGTTCAGAAAGGTGAGATAGCCTAGCGCATGAGAAACAGTGACTCGCCTCTACAAAACTGCATCGACCGGGTACATGTAATGCATGGGAGCTAGACGGGCACGTTGCTTTTACAACTTCCCGTGGGATATGTGGTCAAACGCCAGGATATGAACGTTTGTTTGGGATAAATGCATGTACGTTTTGCAAATAAAGTCAGGTGTAACAACACTAATAATGGCATCCAGTTAGTTAAAATGTTTGCGCGGCAATCGGGAGCAGATCTTAGGTGACCGGGGCACTGTAATACGTGTCTGTATTATGTAAAGTTGTTATTATGTTCTCAACCGGATGGGATTCGATGCTTTTAAGTAGGAAAGAAAACCACAAGTTTGTAGATTCAGGTCTATGCCAGCATCGTTCCGAGAATTAACACTTCGTATGCTCAAGCCAAACTACCCAATTACTATCGCCGTTACGCTTCCACCTTAGAATGACAAACGTGTGCTAACCACCGACGCTTGAATGCACTAAACGTCTATCGGTCAAAACGCATACAAATTATGAGCACTTGAACTTTGCTGCATCTTGCTGCCTGCAATATCGACCCGGTAACTTTCCTGGTTTTCCCGTCTGATGTGTGCTAGAAATTCCCGGTAGGGATACAAATTCTCATTAGAAAAAAGTTAACACCAAAAGTGAAGTCGATCCGTTGTATGATCTATCTCAAGTGCTAATCTGAGATCAAACTACTAATCATTCGAGCTCTTTGACACAAAGAACTCTGACCTCATGACTTCTCAAACACGGGTGAATTGTTGCCAGTTGGTTTGTTCGCTGAGATGGGCAACTTGGTTTCGGGCGTTTCATTGCCATTCGAGGTAATATCATCAATGAGTTGTGAGTAGAATCGCGTGCATGGGTTGATATAGGGTCTTCTGACCCAGTCGATCATTGGCCTTTTGGGTAAGCACTCCTACTGGCTTGTTGGTTGACTTGTCTTCCGACTGGTAAAGGTCCCGGTAGCCTTGAAACCTGACTTCATGGTCCCTCCGCCGTGACCCTTATTCGTTAGCCTCCACAGGGAGTGTCGTTTATTGTTTCGTTGGTCTGATCGTCGAGTCTGCTTCAGTGTTAGAACTCAGTTGACGGCCCTAACTCATAACGATGCAGAGTACCATGATTCTAGTAATTCCTTTTCGTGTTTGTTCTTACACGTGCCTCGATCTTCACGTTTTTTGGACCAAACTTATGTCCCTCCTGATCTTCATGTATGGAGTTGAGTGGTAGTGCTTTTTGATAGCTGCGTTATGTAGGAAGTTTTCCAGTCTGTCTAGTATACTTTTTCCTGCAGCCCGTGCAGCTGATTCGGTACGAAACGTTTCTTACGCCAATGGACCCAGAGATGGGATCCAGTGTGGATGTGAACGAACGAAGTTCCTGATGGGGGGATTGGAGACGTCAAGTACCAAAGCAACCCGGAAGACATTTCAACCAACAAACCAATGGAAGTGCTCACGCAAACGAACAGTGATCGGTCAAGGTCGATCTGGATGAATAGACCTTATATCAACGCATGCACGCGCAACAGTCACGCACTTCCACTCACAATTCAATGATGATGTCACATAGACTGGTGATGGAACATCTGCAATCAGGCTGCCCAGCCCAGTGAACAGACGAATCGCCGTCATTACAACATGAGCTACTAATATTTTCTTCAAGTGCAATAGATGGATTGCATGGATTGAAGTCATTGGTAACTCCTTCCAATAATTTACGATGGTTTTCAGAGAGAGGCTTGACTGGATAACTGTATTAGCTTTGATGTGATCCCAGTTATTTTTGGGGGGGGGGGTGCGAGATGCCTCAGTGTTTAGAGCGCAAATTTACTGACCGGAAGGTCCGTGGTTCGAACCCGACCTCTGCATCTCGACTTCTCCTGACTAGGCTTGGGCATCCTGGCAATATCCCAGCTCTCGTGCTTCCTTCGGGTGGCATGCCAGCTAGGCACCGAAAGGGTGTTGCACCTGGGCGTTATTGTTATTATTAATTATTGTTGGAATTACAAGGTATGACATTATTAATTATTGTTGGAATTACAAGTATGACATTTCGGCCGCCTGGTTGATAAGCAATCGAACTGTCGTTTCAATTGCAAAGAGGATTTCTTCAGACTGTAACAATAGCATGCTCCGGGCGTTGTCAAACACTGCATATGTTTTGTCAATAACTTAGAAAAAACAGTGGCTAGTTTCACAAGAATGACATCTCTTACAAGGTGTCCCCACTTGAGATTTGCTCGTCAATATGTTTTACTACACTGATATAATTCATTTCCAAACAGGCCATTCTCCAGGAGAAGCCATCAGTACCTCCCTTCGGAGGGGGATCACCACATTCTAGCAACCTAAGTGATTTCTGTATGCTAATACGGGAAAATGGATGTTTGTCAACATTTTTCTTCACGTTTGAGTTGCTCCCGCCAGGCTAAACAATACCGGAGGAGTTATATTATGCCGAACAGACCGCATCTAACTTAAGGAGTCAGGAACCTCTACCCTGCGGTGTGGGACCATTCGATTTTCCGTGGTAAGTCCTCCAGTTTGGGATCAAAGGACAAGTTTTAGAACTTGTGCATAAAAAAGTGCGAAGGTGCTCGGGATGCTTTGTGCGATGAATACTTGTTTGCAGAGGTGCACTACAAAAATTATGCGAAGTAGATATAGGAGTGCAGAAGTTCTCACCGTTGTGAGCCAAGTCACACCAAAGCCAATATGCTCTGAGCCGTCTATTGGTTTTTCCAGGTGGAAAACTCATATGTACGACTATTTTTATCGTCGCTTTCCGGTTTCCGCAAACAGGTTTTTTGTTACAACTCTACTTATACCGTCTCTCCCTTGCAATCTGTCATTCAAGCAACGTTTTCGATGGTCCGCTGTTATTTTCCGCCTGGAGTAGTTCGGCGTGAGAAATCCGCCATGCTAATGCTATAGTACTTTGGTCCCTAATCAAGCAAACGCGCGAATCGGCAATTGTGTGGATGTTCTAGAATTCCTGGCCTGTGATTCCGGCGAGAACCCACATCATTCAACGGGGGTGTGCGGTACGAATATGGCAGATCGAACAATGCCAGGCATTCTTTGGTAGCGTCACCACGACGTACCTTTTTTGCCCTTTTTATCCCTAACCCTTTGCAACCAATTATTTGGAGGGTTCCGACTCATCTGAGTACCACCACTTGTCTTCCGCATGGTTGACAGTTCGCCATGTTTTAAGAAGACGTCGTGGTTACGAAAAAGTTCATAGGTCTTGACCATATCGATCACTACTGACCGTGGATATTCCGTCGCTCCGTAGCCATCCAGTCTAAAGCTTTCGATTATTGAACTACTTACAAGTAGGCGGAAATTTCAAAACCACGTTTCATCAACATTGGCCGTGTCAACTGCTGTCGCACTGAGAGCTGTACAACAACGTTAGTGGGCTCGGCAGGAGAACAACTGCTGGCCTGAGCTCCTATCTGCCCTTCAAAGCCAACCGTAAAAAATGTTTGCTGTTCAAAAATGGGATTCAGGTTCATAAAGTATGGAGTTCGTGCATTCTGCAATGCGCTTTCTGCTGGTGCTGTATGAATGCTTGTGCACAGTTTCCTATATCCTTCTCTTTTCCCATTCGGTCAAACAAGAATGAGCCGTTCGAGTTTAATTTCTAGTTCCTGTAGGAATCTTTCGGACTGTAATTAGGCGTCTTCTTGTTCTTCGACAAACCTTCGGATACAGTCCACCCACATATCTGGCGTTGTTTGTCTCGTCAACTACCCTACTGGCAGCTCTTTGTACTTTCTACACATTGTTCTTATTACCCTTCATACACAGATACACCGTAGTACTTCGTATTTCATCCGGAGGCGAATATCCACGCTGTATAGAACTGGAAACGTAATTTTAATAATTGTATACAAAATGAGGCTTTATCTTTATTGTGTGGAACACGCATTTTGTCCGTATTATCCCGCAATCTGAAAAGAGCAGAACGCTGCACAACCCACATATCATGTACTCGTCACTTATTGCATGTACTATTTGGTATCCTTTTCCCCACGCATCTTAGCCCGGTTTGTCTTCAAACACGTTTTGAATACCCGATGGTAATCACCAGTTATTGTTCAACTGCATTACTTTGCTTAGTTTCCTATGTGTGACTTTTGACGACGACCAATGAGAATCCGCAGAGTCCATGACGCGTGGGACAGTTGCAACCGTAGTTACTTTGAGGTCGCCGGCACTAGGCACGATGCTTGCGCAAGCACAGTAAGTAAACAACACTGCCGCGTGGCTGCCGATCGTACCTAGTAAGGTAAAGCACCATTGGGTTCATCCTAATCTCTAAATTGGTCGAGATATGATGCTTTGTATTTCGGTGACCCGACTTCTACCTGACTAGCTCCATCTATCGGTCCCAAGTTTGAAATTGATGCAAATATCCATTGACAATTGAGTAACTCGATAATGATTTGATTGTACTAGACAAGGCCGTACGTTCTGTAGCATACAAGGCACCAAAATGGCCCATATTACTTTTCAGGGGTCTATTTTTGCTGTTGTTACTGGTTTCAGTCCAGAGTGTCCAACCGAGTGTTAGAATTCTAGGCGCCTCCAGTTGGGAACCACCTGTAGTATTCCACTGGCTTACTCCTTAATGCGCTGTCGTTTCTAACAAGACCTGAATACGTGTTTCGTCAACGGAATCAATAAAACCTGTGCTGTCACACACCAGGATGGAAGTTCGATACCCGTCTTCTGTGGTAACAATATCCAGTTTTCGCCAAGTGCTCTCATTCGCATACGAATGTGGTTCAGTTTTGGCTCAAAGTGAACGGAAACTCAGCAACTGCTCCTACCTGGTGAGTCCCAGGAACGGCGAAGCCGGCCGTGGGTTGCCGAAGAGTCTTCAGCAAGCTCATGAGTAGTATATGTCTGGACAATATCCGGTTCTATATCCATTGACCTGGTGGGACAGCTCCTAGATGCCTCATAATTTATTTTGGTGTTCACTTAAACCATGTATCAATTCCCATAACTGAGGGTTTCATGGTTCGCGCTTTGCAAGAAAACGCTTCCAATAAGAGCGCGATTTCACCTGGTTTTCTACAGTGTGTGCTCTTCAGATGGGTGATGGTAATCTCCCAAAACTGCTGCACGCATCAACGGCAACTTACATGTTAGAATGTTGTGTCCAAGCATGAAAATGACAATACTGTTGGAACTTTATAATTTCTGCAACATTTCCTAAGTCGACCGATAAATCAGCGGTCTTCAGAGTTACCTTGACGACCCACTCGCGTCGCTTGTATTATCTGCATGTTTGTCACGACAGGTGGACATTACTTCGACTGATGTGTAATGCGGATGTATCATCACCAAGTCGATCAAGTACCCACAGAATTCATGAATTGGCGCCTACTCCCACCAGTTCCCAGAGGCGCTGCGCACCAATCAATTGCCTAGCTTTTGACAGTTCAGGTGAATTCACCAGTCGTTTAACTGCTCTGGAACTCAACCAACCTTGGTAGACTTCAAAAGGCCTAAAATTCTGCCAAAGCAGCCAGGATGCAAAAACATGCCGTGTATTTCCCACTGGAACAGTGATTTGGGATTCAAAATGCAAGGGTGGTCTTTGCTGTAATCAAGCCATAACCGTAATTGTCACCAACCCAGCATTATCCTGAACAACACAGCATCCATAAGATTGCTTCTACCAGCAATCAGTCCTAAGGTGACGCATGTCTTACATGTAATTTCGTTACACATGCGTCTATACGTTAGCTAGTCAATATAGGTACCGAATGGTTGACAAGTGTGTCAGCTTCCTGACGTCCATTATGTGCCCCCATCCGAAATACCCTGTCCCCTTGCGATGGGACCGCATACATCGTTGTTCGTCGCATCATGACTGCCAAACAGGTAATGCCTTTCGACAGACCGTTTCTCCAAAACAGTTTACAGTTGCTGAACGGGAAAACCTACTTTTTCTGACGACTTCCGGACCATTCAGTAGCCTTCCAAGGTGAGGGCAGTATGAGAAATTTGGCCTTTCATTGATTATGGAAGTTACGCCTCAATCAGTCAGCGGTTCCGTAGGGGTCCTTCTGTCAGTACGTCGACCACAGAGCGTACATAAGCTCTGGAGATGTGTGCTATCTAACACCGAACACAGTCAGTACCAGCCCTCGATCGCAGATGCCAGGTCAACAGTTTCTTAGGGCTTCCTTCCGCGTGGTTCTTCCGTGAGCTAACCACGCAGTGTGATTAGTGGGCAGAAGCGCAGACTCTTGGTTTTAGACGACGTCCAAAAACAGCCCCGCGTATCTTGTCTCACTGAAGACGGGAAACTCATTCAACTCCTACAAATATCCTTTCAAAATCCTTCGGATACAATGAAGGTCACCGCCGTCTAAGATAAATTAGCTGGAATAGATCTGGCCGTCGACTACGGGTCGGATATTCCAGACGCCCATCAATGCTTTTGAACCTGTTTGTCGAACTTGCTCCAAATGAGACGCATCTCGTTCGGTGATAGTGAAGGTGAGAGGCTTCGTGTATTCAGGCGGTGACCGTAGGTGTGAAACAAATAGAGGACAGTGCGTCTGGTGCAGTCAGATCAAAAGACTTACTGATGGCTCCAAAACAAACCTTCCATCCATATTCTCCATAGTCCCAGGTACCACTGCTGGGTAGAATAGTAACAAAGTTGATCACCAATTCTTCTAAATGGATTTCTAACCCAGCCGCTGAGAAGTACTGCTACAGCTACAGGTAGCTACAGCTGCTGATCGCCGTCAGCAACCCCGCTGCTCACGACAGTTCTACGTCCATTCTAAGCAGGCAGTTTCTTCAGAGCTACTGCAGACTCTGTGGCAAGAATTACTTTAAACTGGCGATGCTTCTATCTCCTCAAGTAAATCCGGACATTCCGACGGTTATGGTAGGCTTCACAACTATAAAAGCGGTCAGTGTTTCGAACCAATCCCAGAAACCTCTTCGTTTTCTCGTTAGCACACGAATTTCCGCTTCTAGATGGTACCATGCCGCCATTCCGACCCCTTCAGCACCTCCCCGTAAATTTTGGTAGACCACTTTACATGTTCTTTCTGAAGGGCAGCGCTGATGCAACTGCAGTTTCAAGGTCACGTGTTACCATATTCAGGATCAACAAACCCACCTAAGCAACCAATTCCTGGAGGTTTACACTTCATCACTCTTTCCCACACTTAAGCCCGATCAGTGCCTCCATGGGCATCGACCACACAGACACCATAAGTACACTTGACTAAGGGGACCAAACGGGACTACCTCCTTATATCCTGTTAGTGAATGCTGGGTGGTTTAGATGAGTATTTTGTGTCTCGTCTTTAATAATGTTAGCGTCGCCTTTCAGGGGGATTATGCTACCGTAAAAGTAGCAAGCACCCCGCACCCAAGAAAAGTGGCCAGGCCTCGACACTAGCGAAGTGACAATACCGGTGGATAAAACACACATGAATGTCTACATTGAGCGTTTAATTTAACAACCAAAATTCTACCACAAATGAATACAAAATTAAAATAACTGTTGCGAAAAGTAATGGACCAGAAAGTTTTCCTTCAACGTCTTCTAGGTATTCAATACTTTTCACTATCTTGGACATCGGCAGCGTTGCCCTTCTGGTATGCTCTTCATTACTTGTTGTATATGCTTTCCGCATCCTAGGGAGTGATGTCCGTAGGTGAACCTGTCCTTGGGGGCTTACCTTCCCAGGTTGTCTTTCCGCACCTTCCACAACGAGCAGCGTAGCACATCTTTACAGTTCGAGGGGAATTATGATCCTGCCCAATATCCGCCTCATTCCTGACGGAAGACAGTACGTTGTGGAACACACACGAGTTTTTGAATGAAGCCAATCGATCGACATTGAAATCGATAACGACCGTGTGGATGAGAAACATGTGTACTGAACTATTAATCCAGTGTAAAAATTCTAAGTTATAAACAAGTTCTATTCCGGCAGAATTTCAGGGTTGTAAATTTTGAAAAATATTCTGAAGACATTATGAACGACATCTTAGTAACCTACCAAACACATCTTAGTGTTTTATGTGGGTGACTCGAAATCAGTCAGGCGATCAGCCAGTACAGATTAGCAGGGCTGATTTTGTGCACCCTCGTCCCCTCCGAATCGACCAAATCGTAGCCTAATTCGCGTGGCAGACGCAAGCCCACCAGAGATCCGTCAAGTGACCATTAACGTTGCTTGCCAGTTAATCATTGATATTTCAACCCTCCTTCCTACAACTGTACGGTGCGTCCCCCAACTTCCAAACACGGGTAAGGTGAGTAGATCGGGCAGTTTCTATGCCACCGGAGATTGAATAAGCTTCCTCCATGGATTCAGTGCTTTCTCGATGACGAAAAGTCAACCAGCTACCGAAATTTCCCATCCTACAGGTCAGAAGTCTCAACAGTGCCTCCTGTTGAGGTGAATTTATTGGGATAGGAATTTCCACTAGTAGGAGCTTCCAGTGACAGCGTCACAAGATATGGTTTAGGTGCTAATAGATGGTGAAAAACACATTCTCTGCACTCGTTTGGCAGAAGAGTTTGTTTACGCTTGCTCCATCGCTTTTTGTGTTTATTTTTAGTTCAAACGTACGGATAACAGAGAATATCCCATGTTAATAATGCGAGGCGAATTCACAAGTAGTGGCACAGCCAACCTGTGGTCATCCTGCTTGATCTTACGCGGATAGTGACCGTGACATACTGCTATTTAGGATTGGTAAACATGCCAGAGTGATCTGATTTTGCCTGTCCCCATTCAGAACATTCGTTTGCAACGTCTGCTCGAAAATCGTGATAGCAGTTCATAAATTTTACCTCTTTGCCCACGTAACTGTCAGTTAGCATAACCTACTCTTAAAATCGGTGTTTGTTAGCAGTACTCCGATTAAAATCATTCAGGGACTTCAAAAATTCTGCACGTAGCTCGATCCGTTTACATTGACTGATTACCCGAATGTTACTTGTACCTGTACGTTCCGTCAGGCTACAATGCTGTTCATCAAACTAGAGCCCCTGCTGGGGGGTAGAGTCTATTCGGAAGATCCTGGGGAAGTTGTCTATTCCTGGGGGGTGCTCATACACAGAAATTCTCGAGAAGTATCCCTGTCGGAAACATTCCTGTAGATGTCGAAAGTTGCGAAGATAATTGAAAAATCTTAAGCAGCACATGGAAGCACTAAGCAGGAGATTGTATTCAATCAGCTGGGAGAGACGCGAAACCAATCGAGAAGCCACCGTGTAAAATAGATAAAAAAATGTCCAGCTGTAGCTCCCTTTCGGTGCCTAGATGTCATGCCACACGAAGGAAGCACGAAAGCCGAGATACTGCCAAGTTGCTCAAACCTAGACAGGAGTAGCCCGGATGCAGAGGTCGGGTTCGTACCACGGACCTTCCAGTCAGTAAAGTCGCGCCTTAACCATAGAGCCATCTTGGGCTCCCGTTTGAAATAGTTTTGGCAAATGATCGGTGGCGGTCGCCTTCGTACGAGACGGAGGAACTGCGTGCTCACCTGGTCAAAGTGTCGAATTTCCAACAGCTAGGAGATCCAGATATTGTATCAACGCAGCAAAGAACTTTAACCACTTCAGGACATGCAGCTAATACGATTATCACAAAGGTATATAATGATAGGTCTACCATCATCATGAATAAGTGTGATTGTTTGCAAAAGGTGAAACACCAACTATCTAGTGGATCTCACAAACAATCTAACAGCAGGATGATTACGTCAGAAATGAATAAGAGGGATTTGCAAGTTTCTTGAAACTATGGTAAATCAGCTGTATTGATTGCATTCTAAAAGTGCAATCCAAACACTAGTTTACAGGCTACCAAAGCTCACCAATCACTGTCCCAACTACACCAGTCGAGGATAGCATAGGGCCATGCAGATGTCTAGCTGGTGTCCTAAATCCATCCATACACATATATGACCCAGATACACTAAAAGTTCGCATGACTTTACCGAAAACGTAGCTGGTTTTTCGCTGGAACTAGGCAAAATCTGTGTTAATTTTGATGCTAGCTCGATATGTACAAATGATCAGCAAGTTATCAGCAAGAACAAGGCCTAATAGTGGGATACTCGAATATCCCTGGACCTTGAACAGAAAGGTTAAATCGGATCCGGGTATCTTCCGAAAGTGCTGTAGCGTTATGCAGATGACGAATTCTTTGTAATCGAGCCTAATAAAGTCGAAGAGTTGTGCCGATGTCCTATCGCCTTGATCCTCATCAGTATGGAACAATAGTCCATTTTTCGGATTGTATTGCAAAAAAGAGTAGAATGAAATGAAAGCCAGAAACGAACGGATACAGATGGCATCTTAAACTACCCACTGGTCCATTCAAAGACTACCCACTGGCATAGTCGGGTAAGAGCACTGCACAGAAGAGATGGTCCAGAAAGCAACACAATTTGAAATAAAAACGAGACTTCAAGCATGCGGACATGTAGCATCAATATCCAGCAACAAATGGATTGGGACAGTGTTCATCCCATGCAGTTCAGCAAAATCTGAAGTTGTTGATGGTATCAGATTCGAAAATTTTCAATCCAACTTTTAGTGTGTAAATGAAGTCAATCTGTGCCGAAAAACTGAGAGGCACTGTGCAGTTGTTTCATACTTTTGTGAGTTATCAGCACCATGCATCTCACCAAGCCCAATAAAGTTTGAAACACTGCGCATTGCTTGCAATTTCCGGCCAGTATGAAACAGCTCTACACTGCTTCTCTGCTTTTCTCCGTAGATTGATTTAATTTGCGAGAGGAAAGCTCGATTGAAAATGTCCAAATCTCTTCGTACTATCAACAATGTGTAAGTAGCCCAGAGGGAGAAATACTTCACAAGTCAAGTGAACTTTCTATCTGAGAAGTCGTCGATAGAGGAGCCAGTTAACAAGTTACCGCGTGATGTGAATTCAATGAGTGAAGGATTAGAGGAGCTATGTTCTGTACAAACACAAGTTGCACTGCCGATCTGCCGCTCACGACCTGAAGGTTGTCTTCAACTACTAGCCGGGACGCTGCGAGTTTAGGTTCCCCTGTAGGTTCATATGGTCCGCACTGTTGATAATTCCCAAAGAGGATGAAACAGCTATGCGGTTCTTCTTGGCTCTTTGACAGAGACTAACGTTTGAAGTTAGCAGAAGGCTTTGATGTAGCCAACGTTTGAGTAGTATTTCGTAAGGTGAAAATTCCATGCCCTGTTTTGGTTGATAAGACTAGAGACAGCGCATACAGAATAATCTGTGACGACCGCGTAAAGACGAGCATCCACGATAAACAACCAGGAGATTGAACATCGGAGAAGGTGAGCACAGGCGGCGCATTAATAAACCATCAAGAAAGAACGATGAACATCAGACAACAGCTAAATTCTCGGCAGTGGCGCGGCATCCGCAGACACCGGACGGATCTAAGAAATTTGAAAGTCTTGAGGCAAACATCACGGTTCACACCTCAACGCCTGGTGACTGAGGCGGTGATGACCACCAAGCCTCCCACAGAGAACAAAGTAGTACCGGAAATTGTGTAGAGAGCGACTTTAGATTAGCTATGTTGACGGGTGGCGGTACACAGTTATCTGTGAAGAAGAGCCTTCTACACAAGTGGTATGGTTTAGGACACAATGCAAAAACCGACCGAAATCCGCTTGCTCTGCTCACCCCGAATCCCAAATTACCTAACTGTTACTCACCCACAATGCACACACGATACCTGAGATGAACATTCAATTAAGGTACCGTCAGGACAAGCTCTCAAAGCCGATTCAATTCCTTCTCCACTTTCCGTCACACTAGCGAACAAGGACTTTAAACGACATTCAGCACCAACTATTCCGTTGAAAGAGATCTCGCTTCTTAGTTTTCTGCTCATTCCAAGACCTGATGAACCTGGTGACCGCATTATTCGCTTCTGTTGGTAAAACTTTTGTGTTAAAATCGAAACATGGCCAAGCAACAAACGCAACGACCGCGTACCGAACCAGTCTGAGGTAAGGACTGTTCACTTTTTGCGATCCTGTGTTTATCGATCACCCGAAATGAGTCACAGCGGTTGCTCGTTGATTAAAAAAGTACAGAAGCGCACATGGTTTTTTATGTACTGATTGTTAGTATGCGAGTTAGATAACTGACTGTGCAGACTCGTAAGTTCTCGGCATTTGCAGGCACGTTAAAAATCAGCAGGTAGGTGATATGGATCTAACGAGTTCACTTTGAATGGTGCTAGTGATTACTGGAGTAATTTTTGAAGAATGTGTGCTGATTGATGGATTCGTGCCAGGTGGGAAAAGATAAAGAGGTTGTCCGATATGTGGAACGCTGGAAAAAATTGGACGGAATTAACGAAACAAATTCACTCGGGTAGTTTTAAGTTTAACCTCAATAGACTCGCAGAGGGCCATATTCGGCTGTTCACTACTGGGTCTGATATATTTTAATGGGCACTAATTTCTGACAGAATAGTCATCTAAAGTAAACTAAACAAGGCACTTTACGTCTGGATACTTGGAGAAATCAGCTTCTGGTGAACGCAACATGCTGCCAAGATCAGTTCATTCATTGTGTGCCCGGATGTTATGAACTTTTTGGTGGTTATGCAACGGGCTCGTGTTTACCAGATACAGTTTTCGGCTGTCCATCCGTGCGTGAAATGAACGCAAATCAGGTGGAGTAATGTGTGTAACGCTAGTAGTCCAGGTAATAGAGCGGTAGAGCAGTAAGTGGAGTCACCGTTTAAGTTCACAACTAGAGATTTCATATTTTAGCTCAAAAGCTTCTGGTGGGAAAAATCTGACGTTTTTGTGTGTTTCGTATTCTTCAGTGCAGCAGTACACTTATATTCCTTATTGGCAGCCATCTTGACTAGCCACCAATTCCAAATTTGTACTTCAGAATCTCACGTCCCAGACCATCCCAATAGAATTCAGCGCATAATCGGTCTCCATTACAAGCTGACCTTGATCTGCTTCCTTTTTTTCGGAAATCGGGCACATTGCTTTTAAGTTATAGTTGGCCTGGGCATGAACACAGTGTCCCAACTGAAAATTCTAATGAGCAACCAATAATCACGAAACATAATTGATTCAAACACGAATGATCTTGCAGAATCTTGCAGTTTACTTACTAGCTACTGTGAGAATGACTGTCGTCCGCCTCGAAATTGTCAACTTTTGCGCTCATTCCACTTGAATCGCGGAATACTGATGAAAGCTCCTACGTCGGTCAATCTGGTTTTTCTGAATACTTTTCAAAACAGTCTGAATAGAGATTCAGTGGATGTTGCGCTTCTAATCTGCAGACCAGTCGGCTAAAATGATCGTTTAATATCACCGCAAACATACATAATCACTTGCAAATTAAAGCCACTTGCATAACAGCATTGATGTACTCCCCCGTCGGTCTGCCTGCCTGAGCTCAGTGCATCGTAAATAAGGCAAAGCGGATTCATCACCTTACACTGGTCATTACTACAAAACATGGTAGTAAAGCCATTCTTACTCCTGGATGACAAAATGGGGGTAGTACAGCACAGAAGAGTGATAAAACATGCCACAGTTGTATTTATCATGAAAAAATATGGCCAGTACTAGGGATGAATGTTAAAAAGGCTCGGGTTACGTCAAATGAAGTTGGATAGCAAAGTTATGACGGGGGGGGGGTGGTTAACACCCCCATACCACTGAATTTTTCAAACGATTACAGAAGATGAAGATGATGGCTAATTTATACGTCTATTTCCAAGAGAGCACTCCAATCGAGTGTGAAAAAGACGCGAGTCAGGCTGAGCTGAAGTGAAATGTTAAACTACACTTTTAATAGATAGAGTTGAATAAATTTTTGGGGATATGTAACACTCTAGCGGGATTATGTACAAATGGAAGTGTTTTCGGCAGATTTACAACCTCATAGAAATTGGAAACGTCAACCATATCGTTGACGAATATGAGCCCACTGCGACAGCTGCCATATATTCCTGTTACCATTACACATCGTATCACAAAGAAACCTACTGGTTCCGGAATTCGAGAGGTCATCATCTCAAGAGGAAAAGCCACACAGGCAGTGGGCTTTGCCATTTATCAGGACATCCAAAGTCTCCAGCACTTCCTATATTATACGATTTGGCTACCACGATGGATGGATGCGACTCAAGTTAGTTCGTTAGCATTGTAAGAAGAACACTTTCGAACAATCTTTGTCAATAAGATAGAGCGAAATATGATAAATCATTATTTCTCAATTTTTCCACACCTGTCATTTTGGGGAAATTTTCACCTCTAGTTCTTAATTGAATCTGACCAGCCGGTACGCGAATGATTTTTTCGACCCAAGAAACAAGTATCCAGGCATAACAGCCATAACTCAGTTCTACATTCTGAATTTTGAGATGCCTACCCTGTCATCTGGATTTGAAACAGATTCAAACAATCCTTGTTAACCGGGCGCAGATGACTTACGAAATCCATCGCATTTCTCGCGTCTCAAGAGGATAGGAAACTCATCTAGGAAATCATCAGGTACCACCTGCAGGTGGTTCACTGTAGCAAATATTGTATATGTCGGCCAAACTATGGTAACACTACTGTGTCTCAACAAGCAGGAACACCGTCAATGTTACTCAATTCGATCAAATTTTTACCATGAAATTTAACTACTGGTGAAGGGTGAAAAAATTCTTACAAATTTCACTATATTCGTAGCGGGAGACAAACTCAGTCAGAGAGCCCTGAATAATTTGTTAAAAAACTTTCCTGCAGGCTTCCACGATATCTTAACCGGATAAAATGGTGTTGAATCGTAAGCATTACTCCTGAAGAGATCCTTTTGTCGCGATGACCCCTCTTCGGGTGGACCAGTAAACTGCTGCCCTTTTGCCCATGTATGACTCTAACGATACTGTCCAGACGATTTTGAAATTCATTTTGCACTGTCAACGCATGTCCTATCTCCACAGCATTCATCAATAACAGATGGTTAGTGGACAACGAAAAAAACACAAGGTTACAAAAAGTAATGGAGACAGATGATTCAATTTGGGACTGACAAAAACTATTTTTGTGGTCGGTATCTTCAAAAGCTAGAACTTAGTGCAACAGGCCTACGTGCTGCACCGTGAATCTTCTGGAATTCGCAGCTGATGTCAAGCCAAAAACCAACATCAGATTCTACCCTCATTCTCTTCGGGTGGTCGATCTCGTTAGAGCATCAGTGTAGTTTGTAGTCACCATTTTTGGAAAACTGTAGGTGACACTTTGTATATGCAAAAGCGACTACCATCGTTACATTTGTACGGATATGAACCTAACAAAATGCATAGAGTCTAGCAGTCCACGGGTCCGAAGGGTTGACCGATTTACACTAACTCATCCAACTACGGTTGTTGGAGCACATGGCTTGGCCTCGGTTAACCCGGTGGTGTGTTTGTTACATGTATAAGTCATGTGATATTCCAGTTAGAGGTGAACGAACTTCCCTGTCTTATTGGATATTCGATTCAGACAAGTATCTGTAAGTGAATCGGTCGGTTTGATCATGCATGCTGGAAAATGTGACCTGATCCCGACTGATTTTATAGTAACATGTAGCACCTAATTCAGTTATCTTTCAATAACCGTCTCCTTATTTTTAGGTGCCAGTCACCTGATAGCATGATGTAACTGCTTGTTTGGTTAGTGGACGATGGTACTGAAGATATTCGTTTCTGTAACTCGAAGATGAAAAAAATAATCTGCTCCTTACTGAAACCATCTACTGACGCAAACACTATAGGCTTGCCATTTTTAACTGATTCGTTGTCCGGAGACAACCCTAGCAGATTGGTGTAGACACATGAATCTGACCCATGTGTTTTATCGACAGTGCATGTGATGGAGTATTCCTGAGCAAGCAATCTTTTGATGAAACAGTGTTCATCAGTAGACGCACAGTGGACACTATGTGAATCGAAAAATCTTGATAATTCAGTCATCACCGCAGCGATAACTGTGTGTCCATTCTACCATACTCTACTCATAATTACTACTCTGCCGCACGGTTTGGCATGCGCTTCACACCTGGAAAGTGCAAAGTGCAGCTACAAGACTGGGTGGGATCAAACCCACACCTCATGCTTTCAGATGAGTCAATCGACGTGGTAGATAAATTTGTTTACCTGGGCAGCTGTATAAGTTCCGGTGGACTGGCTGGAGATGAGATTACTTCTCGAATCGGAAAGGCCAGGGCAGCTTTTGCTAGCCTCCAACACCTATGGCGCCGACGTGACGTCAGTTTGTCTGTCAAGGGCAGAAGTTACACTGCGACAGTGCGATCCATACTGCTTTACGGGTCAGAGACGTGGCCCCTACGCGCCGAGGACATACTGAAGGTGTCAGTGTTTGACCATTGGTGTCTCCGAAGCACTGGTCAGGTCTGGTGGAAACATCGGATTAGCAATACCGAGGTACGCCAGATGGTCTTAGGAAGAAGGAACTTTCCCACGATAGATGAATTACTCAGGCTTCATGGTTTACGCATGCCAGAAGACCGCCTGCCTCGCAGAGCTCTTTTCGCCCAGCCCTGTGCTGAGTGGAAGCGACCGAGGGGTGGACAGTGTATGACCTGGCAACGAAGTACGAGAACACTAACCAGTAAACTTAGTCTGGTGGGCAACTGCCGCCTCCCTGGATGGCGACTCCGGGACTCAAATTACCAGTGGTTAGTGACATTGGCAGAAATGGCCCAATCGCGCAGTCAGTGGCGCTCGTGCATCAAAGCTATCGCCTTCAATGCGTAGCTACCCAAGTTCCGAACAAACTGAACATGCCTTCGCCCCCAAGGCTTGGTTGTATGTTCCACATTCCACATTTTCAGGTGATCGAAACTGTATCAGCTGGAACCAATGTGCATATGGTACACGATTTATAGCTGACAAATTGAATTGATTGAATTGACTCATGATTACCATATTCTGTATCCATGCTGTTGAGCTCTCCCAAATATATCTTAGCTGCTACGCCAACTTTTTTGCGTACATCATTTTACTCCATAAAAAGGAACGCTCTTTGGGGTTTGCACAGTCATCTGTGTAAACAATGAAATACTTTCTTATTCCGTGGTATATGTGTGTGTGTTTAGTCTTAGTAAGCATGCGTGGGAAACACGCAAACTGCCTCAGTCTTTAAGCCTGAGGACAGACCATTATTTACCAGGTTGGTCAACAAAAGGCGTCTCCCGGTAATGATGCTTTGCCGGTGCGATAAATTTCACACCATGGATCCCCAGCTGATGTCTACTGCTAGGCTGTAAGGTGAACCAATTTCCACAATGATTGAAACGGACCCAGTTGGTTATCCAGAGGTGAAGAAACTAGGAAATGGTTTGTGCGGGCGACACTCGTAAGTCTAATGAACTCAGGTTATTGACTAACTTTCTTCTCAGTTGTATGTACTATTTTACCAGATGAAAGGCTTATACAACACTGTCTTTGCATTTGAGTATGGAGGGGAAAATTGTGATACACAGTTATTGATGTTTTCAAGAAAAATTCTATCGCCAAAAGCTATAGGAGCCTAATGTGATTCGCCAATGTAAGCTCTTCGTTTCGGTTACCCACTTGTCACCTTTGCTTTTTCATTTGCCTCAATTAGCTATTTACATCAGACACTCTGTCTTGCAGCATGAATGATATGGATCGACCTAATTGTATCCGAGCATGAAATGTGCATATTCCAGAGACTTCTCACTTCTAGGACTGAGATTGGGCTCGACCAAGCGGAGTCGGATGGGTGATGTACACAAGCGCACTCTTCCAGCTATCAAGCTGCCGATTTATTTCCAATACGGCCTAATCACACAACCCAGCATACGCTTTATGGGAACAGGCCAAGCTTTTCCGAATTTCTTTGGCTCATTCTGTATATATGGTGTGACGCAAGAAAGTCTATTGGTTTCAGTTATCTGGTGGTAGACGACTGCCTGCAATCGGCTATAAATCCCGTCCCGGAATATGCACTGACCGGGATGCCGTACACGATGGGTGGTTCAAGTAGATGCTAAGGATATGGTCATAATTCCGCCGCACAGGGATCTAAGAAAGATCAAGTGTGACCTTCATTTGGAGCAGACGCGTCCACTATCCAGTAGGCGCAAACCACTGTCCTTCCATTCGAAAAAGAGGCTAATTAAACTTAGTCCTAAGTTTGGATCCTGTCTCGGTGCCTGACTGTCCGAGGACGAAGCCACGTTAATTTACTATGGTCCGAACAGTTTTGGATCAATGTGATACCGGGTCAATAGCCCCGCAATGGAACACAGAAGATACGAAATAGACGTCGCGGCCCTAGGCCAAACAACTCTGGCTGCTCAGAGAAGTTTCGTTCTGAATATGCCTTCTGTTGGGTTGGATTTCTGATAGAAGAGAAACGGGACCGTGGTGTTGGTTTTGTCCTATCCAACCGCACCAAAAATACCTTTGAATTATGACCTCATGGGATCAGTCAACTTCATGCTTCGATGCGGCTGGGACCGACTTGTCTAAATATGTCAGTGTGGTCAGTGCATACGCCCAAACGCTGCGTTTAGCGGAACACAAACAAACCAGTCTTACATCGAAGTTGGCACTCTTTTTCAATCAGTTCTGAAAAACCATAATATCCCTTTACCGGGTATCCTCAGTGCACGTGTCAGTCGATATCATTCTCCGTCCTCAGGCGGTCTCGGAAACCACTGTATCGGGACTGTAAACACAACGGCTCTGCTCTTGAAATCAATAGTACTAGACCCTCCCTCGAACAGAAACACATCGTCACACGAACGCACTCGCAGTGGCCATTCCCATCTGTCGCATCATCTCACACCACGGCGCAGGCAGTGCACGCTGGGCTTCAGCCAATAGTGCTACGCGTCTGCAAGTCACCATCAGCTGACTGGCACGCCAGCGTGAGGAACCAGAATATGGACGTGGACCGGTCTCCGTGGCCTGGGCGCTTGAGTGTGAAGTCATACCGGTGACTCATGTGAATTGGGCGTGCACACCACCATAGGCCCGACACTGCACTGGAAACGGATGAGTCCCAGGACAGAATGAGTCACCAGTACCATCATGTCCGTTGACTGTACTGTCTCTCGACCGTCAAACCTGTGTTGAAGTCAGCTAGGATGAAGTCGGCAAAGCATGGGGACAGTAAGGTAGACCGGAGCCACGCATGCCATTCGCAGGGCTGGCAAAAGACAAGACAGGAAGCCTCATTGACCTTCAGTCATGGTTGCGGCTTCAAGCCACCTATAACATGAAGGACACAACTCCACCTGGCTAGCTGGTCCCGTATCCCTGATCATCCAAATCAATGTAAAGGTCCAACCGGAAGAATCCAAATCAACTGCTTGCAGCAGGAAACCCGTGAGACGACTCAGAGTGGTCCTTCCGTTCGATATTCTGCTGAAATACGACAGTTCGTCAGGCTTTTCTAAAGATGGGTAGGGTAGGATTGGAGGAACACTGGTGCATTACTTGGCGTAAAATAATAGATGGCCGACTAAGGAGCGAGAGTTTCGGAGTCTTAAACTGAGTTCCTAGGACGGAACAGGGTTCGAAGTCGTTCGGTAAACAAAACAGAAGTAGAGTTAGTTAACTAGATAGAAAGAGATTCAACGGTGATAAACATTACGCTTGCAACTCGCTGCCGAATCCTGCAAGACCATAAGTTTACAGACACTGGTGAGGTATCCCGATGGATTCCCATCCACATTCAGGAAATTACATCCTACATGTCTGACAATGGATTTAATGGATCGTAAGCGAGTGAAAGAGTTAGAGGCTCAGGATACACTGATAGTTCGAGTCCACGAAACTATTTTTCTACCGCACCAAGGGTCGGGCAATTACGGACACACGAGGACATGCAGTTATAGCCAGCAGTAAAGGAAAGAACTTGCACACTATTGAAGCAGTATCAGCTATCGGCTTCCTCAATTTTGCCGTCAAATAAGGTTTGTAGGCGAATCAATTTTGCAACAAATGGTTGCACGAGCTGCTGATTGGCTTGCGTTCACAGCGTATCAAGAGACCGATTTTCCGTACCATTCGCGCCTGGAGGAAGCCTTGGCAGATCCGCAGCGCTGGTACGCCTAGGTTCACTCCTATGAGTACTGTTGCGAAGTTTATAAAATACTGTGTGTGTGGAATATAATGAAGTTGTATATCAAGAGGTATATGCGGCAGGCCTGTGAAGAGATTCCGACACACAGGAGAGGAAGTTGAAGTTTTTTTTTGAGCAGGCAGCGGATGTTTCCAGAGCACAAATCACCACAGAGAACTGTGCTCATATGACTAAACACGTAGCACGTATGTATGCCATTATTGTAAAATATGAAGATGTATGATCTATTACTTCGCAGTTCTTCAATGATAAAAAGGGACCAGAGTATGAGAAACTGCACCTTCACAATATGCCATATGCAAGATAGTGCTTGATTACTATCATCACCACCGTGATTTTTTAAAATTTCGCTTCTGACTAATGTTGATCACATTAATTAGAGATCAGGGCAGTTGTGGGATTTGTGGAATATTCATCCACGTCCCACTCGTCTGAACAGCACTCCACTGTATTCCTGCGGTTGTTTTGACTAGCCAACATCAGTCGGGGAGGGGGGCAGTACTGGGTCCGGTAGAGCTAATCAACAATTCAGTTCTGCTCCGTAAGCCACACTGTGCCGATCCCACCAATAAACGCATAAATTCCGATGTAAAACGTCTCAAGTACTGGAAAAGCTGCCTGACACAAGGCTATCAACCAATGTGTGAGCGTGACACAACTTGAAACAGGAACTTCTGACGACGGCAGTCAAATAAATCAGGTAACTGTGTCCTTGAATAATTTGACGACAAAAACAAACATAACAGGGATGGTAATTGGAAAGAATAATGCGCCTACTGCATTTTTCCAATCTGAGAGGCGAGGCCAAGAACAAAAAGCCAAAAGACCTGCCAAATCACATGACTCAGCAACTCAAGTGCATCAAGGAGGAAGGGTGGATGAAACAGACTGAAGGATTCGTTGCTTGATGACAGCACACATACCTTGACGATTTCCTGAAAGACGTCTATGAAGATGGTAATAGGCCGTTCCAAAATAACCAGGGTGCCGACATAGAACTGAAAGAAATAAAGAATACACGGCACAGGCACTTCAGAAAACTTCCAAACCGACTGAAGAGCATCCACTGAAGTACTGTACACACTCTCAAATTGTCGCTGGACCTTCCTACAACTGTTGAAGTGATAAGAACAATTAAACACACAATTGCGTAATGGTAAACAGCTGAAGAAGGAGGGTTTAAAAGCACTCATCAGTATAGTGGTCCGATCATGAGGAATACGCTTTTTCAAGTGACCAGCATCATCAGGCAGAAACGTGAAGTTCCGCCAGAATTCAAGCGTGCCACTCTAAGAAGAAAAAAGGAGTGATAACTATGGGGGTATCAGCCTGATAAACTTTGTGGACCCACCTAACAACCAGATTCCTGAAATGATCTAAGCACAAATCGTTGAGGAACAATACTTCACATTAAAGATTGACTTTTCCAGCATAAGTGATGTAGTCTTCAGACTATTTTCATTCAAACCGGCTTCATTCACTGATAGCAAATATTAAGCAAGGACGAACACTCACCGAAAATTGCTGAGAGTTGCTGCACGGTTTTTTCAAAGCTGACATCTCGTATGTTCGTTGGCAGGATGAAGTTGGAATAACGTGTGTGCTCCGTTGTACCAAATTTTCTGAGCAATAAGCGCACTCTCCAGGCATCGTTTCGTGCTTCAGTTCAACGTTGAAAATATCTTCGTAACGTTTGAACCGCGAATCGAAGATCACACCAGCGTCAGGCTTAATGGAAATCCGTGATGCTGTTGGCAATCGAGCCGACGGAATTTGTATCTGTAGCGGAATTTGGAGGTTGAATTGAGAGTCGCCGCGTCAAAGTTTCCACCAGTCGCAATTGTGCCGTTTCAAATCGATTTTGTTGTTGCAGCAGAATTTTCCTCAACGCTTCAGCAGTTATTGTCATATTTAGGTGGGTTTGGGCGTCACCAATCTGTTGTAATTAACTGCTGTCCCCGCTCCAATGGATTAGTGTCGGAAAAAGACTCACCAAAAAGGAACACAACAGCTTTATTGCAAAAAACCGAGTGCAAAAGTTACAAGGGGCCCCCGCAGTAATTTTGACAGTGATCTATTTTGTCTGTTCGGCGTTGAGTATACAGCCCATCATAGCTGGCCGTGCTTCTGGGAAATATCTGACCGCTCAGGATCATCGGCCGTGTTTCTGTGGCGTGCCTGAAGACTCATCAGCCGTTGCTGAATTTATTGACTGCTTGAGCGCTTGATCAG
Source organism: Opisthorchis felineus (assembly GCA_004794785.1). Classification (NCBI taxonomy): domain Eukaryota; kingdom Metazoa; phylum Platyhelminthes; class Trematoda; order Opisthorchiida; family Opisthorchiidae; genus Opisthorchis; species Opisthorchis felineus. Next base: position 960,851 of record SJOL01002502.1, read on the forward strand.
AAACTGGTATTTCTGGCTTGGATGCCTGACGGCTTCCCTACTTCGATTTTGGTGGGGTTTGAATGTCTTAGTAGGTTTCGGGCGTTCTTGGACTATTTTCAGGAATCTGACCTTCTTGACAGGTTGCAGCACAATGGGTCTGATATCTAATTTGCGACAGCGTCAAGATGAATCCGGCATGCTTCTCTAGCCACTACACACTCTATTCGTAGACTTTACGAAGGCTTTTGGCCCCGTCAATCGATAATTAATATGGACAGTTCCTTTAACAGCCTTATCCGAAACCTGCGTGGCTGACTGAGAGCAAAGAATGGATTGATCTCAAGTGATTTTGAAATCCGGAGCATTCCATCTTTCGTAATGTGGAAGAAGTGAGGACCAGGAGAGCTGAACTCTCTTGGAGGCGGCTTTTCATCCATTTACCAAGCCTAGAAACTGGTTTGCAAATGTTTGTCGCTATTCAAGGAGGTGCCGTCAGTGCGTTCACTGACAGCATTTCCTCGAATGTGTACGAAACCTTTGTAAGCCAACTTCCAGGTTAGTGAACAGATCAGGAGCTGTCAGGAAAACCGTAGTTGAGTAAACTTTCTCTTTTCGTAAACGGCCACTTCTGTAAAGCGGTCAACGCAAATGCTCTCCAAACCGCTTCACTGTGCTTTAGTTCCTCTAATAAAATCTCTACCCAAAATCTACGCTTCAATTGTTTTGTCCCACAATCTATGCTTAGTCTACTGGAAGACACTACACCAACAAAATTAGGGCGTTTTCTGGTCACTCTGTGAACAAATGGTAGTTTATTTGCAAGGTTTAATGGCGGGGACAATTAACGTCATCCATTAGTAGTTGAGTTACGCAAGGCAAACCCGCGTAGGTCATTATCTCGAAGACACTGCGGTAGTTTTTTGTTGTTGACAAAGCCCCGATGATGGTGCTTGTGACATAAGCATCACAGTGCAACCTAATGTAACTGGCGTCTTGCTAACAGAATGCGCTGATGACCCATAAGTCACGCCACTAGCTATTCGGTCGTATCACCAGTCACCACAGGAAAATGGAAACACAACTTGCCTTCAGTTATACAAATGCAAGGATTCCGGTGTAGGTGTAAAATTACGGTGTTTTTTGTTGCCCTGTTCAGCCACGTGCTGCTAAACGGTATAAGGTCTGAGATACAAAATTCCTTTAAGAATTTTGAGAATTTCCCTGATGATAATTTCAAACAAGAAACAAACGGCCGCAAAGAGTTTTTTTATAGTTTGGGTTGATTTTGACCTCTAGGTCAAGCTTGCAGATGAAACCCTAACCCACCTTCACTAAATACCGAGTACAAGGCTTCCCTCTCCTCTTTGAAGAACTAGCACTCTCGAAACCGGCTATAGATGCGCTGTTCACAAAAGCACTACAAACTGAAAGTCACAAATTCAGAGAAATAAAGCCGTAACGTCTTAGCTTACAGGTTTCATGAAAATCAACAAAGAAATCTAAAGTGCGGAATTTTAAAAACTTACAAAATCGGTTGAGTGATCGTTATTTTTACGACAGACTACTCTCCTTTTCCAATTTTTGTGGAATGTTCTGTTCACACAGGAGCTAATCATGACATCTCTTGAACCGTGATTAATGTAACCTGTCTTTGCTCGAAAACTACTTTCTCTTATACGTAGACCGACAAGCTTCTGACAGCTTTGTGTCCCGCTCCTATCAGAAAGCCTCACTTTATAAAGTAGCCCCTTTGAGCTGATAAAGGAAACTTCTGCTCACTTACTGGGCCTATTCCATGAAATTGATGGTTCCTAGAAGCGATTGTTGAATGGGTCCCATAACAAATATTGACATGTAAATACCAGGTTTACACGAGGAATACTGCCGTTATCTGGTACCTTTTGATATCATCAAACGGAAGATAAGCATGATCCTTCAATCTGTAAAGTTGGTACTTGAGAACTCAGTCAACACGTGACCACATTCTTCGATGACTGAAGGATGAATGGTGCTTTATGCTGTTTAAGTGCAAGTTACCCGCTCTGCTCATCAGTCGCACGTGGCCGAACAGTACACTCTTCTTCAAGTACTAGCTGGGAGGTTTGAATGGATTCGTGGGATCCGTTCAGTGTGCACTGATAATAATTCCTAAAAAGGACCAGGCATTCGTACGGAAGCTCTTGGTTTTTCAGCATAAATTAACTTTACTAGGGACACAAAATCCCAAACGTAATTTCTCTCCATCTCAGTACTCGAGTAGAAAAATGGTCTTTAACGTGGGTGAAAAGGCCACTCTTTTGCTGCAAGCAGCTTATCTCTCGTACTGCGAAAGAATTGAAAAGAATGTAATTCGCTCGTTTTACGAAGAAATCCCTCTCTGTTTTGTCACAAGCTTGGAGATGACAGATTTATCACAGTCCACTACATAGATAATGCAGATGGGTTGTTAAATCGCTTTCTGGCTGACTTTCATGAAAGGTTCACAAATTATGAAAAACAATACAAACCTATGATCAGTAACAAGCGACTACGGTTCAGTTCCCTGGGAATAATGGAGGCATTGGTAATTCTAGCAGTTTTGTTGGTCTGTCCAGTTGTAGTGCCCGTGGTGACAAACGAAACCCGTGTTTTTCATGCATTATGAAATTTGACAGCAGGTGAATGTTGACAGATAAATTTGCCATTATAGGGCTTCAGAGAGAAAATAAAGTTTGTTCATTTTTCCTGAGTAGATGAAGAGCGTGCAATCTTTTGTCTAGTTTTCTAGTTAATCTATGGCTTCCTGCTATTCTAGCCAACAAATTAGGCAAAGCGAATATGAGTCAAACAAAGTCAAGCTCATTGAATAAGGATTATGATCAACCACAAATTTTGTAACTTCAGACCCCTTTTAAGTGAGATTTCGTTTTATCAATGAAGCAGTCTATCGGAAACGCTGAGAAGCACTGTATAGCTGTTTCATTCTTAGTGAGAATTATCAGCAGTGCGTATATCACGAAACTCAACTTCTCGAACCCGCAATGTTTCGGCCAGTGGTTGAGCACTTAACCGTTCGGCTTCGAGCGCCTGAATGCCAGTGTGGTAACTGATCCGGTGGCTGTTAATCTGTTCGCCGAGGTTGACAACTGACTTACAACATTCCATTATTACGCCACATTACCAAATGGCAGTATGGTTAGCTCTCACTCAGACAGGACAGAGAGCCACTCATCCCTCAGTCAAAGAAACCACATCATATGGTCATGCATTAACTGGCTTCTCGAGTAACGATTTCTCAGATGGAAGTTTCGTTCACCTTGTGAAATTAGTGTTTCTCTGAGGCACGAATAGATTGGGAGAAGTGTGGGAAAATCACCAAATCTCCTAGCACAAAGCAGGTTGTTATTTCACCAATCCATAATATTCTTTCTGGACATCCTGCCCAGCTTCCAGCCTTGTGTGTTCTCTGGAATACCGTGCGAAGGACGTCAACAAGTACTTGGTTCAAAGATACAATGATAGGATTGGGAAAATGCAAAAATGTTGCGGACTGCCTATATCACATGGTGGGGTGATGGGCTGCTAAACATTCACTTTGTTACTTGATGCAATTATGCTGATTTCATGTTCTTGTTCTAGTCAGAATGCCTTAGAAATGCATTTCTTTCTTTATCTTATTGACCTTCCTAGTATGATTGACAAAGCATAATAAAGCGCTTTCATCCCTCCGAAATATATAAGCAGCTCTCTGGTACAACGGAGCACTGCGACAAAGAGAGCATGAAAGTAGACGAAAGCTAACATCTCCTGCAAAAAATTGTAAACCCAAATTTAGCTGGAGAAACTATTCAAAAAGCCACGCAAAACCACTGTTAAGGTGAAAATACCTCGAGGGCGAAATGAAAGATCTCATCCCACAAAACATGTGGCTGTGGTAATAAGTCTTTCATCTCCGTTGGAAAATTCGTCACACATGCGCTGACAACATGACTGTTTCCGACTTCATATTCAAGACAGCTTTCAAAGTTTACTGATTGCATGAGTGGTTAGACATCTGTTCCATAGGTTGCTTGTTCGCGGAACTCATATTGAGTTGAGTCAAGGTAGATGTATGTATTTTTCATCTCCGAGTACCTGTTCTGGAAGCATGCTTACTCAGTATGTAATAATAGTAGGCGACTATTTTCTCTACGGGAATCTGAACTTAGCATTCAACAATCATAGGATCTAGGTTTCTCTAATTCCGGCCCTTAAGCAGTATTTCCGGGTAACCGGATGCAAATCATGTTTCTACGTACACTGAGAACTGTAGAAGGCACCCGCTAACACACTACAATGAGCACTGAATTAAGCAGTTAGGAATGTGAATCTCATCATGAAGCCCTCATGTGGAATCACCATATAGCGGTGGAATTCATTGGCACATTTATAGTTTGGCAGGCGGACTAAGTGTTTCACTGACCGGGGACTAAGAATGTACCATGAGCCTTAAAAAGGGGCGAGACTAGTTGTGTGCCATTGGACTCATCTGGATCGACTGCAGTTTGGACACTGTTTTTAAACCATTGAATTGTGGTGGAATCAGTCTATCAAACACTTGATTAGAATGGACACAGCAATATAGGCGTGAAAACTAGGCTGTTTCTGGAATCACAAGAAGGACTCAAATCAGCTGTGTGTATCCTTCCGCCATCCTTCGGTGCAGCATTCTTCCTCGAACTACTGAAAAAGACCCGAGTTTGAACACTCTAACTAGCGCTTCGTATAGACGTTTTACACTACTGACAGGGTTGCTGAATACTCTTCGACACCCCACGACCGACTTCGCACTTCTTGGGGCTCATCAGGTAGGCGCAGTCCCTGAGCTTCCCTGAACCTTATGTTCTACTTGACCCCATTGTTAGTCAAACGAAGCTTCATCAGTTGGGTTTCAGGTCAGTCTCCCGTCAAAACGAAATTGGTATGCAGATGAGTGTATTAGTTGAATCACTACCACAACTTTTGGTGGTGCTAATATTCCTCTGTCAAAATCAGAATTTCGGCTCTTTAAAAACACTTTTGGGTAGAGGATGACCCCAGTTCTACCAAAGTGCATATAGTCTTTCTGAAAATAGAACGGCGATCGACTACTTCTGAAGGCCCGAAACATCATCGTAAATTGAAACTCCGGAACATCTTATTTAGGTATCGAACACGGACCTTGTCACGACGGCAGAAACGAGGCGTTAAACTGTACGACGACGTTTGAAGATAGTGCAATTGTTTCCCCACAAAACTAGGCTATCCGTGATGGACTACTGCAAATACACGAATAGCTTTTGAAATGTTGAACACATGAGATTCCCGTGAAAGTACAGAACAGTGGGCAAACAGAGCTCGATAGTAAAATGACGTACTTGTTGGTCTCGATTTGTTAAAGCAACTGCAGTTGTCTGTCAGCCAATTACTGGCGCAAGCTGTTCTTGTGGTTACTGAATTTTTGTGATTCAGTTCACTAGGAAAGGCTTGTGGTCACTGTGAGAGATAGCGCACCATATTTTTTGGACATAACACACTCATACGGTCATTCTATTAGGCGATAAGTTCTGAACCAGCTTAAGGCTAGTAAAGTTCTCATTTACAGTAGAGTTATAAGCATTATTGAGAGATCAATTCGTTACACACAAGTGCATGTTTTACCAAAGAAAGGCCGCCTAGTTCTCTCCTCTATAGAAACTTAGATATGGAAAGGGTACTTATTGGCACATATTTCCAAAATTTTCGCAGCAAACATCCGACCGATCACTTTCGTTGGATTTCCCTCGCTCAAACGAACCCACGGGGCGTTGAGGGTATCTGGACAACCGTTTTGTTTACGCTCCTACCGCAGCTGACGACACGCCAGCACAAACCTTGAAACTTTGAGGTTTGGGGCGCAATGGTAGCTCCGGGGGCTCGACGTGCGGTGTGCACGTGAAAGCCCGTTCGGATCAGAAAAGCGCACTGTCTCGCACCTGGACGCGCCCAGTCCCGCAAGCTTACAGCAGATGCTTTGTCAAGGCACCCGATTAGGGCATGTAAGCGTACCACCTTACTGGCCGATCGATAAGTTGGCCTTTGCAGTTTTCTCAACTAGGTAGGGTTAGTGCGAGATGAGGCTGGTCGCGAAATAGCCGGCCTGCTGGTCGACGAGCCACAAGCAAGTACTGACACAATCTACCGGCCTTTTTCTGACTTAATGGATCTCGTTATCCGTCACCATGGGCCCAGTTAAGACCAAATGAGGAGGTCACCGCACTCTGCACAAATATCACAGCCGATTAAGATCAAATCCGGGGCACATGTGCAGAACTGTATCTGACATGAAGTGGTGAAACCTCAGGCAACCGACTTTAGGCAGACGGAATTTACGCAGGTCTAACCAAGGCATCATGTGCCACAGAGAAGTACAGGGGTCATAAATATGCTTCTCATAACATGTGGCCTGACCCCACCCAAACTCAGGTCGGGTACTGATGAGAGAAACAGCAACATTCTTGCATGATTGCCTGATGTCATTGGACGTCAGACATTGCCGCAAACGCGCAGCATCCAACGTCACCTGATCAATAACGCAGCAATGCTTGCGAGTACTTTTAGGACGGATGAAGTTTGCGTAACTCAATGATGATCGGCTCGTGTACCAGTAAAAACCCTACACTCTTCGGGTTATCGAACAAACGAGCAGTACACGTGACAGTAATTCAGTATAGTACAAATAATTATTTTCAGAGGCCTGTCACTTATTTCCAAATAAAGTAGTATGCTATGTAAAGGAGCCTGAGTGTGGTCATATTAGGTTATATCACCCTGCTTGAAGAGATACCACCTTGAGGACACCTTTCGTATTCAGCGCTGTCTTCCGTTTGAGAATGATCCCAGTGTAGTTAGTTGAAGTGACGCAGCCAAAGTTTCGCTCCTAACTGGCGACGCGAGCAAGCCAATAAGTATGAACCAAAGACTGACAATACAGTAGGTTTTTATTCCACCTCCTGACAATAGTTACACAATTCTTTCTGATGAAAAACACTTTAGTTAAATCAGGGCCAACTATTCAGGAGTTTGGACATCAAACCCCTTTTGTTATCGTATGAACTCGCATTCGTGTGTGCAGCCCACTGATCCTAGAGCACCACCTTCACTTAAGACAACGGAATTCTTTCATGCATAGCATAAGACTCAAACATTCACTTTTTATCGTCATAACAAACTACAAATTCAATAATCCTTCCATAAAAAGACCCTGAGAATAAAAGCCAAAGCAGCCTTGGTCGTCATTGGTGTAAATTTCCCTGAAATTGAGACCATCCCCAGGGGAAGCAAAAAGTTCTTTTGCTCGAAGTGTCTTCCCTTCGAGGGTAGTGCTGTCCCGGCTGAGATGATATTTCAGGATAACTCTGTTCCCTGACTTCTAAGCACCCTTATTATTTCCGTATATGTGTGATGCTCAAAATTACACCCGGAGCTTGGCTAGTTGACTTCTTATTGCCCCAGTGGTCTATGTTAGGCATTAAACATCTAGTGCATGATATTGCGATACCAAATAAGGCTATTAAATCCTTCTTTTGGATAAATCCTCCCAAGTGTGGATAGTATAAACACTGTGTTCCAAATTAATGTTGAATGGTTAATTTCCCTTCAGAGAGTTGCATCATAAACAAATTAATTTAGCAAGAAGGTGCAAAATTCAACGTGGTAATGAAGCTGTGTAGCACCTTCAGTCCGGTTAGTACGGTGCTTACAGTCTAAGTTTACAGGAACAAAACTTTGAATTGGTAACCTATAAGCATGGTTGTCTGATCCCGGGGGAACATACTACTCACAAAAGTAGTATATTCTCTGAGCACTGTGATCATGATCACAACTGCCACTCTTGGTGGTCGATGGAGCGGTCTGAAATCGAGGTGAACTTCAGTGTAAGTACTAACAGTGGTTGTGTCGAACATTGAACGTCGAGTTTTGTCTTGATTACTAAGCGGTGGACGTCTTTGATGACTTCATCAAAAGAAGGAATTGAGTTTTAATTACTACATTAAAGAGTATACTGGGAGTTTGAAGCCTCATTTTCAAAGAACAATGGGGGAAATGGAAACCTGGTCAAAACAGAAGTGGAAACTGATGCTTCTACAGTCAGAACTGTTTAACTTCAAGTACTACATCGTCTTTACTATTTTTTAGACTTATACGAGTTTTCAGAGTTGGGCACCAGGTTTTGTAGCACCATCAAAGTTGTCCCGATGGACTTCAGCCAATTTGTGCGGAGTTACAGCTGAACCATACTCCAGTTTGCTTAGCCGATTGGAATTTCTCTGAGCGACCTGAGGTTGTAGCTTGTGTTTACGTGTTGTCCACCGGTTTGACCAGTTCGAACACTGTCACACCCAGTTCAATTGAGCTTGTGAATATCGTTCGTTCTGCTGTCAGCTTTCATCAGTCCTTTTGTAGATGATGACCGTCTGTACCGTTCATGTGAAACTAACCGAGAAAGTTTAGTTCGAATAACTCATGATCCGTACTTTCGGATGTGTACTCTCGGTGGACAACTGCCGCTTTGGGATCAGTTTTCGGACTGACTGCCCCATCTGGTTCTGCTAATTGCAGAGTGAGATCAAGAGTATGCTTCATTTTCCAGGGATAGCATGAAGCACTAGGTTTTGTTCTCTGCCGACTAGTGATCACCACAGATTTGTCTTTTAGAAGGACGACCGCGAACTAGCGCTATTCTCATGTACAGCCGATGGGCGGAGGTAAAATTCAGGTGGTTCTCGGGGTGGGTTGGCTTCCGTTTTAAACTGGCCTCAAAATAGTAGTTGTTTTTTTAAAAAGACTGTTTTTAGCACCGTAAACCTTGGATGGCTTCTTTCTTAGGAATAGCCATGGACCCAGCGGCTATCTGATACCATCCAATGCATCATTTCTATACGATGTGTCAACGACCTACTTTGTGTGTTTGACAATTTTTTTAAACTTTTACTTTAGGCTTAGCTCTAACACCCTTTCTGTGCCTAGCTGCCATGCCGCCTGAAGGAAGCACGAGGGCTGGGATACTGCCAAGTTGCCCAAGTCTAGACAGAAGCAGTCGAGATGCAGAGATTGGGTCCATACAGCGGACCTTTTGATCAGTAAGTTTGCGCCCTAACGACTTGAAATACGGCCCATCCTTACATATAGTTGAGCCCACCAGAAAATAAATTGCCATTTCTTGATGTATGCTGAAAACCTGGCAGTGACAGGACGGTCCAACGTACGGTCTCCAGAAAGGACACTTGAAAAGGCCATTACATGCATTTCAATGGTTCTCCTCCTGTGGAACAGAAACCTAATCTGCTAGAATGTTGGAAAGATCATACCCAAAGAACATTCATCCAACGTACCCTCTTCGAGCAGAAGATATTCCTACAAAATCTACCGATAAAAAATGGCTATCCAGAGAAACTTCTGGACGGGATGGTTGGTCATTAGTTCCAAGCACGCGAGAGTATGTGGCATCTTCATTCAAAGTGGATAAGTTATGTCAATAAGCGGCAAGAGAATTGACTATTACACTAAAGCAGACATACAGAACCCACACGTCCGTTTGCACATCACAAGTACACCAGCCCACGCTTCTGAAAAAAGGAAAATTTCCCTATCTTGCAGATGTTTCCTGTGTTCGCTCTCCTGGTTGTTCACGTGGAATAAGTTTTATCGATCCGACGGCTGTACTAGGCGAGTGAATAGTGGAGTCACCAGATTCATAAACGGTGTTACAGTAATACACCTCGTTGATTCAGATTACGCGGCAACATCTTCCACCGTATTTTGACTTAGCTACCGAGTACATGGAAGGCAATGCAGGATCACAGTTTAGCCACAGCTGAGGCAACAGACATTCGACCGTCTGACCCACCTTGTGTGCGCTAAGTCCATTCTCTCCAACTAGCTTAGCCTACTTTCCATCCTGTAGATGACTGTCAACCACTGCACTAGAAATACATTCGTTTGCTAAATTTTCACTCATATTTTTGAGTTACTTTGCCCTTTTAGTCGCCTGCCTCGGTAGTGATCAACACCATATAAAGGCGACTGTATCCGGCCTGAGGAGTATCATCAAAACCAAACTCGTTCGCTATGTGATTTTCTTCTCAGTATTATAATCCTGGTTTCCAGTTTCTTGCAAATATCAAATCAGCATGTGTTATAACCCTTTTCCACGATATGCTGTCGATTTCATTGCTCTGGGAAGAAAGTTTGGGAACTCAGCTGCCAAAACCGGGTTCGAAATCGACACGGTATTGAAGTGACGTATGCGTATGCCGTCAATCCCGTTCGTTCTCTCTCCAGCGTTTGTCCGTCGAAAATCGCTTCATGTGGACGAAAATGCCATACAGAATTTTAACACTGGATGGAGTGTGGTTAATTCAAATCAAAGTAATGCTGCTGGTCTGTAGAAGGAGAGTTACAAGTTACAAGTAACTTGTTGTGGGATACCATCCCACCTGGATTTCCGCTATCTTATTAACACAATGTCGACGAACTTAAAGCGTTGAATAAGTGTGCGGCAAATTGAGAAACGTTTTAGAGTAATAAACATGTACGGGGTTTATCAGGAGTTTATGCACTGATTTTATTACCTTGCGGCCACGAAATCTGGTCACCCCGAGGACAATTTCGTCCGAGAAGTTGGTTCGGAAATCTTCGAATTAGGTAGGAAGATCCAGTGTTGAACGTCGAAATTCTTCAAGAAAAGTAGTGGAATTCACTTAAGTCTTGTGCGATACTACATCCACTTGGGTCAACCAATGAAACTGACACCTCGGCCTGATGAGGAACCAACTTCAAGCTATGGAGTAAACCAGAATTACTCAACTTTGACCAGCTTCAGACAGGTTTTTAAAAGTATTTTTCTCTCATTATCCTTGCAAGACCTCGGATTTGACAGGGAGAATGGCTATCTGTGCAGTCATGGAAGGGGGAATGGGACGATAACATACTCAGTGATTCAGAATGGTGAGTCATTTCGAAGGAATTTACCTTTTCACGCTAAGCCAAGACTACTGAGAATTGGACGATAGGGGACAAATAAGCCTGAGTAGGATCGGTCTTACGGATCACTAGTGTGCTGACACTAAATTACCTGCTAGACGTCAGCAAGTGCATTGCCATAAGTGTGGCTCATTTCCATCCTACTTATCCTTCGGACGACCACACGGGGACCACCAGGTTTCTAACTATTACCCAAACGGTGCGCTACTGGGCTGTTTCCTGAACCATCGGTATGATGCCACCCGAGTAAGCGGCAAATGGCGCTATCGCCAATAACCAGCGGATATGCGGTGCTGACCCACACGGTCCTGTCATCCATTTTAGGCCGACCGACCGTTAGCAACAAGTTTCTAAGTGTTTGTCCCTCGGATCTTCTCATCGGCTTCGCCAAACCCACAACCTTTCGCAAGATCTTGCTCGCCATTGATGCTGTAAGAAGCATCTGAAAGTGACAAATTTTAATTTTTCCATCACGTTACACCAAAAAAGAAACTCATATAAATGTCTGCTATCAAGAGGAGGCAACCACTTTCAAACTGTAATCGGATCAAAAATAGTTTGTCATCATATAACCTTATCCCGGTTTGAACATCAGATGTCAAGACCATATATCATTCGAATGGTGTACGCAGTCAGAGACAGATGTCATTGTGTAGATCTCCATCCCTTCTAGAGATTACCCACCTCTGATCTATTCCGGAATTGACATGAAGAATTCAAGAACAGCATTGACAGTCATCAATCCACAAATATATGTGTTGAATAAAGGTAGAACTCAGGTGCACATGTGTTGGGTTGCGGAAGCATCCACGATGACTCATCTAGCGGGCTGGGGGGGTGGGTGGGTGCGAGTTCGAGTTCCGCTCAAGAGAATCAAGTTTCTGGTCAACATAAGTGAAAAACTTAGGAACGCTAAAAGTTGGATGATTGGCGGTACCTCTAGCGGGACTTGCTTGCATGGCTTAGTCCGTTCTTCTGGAAAGTGTTCTCAGGAAGTCAACCCAATCTATCTAACTTTCAGTGGGAAAGCTCCCGTCATGGGCAGGAGCCAGTCTTTCAAAACCAGTAATAAGGGGGATACATAGCCCCGGACAAGTATAAGTTCCGTGAATGATGAATGCTCCCATCACTGCTCTCTATCACTGGTCGACTAAGTCAGATGCAAACTTTCGGTCCCCACAACACCACTGTGTAATAATGCTTGAAATGTTTTTCGTCTTCTCCGTATACTTTTGCGTGGATATATGGGATCTTTCGATTTACATAGTGAAAATGACCACAGAGCCCCAACACCCTAACACCTAAAGGGGCAAATTCAGTCAGCTACATTTCATTCATGAAAGTATCAGGTAGACCAGCGTCGCAAAAGCCAACCAAATCGTTCAAGAGTGAACGCATTCGCCTGTTTGGTCCTGGTAATACGGCCACAATCAGTGTGTGCTGGGGGTCAGTCTCACTTGTCAGGAGTTCGGGGTTCGACTCCTTGCACGGCAAAGTGTGTGCACTGGTGGTGATTTCTAATAAGTCCACAGGTTCCTTGCTTTGGTACAGACTTTCCAGAATAATTACGTCGCGACTGATTGGGGATTGTTTCAAAGAGAGCGCTGTGGATGCAAAAACATAAATAAAAAATGCACCAGACTGGTCTATCGAGACGTTCGTTTACAGTAGTGTTCACTATTTCAAGTAATTTGGTCCACTTCTTCATTCTGTGAAATAAGAGTTGGTGAAATCAGTAAGTCCGATTATCAGGTTAGCCAATAAATTCAACTTAGTATTCAAGCTCACTTGATCGATGAGTGTGTGCGGAACCGATAGTTCTGGTAAGAAGTTCAGTAGGGCCAGCTTTGAACGTCAAAGGCTGCTGTTATTCGGGTGGTAAGCTTCTGATTCAGTCTGCAAAAATCAATTCAAATAAGGCTCTTGTGTCTATTGCTCTCACGTCCTCATATTTCTGTTTACTTCGTGAGAACGACGTGATTGAGTCTGAGACGAAGTCACGTGTTTCACACGACTCTAAAAGTTAGCTCTATGCTTTCATCGGAGCAGCGTTGCCAACAGGAGAGGACGGGAATAATGAACTCATCTGATGTGGTATTTGCATGTAAATCGAGTGAATCACACTGTTCTTTTTAAGTGCAACTCAAACGCAGTACTAAGCAGGCCATCAGTAGATGAAAGTTAGCAAAACTCTCTTCTGTAAAAAGGCTGCGGATTCCGAAATGAGTGCTAAACACTATGGACCGTTTACAAGAAGGATGAAATGGTCGTGCTAAAATTCTCGGCTTACAGAGCAGCGGGTGAGCTATCATTTACACGGTGTCCACCGAACTAAAGCTGGGCTGTCTTAAACAAAGATATGTATGAGTACAAATGGAACAGAAGGCACTGAGGAGACTGATTCTTCCAAAGCATATCTTATGCTACCAAAGATGTCTCTGGTGAACAAAAAAAAATGTTGGGGCTGGGGGCTAATTCAATGAACCGTTTGGTGCCATCCTCACTACGAGCACGTGCAACTGACGTTCAGCTCAACATTATGATGGAAAATATTTGTATAAATGATTAATGATGACACGGCGCGTGATCCAGCTGCCCGTATTCAAATCTTACGAGACAAACATCACGATGCTCTATGCTATGCGTTGCATTTTCGATTATTTTTTTGATGCTTACGACTAGTTATCTCATACCCACCTGATCAGATCAACATCGGCAGGTGATCCAGCGTGCTAACGAATCCATAGTCAACAATATCGACCTTTCTCTACAGTCACAAGACAGCGTGCTGTCACTCAGCTGCCCGCTCTAAGATGCTGTGTCACGTGAAATGAGCTGCCTTGGAGTGGGATGATAATTTCATTAGGGCTCATCTAATTGATTTTCAGTTGGTAAGTAAAATTTCGGCTGGATTTCTCGTCGTTGATTCTTCATGGTTATTCTGCCAATACATTTTTCTCCATTTAATGGTTAGAGGGGAAAATTACTGCAAATCCCACTCCTGCGAATATTTTCGTGGACTGACACCATCGGAATCAAAACAGAATAAGCACGAAGAAGAAAATAATATTTACTTTTGCATTACTCGAAAGCTAAAATGGAATTCAACATTCACCTAACCCACAGCAGAAAAACTCTGGTTTAGTTGGAACAAGAACAGACCGAAACAGAGAATTATCCACAATGATGTGAGGTAATCAGCACTATCGGGGACTCTTTTTTGTGGGTCCCTTTAGAGCGCAGATCATATGAACTTCTGGCTCAAAAATGGTGTTCATTAAGGATTGTTGATTCATTGGATAGATTCTTGACGAACCACGTGCGAAATTGAAGCGCTTCCTGTAGCCAAGCTGACAACCTACCTTCCTGGAAGCGGGGAGTTGCTAGCAATTCTTCCAAGCTTTGTGCTCTTACGCCTGTCTCTAGAGGTCAGCTAGGCTTCAAGAAACGAGATAAGCTAGTCTGAGAGTAAACCATCAGTATTCCAAGAACTTCATCAGTAAATCAACTCGGTTTTTACAGCCAGTTGTGACAGCCTCTTCAAATAAGAAATTCAATTTATCAACTATAAACCGTGTATCAAAGGCACATTGGTTCCAGCTTCTTCTGTCACAGGCGTTTTACATGCGATCAGTAAAATTCGGGTTGCTTTAAGGAACTTTTTAGTGTGTAAAGTGAGCAGGCCAGGTAGTCAGTGCTCACACCTCTCCGTAAATGGTTAAATTATCAACCAGTCCAAGTCCAGTCCGGTGGAGAAGACTCCATGGGTGTGGTGATATTCAAGCGCTTAAGACCAACTATTTGACGCGAAAAAACCCACCGGATTTGAGTCCGTGTTGTGAAATATAGAGGTTTCGCTCCACAACAACCACTGATGATGTCATCCCGAGTGGTAGCGAGACATCCAGGGAAAAACAGCCAAGCTCAGCAAACAGCTCAACACTAACTGAGTAACCTCGGCAACCAACATTTGCTTCTAGTTCGGTGTTTATCCCTGGAAATCGGTCGGTCAGTTCAGGAACTAAAAACAAACGACTGATATACTCATCTGCATACCAACTTGGTTTTCAAGGGAGACTCACCTGGAACCACCTGAATCTCTCGTCTATGATGTTCTTGTTCAGTTGAATGTGCTGGAGCTGGCCGCCTCATGTTTCATTTGATACGAAAATTGAGATATTGCGGCACGTTGTCTAAACGTACCACACTGTTCATAAGGTAGAAGAGATCTCAGCAACCTTATAAGCAGAGTGTTACGTCCAGATAGTTTTGACCTGTTCCCGATAAATAAGGCCTTGAAAAGTAGCTAGAATTTGAAGCCGCCTCAGTATTACAGGCCATTTACACAATCTCTCTTCGATCAACTAGTGGCGAAACTGATGTGGTCAGGAAACTAACGACCATCCAGCTATTGCGTTCTGCACAGTCGTTCTGATAAAAAGTCCGCTATTTACGATTCTATTAAATGTGAGTTCATACCACAGTGAACTTCTGTTTTAAGGTAGTTATGAGATCGCTCCACAGTTCTTCACCAGGCTGTCTCTAACCCTGGATGGATGGAGCTGTGATGCTTAACACTTAGTAGATTGATTCCATAACAGCTAAAAAAAACTACCGATTGTTTACCAAGCCCTTCTGAAGCTAAACCCCCTGTTTTTGGGTCTTAAGGATGTATCGTCTATAGAGGTTTTGAAAACCATTGTTTGTGTCCAGCAGCAAGGCAGAATTTCTTTTAACCGTACGATGGAGCATTCTGGTTCACATTCGTTTCCATCACCTGCTTCACGACAGGATCCGCAGTCTTCTACCCAGAAGACTTAAGCATAACGGCTTGAAATGCACGGTGGCCGTCATTCGACTTACGTATAAGCAGATTTCTCATTTGGATGACAAAATCTTGCGTTGGATACGATTAGTCGATTGGATCCCAGGAAGTTGATCCTGTCGATCTACTCAAGCAGTTCCTTAAGCCTGAGTCCTTTTAAAATGCACCATCAACTACATCAAGTTTCATCCTCCAATAACCTGCTTTCTCGTCGTGGATTTTGACTGACTGCTTATTGTAGAATCTGGATAGAAATATCAGAAAATCAAATGAGGGCATACATGGGAATTACAGTAGGACTGATTGGGGATGGGGTTGGGCTGACTCGATCCGTTGAAACCTCAAGTGATGAGAGCTTTATGAAGATGGCTGTTAGGGGCAGATGCTACTAACTGTGGGATGGAATTACCATCGGAACTATTTTCGAACCAACGACAGGCTTCTGTGCCCGGAACTTTGATTCAGCCTATTCCGGACATGTTTTGGAGAGGCGGCTAAGCTCTGCTTGATGGCAGTCAATCTCCCGATCACCACACAGCGTGGATAACCTAGCATCTAATTTCCAGTGCAAAGTTCAGCACTTGTTGCTGAGCCAGCTCGCATAACATGCATTAACTGGGGTGCCTCAAAAACAACTGATATATAAAAAATATGGTGAGTTTAATACATCTGTCAAGTGAGATGAGGATGACTTATCCTTCTACCTTTGTGTTTGGAAGGTTAGTTCGTGGCTTTCCTGCTGTCATTCGCAGCGTAAGGACGCTATTTCGCCGTGTGCTTCTGATAGGTGCGATTTTGTAGCATTGCTGAACTTGCTGAATTTCATGAAATAATAGCGCAACCTGCTCGGTGCAGTCATTTACACGGCTCATTCATGAAGGCTTCTAGCACACGGAGAGGTCATAGACGTGTGGTTGAATAACGCTTCAGAAACCCACCATAGTCTTGTCCGATCGCTGATACACTTTGGATGTGAAGAACCTCGCTCTATGAAACGACGCGTTAGGAGGTTGTTTCATAGGAGGTTATGGAGAATAAAAACTTATTTTTCAGGATATTATCTGTCTGACTTTGAAATGACAAGTTCAATGTGACTTTCTACCACGCACCATGCAGCAGCCAGAAACTGCCCTCAGGCCTTTGCCTTTTGGCCAGGCCGACTGAATTTCACTGGCCCTTTACAAGATTGAGTCCTGTCTGGCTCTATTTGAACAAAACAGGCCTATTCTACGAAAGCAAATGTATCTCTAACAGTTGAGCAGACTGACGAAACTGAAGGTTATTTTTCAGAGGGGCCATTCATAGTGGGTTCTGCAAACAGCTCGTGTAAACATAATCCGTGGTTAGGATAACCTTCGCATGTAATTTGGTCATCGTACAGAAAAGCTTGTGATAACGGTGTTCTTTCTATGATAAATGAAAACGACTGAAATTCCTTACGTTTGGTCTTGTTTGACGGTCTTATTCAGTTGCGTCACATTTATTATGCGGCACAAAGTTTTCGGTGATTTATCTGTTAAATAGCTTTCTGTGTTTTTACTTACCTAAGGAATTTGGGAATTCCTACCATCGTCCAAGCAGGAATCGGTGTGGTTTTGGGACTTTCATGTTCAGGGATGTGGTATCCAATTTGGTCAGGTTTCTGTGTGACTGACCCCTTGAATCCGTCGTTTCACGGTCGATCAACTTGTAAATTCTAGTCCGCGGAAATGTTACGATTCAATGTAGCACAATTCTGGAACGATTGATATACAAAGCTACAAAAGCTCACTGAAACCTTTAACAACTAGATTCTCCGTAACCCTTGACACCTGACTTGGTTTGGCTGCTAACTACTAGCCAGTAACATCTGAGAACCCTCTCCTACGTCACCTTACACCAGGTACTAATAGGTTAATTAATTTTCCTGTATACAATATCGTCACTTATATATACTAACGGCCGTGGTCACAACTGTTTCCGGTAATTCGACTTAAATTTTCTAGGATCACCCTATCTAGTGCTCTTGAAACGGTGTGCGATTAAGCAGTATGCTTATCTCGTAAGCCACCAATCTTGTTTAACGACCAGAAAGTGGGTGTTTGTTACATGTTTCGATTGATTATTCCAACCCAAGATACTGCAACCTTCACCCTAAGCTACCTAATTACACGTCCCATCTGATGCCAAATCGTAGCAAGAATTGAAACAAATCCGTTATGGTGAGAAATACCTCATAAGTCCCACTGGTCTTCCACTGAGAAATCTGGATTCTAGCAGGGCAACAGGGTACGGGAAGTTGGCCCGCGGACTTGCCTTATCTTGTTTCAGGGGCACTTAATTACAGTGGTGATCAGCCAACCATTCCTGGAGTCCAAGTCCTAAAGGGGAGGACATAATTAAACATTTTTTTGCAGTTTTCAGTGCCAGCTAAAATATCACTTTCTGCAAACTCAGTTGTTATGCAAGACTCGGTAAAACATACATGTCATCACATGTCGCACTCCTCTTTCCCTGTGCACTGTTTTCAGGTATTCCGGCTATTTTCGGTTCTTCATTGCACACTTAAATAGAGTGAAAACATACCATTCTTATGTTGCCAAGTTTCGAATATTTGCTACGGCTTCAATGAATCTCGGATATTCCCACTCACTCCCAGTGATTCCGGTCTCCATTCTAGAAGGTTCACACAGGTGAATGCAAGTTCCACTTAAACTTTTCGGCATGCCGACGCTAATCACTTTGATGTGAACAATCGATCCCGTTCAATATTTTTCCAGACAGGAAGTCAGTTTGACTTTGTTTTCAGAATTCTGCTTCAATTAGCAAAGGCAGAATTAAACCAAAAATTATAGACCAAAGTACTTGCCTGAATACTGGTTCTGTTTTGTGAACATGC
>SJOL01002502.1:981565-1125854 GCA_004794785.1 Opisthorchis felineus
TCGCACTACACAATGAACGGAGTACTCTCATCTGTTAGACAAACCTCGCTTTACAAATGTTAAATGCGATTGCACCAGGGACTTTCGTTTGGGTCCAGACTTGTACGCGATCCCATAGAAGTAAACTCCTATGGACGTTGTGTCCAGTGAGTGACAGCTCTAGTACCGAGGTTGTTCCAAGATATGTTAAGTCCACACACAGTTATATGAAACGTCTGACAGTTGATCACGACTGATGTGCATGGTGTGACATTGGTTGGTGATGCTCTAGTTCCACTTTCTGTGTTATGGTGATCTCCGGAGGCTGAAGACATTGTTCTGTTACTTCAGCTGTACATCTCTGGAGAGGTCAAGCATCAAACAATAAGATGGAGTGGAGTTCAGTAATAAAATCTCTTCCAGAAGAATCTGACTCATGGAGGAGACCTTTCTAGTAGTCATCCGAGAATAGTTGTCTTTCCAATCGAAAGAACTTTGGAAGAGTTCGCTCCTGATCCCTCTTTTAAAGAAGTCAAGAATGAGTGGTACACTAATACCTTCAGCGACTCACCAAAGACAAGCTTTTTGAAGAGGTGTTGTCTTCTAGGTCTATTCCACGAAAAACCTGCGAGGTACTGACCACCGACGATCTCATTTGGAAAGTGATCCTTAGAGAGGGAGATGGTCGTTGTGTGTTACATAGAGGGAAATCACGGTACGGGATCCTAAATCAGTTAGGTAGGACGACGCTGCCTTCATGACATTACTTAGAAATCTCATTGATGTAGAAATACACAAAAGTCTAGTGTACGTCCTGGTATTCGTTGGGGGTGCCATTTTGCGCCACGGAAACTTTGAGGATAGTCTGTGTTTTGAAAGGGGCGGGGAGATCGTTTCTCGAAATACATCAATTTCAGTGCCAGTTTCACAGGACCGGAGTGAACTGATCTTCATTCGTTCGGAATAAAGATCTTAAACGGACCACTGCATGTTAACAATAATCAAACAGTTCACCCGTTTTTCGCTAGTCTCTGGAGGATTTCTGAGATGTGCCAAGTCCTTAGTTCCTCAGCGCAAAGCAGGAATACATGCAGAGTGGTGTGTAGACTAGTTGAATTATGAATTCACACCATTTTTGAATAACTCGTAGCACCCACTTCATGTGATTTCAGGAGAAACTAATGAATTTTTTGAGGTGGTCGTTCTTCGGAAGAATCTCACACGAAATCATGGCTTTCAAGGAATGAGGTTGGATACGTTACAGAAGAGTGGCCTGTATTCAAGCGGTTCTCGCTTGAGCACATCGCTGTTTACCAATTGACATTGGTATATACATCGTTTTTGACAGTTCTGATTCGATTGTTATAAGTAAGGCAACGAGCCGAAAAGTCTGAGGATCACTGAGTTACCTAGAAATCTAGAAATTCCCTGGTGAAGGGGACGAATGCATTGCTTGGCTCACCTTCGAATTTCACTGCATTTCGCATATCAGGTTCGTCTTTTTGTTGACATGTATACTATCAGGTTTCACAATTCCAGTAGACTATTGAAACGGAATTCGGCGTATTTGCTTAATGGCGAACGACAGGGAATATCACTGTGTCCTCACCAGGGCAGTGATCTCCCTCTTGGGTAGTCCACGTTTGGCAGAGTACTGAAATACTTAAGGTTCATGTAACCGAACGATTTTGTGTATACTACGGACAGTCACGTGGCTACTTGGGAAAACACAAAACACGAATTTTGCACCCTGATCTGTGTTGAGAGCAGAAATGACCCCTCGGTGACACATAGAGCGTCTTTGTTGGAAATTGTGGGGTGGTCTGCCAAAAGGTACCAGTTTCAAGCTACATCTCAAGGGGGCCGTCAAGAAGTGGCTTTAATAAGGGCAGTATTGTCTCCATTAGATGGACTGCTGTATTGTGCTTAATACCGTGGATGTTATCTGACTTGCTGACAATAGGCCTCCAATGGAAGAGTTGAGCTGGGCGACAGGACACAAAACTGCATGCTCGGGTTGAACCGATCGGTCGTTGATGGATATCTCTCCATCCTCGTAGTTTAGAAGGACAAAGTGTCAGACCACAAAGCGTCTTTGGTGAAGTAGTGAATGAAACAACCGGATACATGTTCAAATCGCCGTGGAACTATTCGAACAACTTTCATGTGCATACTAACGATGAATTTTTGGCGAATCATGTGCACAATTTTTGACCCGTTGTTCCGTACAATTTTGCGATCTCAGTGCTGTTGTACCTCAACTACTTAACGGGGTCTATTGAGATTCCGGTGGCACACAGTAGCCTTTTTCAAAAAGTCAGCGAATTTGTGATCCACTGTGGAAAAGTACGTGTTTGAAATTCAAGTCCTAGTAAAGATGTGATGTAAAATTCAGACTTGACCACACACAAAAATTTACAGTTGTAATGCACGCAAGCAGGCACAGTTGTATGAACATTCCCGAACAAGTATGCACCTATGTGACATCACGTTATGGTGATCGCACATAGATCGCACATGATTTTGTAACAGTACAGTGGGCATATAGTTCCACAACCGCCTATGTAGAAAACCAGTGCTTGCACAGCAAGTGCATCGCTTGTACACCAATACGCTGAATAGCTCGGTTCGGTTGCATTCAGACTGGTGTTCGGGATCGCTGTGATTCAGGTGTGATGGGTATTGGCGAAACAGCGTTCGCTGAGTTCACCATATTGGATATTTCTCGACTACACTCACGGCACTAAGTATTCTGGCGACAAGTGGCGATGGATGATTCCGCACAGAGGTGATCACATGCACAGTCTCTTATTCACAGCTGCAGAACGGATGGAGGACATAGATCGCAGAATGTGAGCACAATCGACAGCCCACGACCGGTTTCGCACATCTTGGGGCTCAACAGGCAGGCGCAGTCCTTATGTTCCAGATTGCAGGAAAGTCGGCTTATACACTCATCCGCATACCAATTTGGTTTTCATGTTTCTTTTGATTGACGGTTAACCGCTTTCAAGCGAACCATATGCCGATGGGCTGGTTTCGTGCTCCATCGTCTTCTACCAATTTCTGGAATAAGCTTGTCACTCATTCGCGCTTGCGTACAGTTTTTGAATTCCAGAAGTTCACAGGGGTTCCCTGTGTGTGTCACCGAACAACGAGTCATCCTGTTTTTTAACAATAAGGGAAAACTGAGATTGTTTAGGAATTTTGGTAGCTCGGGTGCGTTCACTGGTGGTTGATCAGGCGGCCGTCGATCTGTTTGCTGAGCTTGGCGATTGGGTGACATCATGGGGGTGTTGTGATGATGTCACCTCGATTGGTGAAAAAATGTTTGCAAGCTAAACGCCAAGCATGGCGAACAGACCAACATCCACCTGATCAACTACCGAAGAAAGGAAAGCCATAATGATATATTAAGCTTCGATGGTGGATTTTATCAAAGACCCTACACCTCGTAGTAGCTTGGACATTTATCAAGAGGAACGTTTACACGATATCTGCAAACAAGGAAATTCCGAGTTTTCGCAGCTTGGAGTCAAGACAACCCACGAATATGGTTCGAGCAAGCTAACCACTGCAACACCCTCCAGTTGTGTATAAAAAAATGATATGGGACAAGCACTGCATGTTTAATATACACACACTTAGAAGTGGACGAATATCATTTAAAGACAGTTCCTCTACTCGGTAAATAAAACACTGTCGATAAAGTTGATTACATCCGTCAATGGAGAGAAAACGATAAGATTTCGGGACACGGGAAGATGCCCATGTATCTAAACAATGAACCTTAAAGGTAACCCAAAATATCCAGCTGAAGTTGATTTCTTCGGTACAAATGTCATCTTCCCAATATCGTTGAACTGCAGACACCTCTCAAGAGGGTGCACCTGGACTGAGTCAAGCTAGTCCGATGAGTCTGAATTTGTTGCAATTCATGAAAGAACCAGAATGAAAAGGTTACAAAAGATGTATTTACACATCGGATGCGTGGATGTCCAGGACAGTACAGTTGAGAGCACCTCCCATTTGATTAGGAGGACAATCAAGCGAAAATGATTGAAGCTCATTTAGGGGGTCAAAATTTTGCACAGACAAAGGCTTGGAAGGTTTGCGCTTTAAAACACATTTTCCGAGATTACTGGTAGTCGCCACTGGAAGTACTTGGAACTTAGAATGGGTTTTCACGAATAAGTTAGTTGTTATAAACAGCTAGAAATGTACAGACAGTGTGGAGATAAAAAAACATGGGGAATGCACTGGTTACAAGGCGGGAAAATGGATAGTGAGAGCGAGTGAAAACCACGACTGGTGTATAAAGGAACGCGCGAGCATCAAGATGGCTTTGTCTCGCTCTTGAGGCACACGTGGTAGCGAACATCCATTATTGTCCGTAGAGTAAAGTCGCCGGACGATTCGGAAGCGGATTCAGACGACGATATACGCACCATCAGCGCCCGGTTGCTGCTGTTGCTGTTTGGCTCGCATCTCACGTTTGATTGTTTCTAGGCGTTCTCGTGCTTTTAGGCGAGCAATTTCGTCATCCTTCTTCCGTGTTGAATTGCTAGATCCCGAAGGATGTTTGAGCTGTGAAAAGAAAAACAAAGTAATTTCTGTTTACACCAAATCATAGGTGTATCAAATCTAATCTCAGTGAGTTAAGGAAAGAGGTTTTTGCACGACAGAATCGCCACAGAACCACCCGGAATAGAAGATAGCCTATTAGGGACTGGCAGTCGAGCCTAACTGATGGTCAACTGGTTGATGCACACAAAGTGGCCTCCGAACAGGAGTGTTTCGTCCCTATTCAAGGGCTCGTACATCATCATTCATTCATCCAGCTGTAGCACCCTTTCGGTATCTAACTGCCATGCCACCAGAAGGAAGCACAAGGGCTGGGATACTGCCAGGTTGCCCAAGCCTAGACAGGGGAAGTCGAGAGGCAGAGGTCGGGTTCGAACCACGGACCTTCCGGTCAGTAAATTCGCGCTCTAACCACTGAACCATCTCGCACATCATAGTTAGTGCTGAATGATGGGTGTCGTTACGCGCCTCCAGAAGTAGTAACCTCCTTTTGAGGTCAATCTTGGTCCATTAAAGAATACTAATATAGGGTAAACTAATTAGTGTGGCTTCATAGCAGAAGCTAATAAAATGGTACACAATCGCTTGTCATGAAGTTACACAAAGGTGCATTTTTTAAGGAGGTATGATGTCATCGCACTAAACAGCAGAACGGAATGCTTACTAACTGCGTCATCAGAGGATGTGAAACGTAATGAGCATATCAAGAGGGAGCTCTGAAAGATTTTTTGTATATGGGTTACTGTGTGCGTATTTGTTTTCTTGTGACTGGTCACCAAAAGAAGTACATATACAGCAATACCTTGGCAACGGGGTTTGCTCACCCTCACGGAGTAAAGCCTCAAAAACATGGACGTTGATCATATGCAAACATTCCACAGTGTTTTGCGAGTCGAGCAAAATCCAGCAGTCCTCAAATTGGGGTGGAAAACTTATCGGCTCTTCAGAAGTCATCGATTTCCACATACGTCACTATGACACGTTCCATGCTGGTGGATTGGGGGGCGGGAGGTGTTCCTATTGAATTCCACCTATCTGATGCACTTACTAGTCGTGGAAGTGAGAACCAAAGGATGATCCAGTGCTTTCATAGAGAACAATCGGGTCGTGCCTTATCTAAGCAGCAAGTGTGTTTGGCACTAATCTAAAAGAATTATCCGCTATTACACTCCTAGTTGCTCAACAATTCCGGTTGATGCGTTTCCCGCTTATTCGGAAAGCTGTCAAACATACCCTTGTGGTGTTGTTCTTTGCAATCTTTTTCTGACCGGAGGCCAAAGAGTTCGAATCAACCTCGTCCGGTGTTTTCCAATCGTTTGAACGAAGTCTCTCGATTTGGTCGAATAGTCGATGAACATCATCGATTTGCAATCTAACAATTGCCCAAAATCCATCCAAATCCTCAAGAGAAGTGAACAAGTGTTTGACATCCGCGTCGCTCGGTGCAGCCTGCTGATTCCATTCCAAATTCAGCTGACAGAGGCCACGAAATTGTGCAAACTTTTCAGATATGAGCAGACGTGCCTTCCCAATGCCAGTCCGCAGTAGTCCAGAGGCTGAAGAGAAACATGATAAGGGAGGAAATCACCTAAGACAGTGGCGCAATAGCAGGTATGAACAAAACGGGGATCCATAAGATTATCGAATAGGACCATCACTATGGCAGAAACGTCTACCTAGCAGAGGGATGACTCACATTCCTCGTCCAAAGCCTTGTCTGATAGGTCGAATTCGGCACGATCAATCAAACTGAGCAGTTCAGCTTCACTGTGAGCAGCCTGTCGTAAATAGTAATGCCCATCGATGATTGGAGATTGAGGTACTGCAGCAACAGACTTGTTCTCGGACTCCTCAGTCCTCTGCTCCGTTGGGAAATCGCCATTTTCCGTGAGATGCGAAAGTCCATTCATGGCTTTGGACCCATTTTCGACGACCGATTCATCAGTTTCTGCAACTTGACCATCTGAATCAAGTGGAAAAGAGGAGTGATCAACAGGGCCTTTTGATTAAAAAAGCCTGGAAGTACATGTGGATGCAAGTCATCCATACAATTGTAAAGTAAGGATAAAGGTAATGCACCCAACACCACCAAACCTACGACGACCGCGGCCTTATAGCTTTTGGCTGGTCCGTTCTGTGGAGTAGCTTACAAGATTCTCCCTGCTAGATCAGACGGTGAAAGAATCGAGAGCCCTTAAGTAGTATTCGATAGCACTAGAACATGGCCAGTAACACAGTATCGATGAGAGGCTTTGACTTTACGGAATTCCATCCTAACACATCATGATGCCACAAGAGGACTGTCTCCTTTATACGAGTTTTAAAAAAAAATCAAATCACATGTTTCAATATGTGCACGATTGAGGAATTAGGAAATGACTAGACAAATTTGTTCTGACCTACACCCAACCTTTCTTTCCGCATCTTCTGGGTTAAATCCCAACAATCAATGCCATGAAAGGACCTCACTCGTGCGAGATGGAATACAGTTCGCAGTGGGAAAGCCGAACCAACAAGGTTATGGAACAGTTGAAGAACAGCGAATAATTTGCGCTAAACCCTTGAAACCGAAATGGGACGCCGACATAAGTACAGTACACAGTACTCCCCGACAAGTACCACATGTGAGACCTAGTCAAAGCGAATTTTTCCTGAAGTCCCTGTTCGGAGGTATGGGCCAAGTCCACAATTTTATGTGACAATCAAGTAAGATTTTAAAGCAAACATGTGGTTTCACAGAAGGTCTGCGATTCGTTGGCATTTCATACTATTTCATTCTATTTGATCCTGTTTGAATTACACAATAGGCAATAAATAGGTGATTCCACTAGAGATCTAGATGTTCATTTTTTTCGTGAAATCCCATTAACCGTAGCAGGTACTGTGCGATTCCTCCTGTGTTATTAAAAGCCTGAGTCGTCGATATTTTGGCAATTTTCTACGCTTGAGTTATCGAAATGATCGATTTACATTAAGTTTAAAGATAGAATCCACTAGATAAACGGCGCGAAAGTGAGTTATTTGTTTATACCGGGCCAAGCAGAATACGAGTAGCAATATACTTTGATGTAACAGATTAAAGTTGCGCGGTATCACGAAGCTTAGAGAGGGAAGTTTGAGGACAGAATAATCCATTCTGAAATGATGACCCCTACTTGATAATAGTCATTAAGTTGGCATTCGTTGAGCAGTGTCCAATGACGTCTTCCTGACTGAACTACGTGATTTCCATTTCACCTTTGAGGGATGAGGACACCGTATTCCTCAAAACATGATCATCTGAAGAGCTGCTGCGCTCACTCGTATTTCCATTCTCACAACTGGGCTCCCAATAATTTGAAGTGATCGTAGAGTTGACTAGAAAATCGGGACCAAACATCGTTGAGCTCAAACTCCATAATACGATCCACGACTCACTACATTACACACGAGCCATGAGAGCAGCCTGTATACAGAAAATTCGTAGGAGACCGTATCAGGACAGCACATCGAAAGTAACCAGTAGGGTTAAATCAGCTCTTGAACATCCTGGCTCACCACAGCTAGACAGAAATCAATTACCGCGCCAGTGTTTCTAGTTCCACATTTCTGAAAAAAGTGGTTCCTATTAGGGAGTGATAGGGCCAACAGGATTCAAAGTTCTTGTGATTTTCGGAGGGTTATCATCTATCCCATCAATCCAATGGTGAAGTTCGGGAGACTGATATAAAGTGGTCCA
Organism: Opisthorchis felineus; assembly: GCA_004794785.1. NCBI lineage: Eukaryota > Metazoa > Platyhelminthes > Trematoda > Opisthorchiida > Opisthorchiidae > Opisthorchis > Opisthorchis felineus. Next base: position 989,847 of record SJOL01002502.1, read on the forward strand.
TTAGGGAAGAGGTCCCTTACGCATTCAACATCTGACTGCATTTAAGTGAACTTACCGGAATTCCTTAACAGTAGCCACTTATTCTCATATCATTTTTTTTAAAAAAAAACATCTTCAGCATCAAAACTTTCCATTATCTTGTAACTAATACACGTGAGTATGTTTAAGCAACTATCCGTTTAAATGTACTTTTTTCTACGCTGTAACAGGGTTCTGTAGTTTCGCAAAAAATCCAGTGTCAAATTTTAAGGCAAAAAGATGAAAAGTTTTCCATCTGAGGACGTGTACCTTGAAAGAGTGCTTGACGTGGACAACTGACATTCCTATCCAACTAACGTACAGACAACTTGGAGAATGAAACTTTGTTTTTATATCGCGATCAGCTGAGTGGCTGTTTTGTAGGTTGGGTAAAAGCACGCCGTTTATTTGCTGTGCAGTGTTACCCTGAAGCGAAAAATGATGAAATAACTGAACAGAAAGTTAGGAACACCAACAACCAATTGGTGCCAGTGTGAGTAAACAAAAGAAATCAATAACAATGTGTGGAAGATTCTGAAGCAGAAAAACACAAAGATAAGCCAATCAGCCCGACGGTTCGACCAGGAATCTCTGCAAAGTGATGTGTACACTATGGGTATCAACATAGACAGCAGTATTAGTGTCACCACTGATGCCACAGTGCCATACAATCACAAATTCCAGTTAATTATATTTAGTGCCTTAAGGAAGAAAAGAATAAAAGAGAATGGACCTGGCGCTAACCTAGCGCAAACATTTTGAGCTGTTCACATCCCAAACGCTCAATCGAACAATCTGCAAAATTCTCGACAATCTCCAGTGCTTCTCCCTGAATTGCAAGGAACATGTTCAGAGACTGCACGTTCTGAAGCACGACTTTGCATGCCTAAAAATGGTATGATGCTGGTTAGTTTGTGCAACAGTGATTGTCTTCAGAGATGAGGAGGACGTCGTCCGCGTACTCCAGACCGACAAGGTTCACATCGGCAACGACTTGGATACCGGGATTTTGAAGACTTTCTCGTATTTGCATCATTTTTTCATCAATGACCGAGATGAACAAGAAGAGAAATAGTGGACATCCTTGACTGGATACCACTTTTTTCGGGAAGCTTTTAGAGAACTCACCATACATTCTCACACACCCTGAGTTGTTTGAATGTAGGGACCGGATAATGTTCACAAACTTCTGGGGCATCCCCCGTTGAGCAAATGCAGTTAGGAGCAATGACCGATCACCAGAACCGAATGCACCCTTGAAGTCAAGGAACACCAGGAGTGTAGGTCGTCTGGCATCGCCTTGTCATATGGCTTTATCCGAACAAATGATAGAGTGTGAAGATGTAGTCGACGCAGCCTTCACCCGGTCAAAATCCGGCTTGATGCTCACGGGTCAAGAATTCACGTGCTGCCGTAAGACTATGGAGAATCAGTCTTGTCACAAGAGGATCCCCGGTGGTTACTACACTCACAACGAGTACCCATTTTGGAGATGGGCAATATTTCTTACTCACCCCAGTTGTTTAGGATCGTCTCTTTCTCCCAGATAGACGAGAAGAGGGTAGACAGGCTTCGACTGAGGAAGTCACCGTTATCCTTGAACAGGGTATGTTGAGGGCCGTCGGGAACAGGAGGACGATGACGCTTGAGTTGAGATACACATTTGGACACTTCTGAGACTGAAAAGACTCCAAATCTATTGTCTACATTTCTGTGGAAGGCTGATAGCCCGGATGGGCTGCACTGTGCTCAACGGTTCAAACGTTCTTTTTCGCTGGATATAAGAAATCCATTGTGATCCTCGAATGTTTCAATGACAAGAGGTTGTCGGGGTGCTGTTGAACGAATCAAGTGGAACAACCTGCAGACATTTCCAACATTTTCCTTCTCTTCTATATCTTCGGTATTACGGATCCACCAAGCTTCCCGGTTTGTGTGGACACTCAGGTTTATCTGGAGTCGAGTTGGATTGCGACTGCGGCTAGAGGGAATCTGTCGCCGGGCCTCCAGCATAGCCACGGTCCTGTTTGAAATGCAATGCTTGGAAGAGGCTGACTGGGTTGTATTGAGGGTGGAAGAACCAGCATCACGAACTGTTTTGGTATATGTCAACGCAGAGGGAATTCGTCGTACGAGTAAGAGCCGCTTGTTGTCCTGCTTGCTTCAGTGTGCGACTTTCGGGGGATTGAAAACTGAGTATGGGGTGTTTAGGGTTGTTACTGAAGACGGACGCGCAAAAGCTGTAACAGAGTGGGATGCAAGGTAAACAAAGCGACTGGTCCTAGGGCTGGAACTTACGCCGATAGTAATCACATTGGTGTGATAGGGCAGAAGACAGAAGACACGAAAGTGCAAGAGGATAGACATCAGAAATACCACACTTTCCCTTACACGCCCTGATGCATACCGTAAGACGACCTGGCTGATGAACCAAACGACGGTCAACGTTGCATAAGAGTACTTTTGGTTGTGAAACTCACGGCTGTATACGGATTGGGTCAGTGTCAAGGCACCCAAACCTGGACAGGAGGGCGATTAGGATCCTCAACCGAATCATTTGGTTCAAAAGCCTGAGGTAAGAGGGCGCGTGGGTGCCGGCATATTGGCACAGTAGTACAAGGTTTCACGGAACCGTTCGCCGCATATGTTCCAGCACCCAACCTGGATGATCAGGAGACTGTTTGTTAGATCTTTATCCGTTGACCAAACTGTGCTTGCAAAGATGAAATCCCCAGTATAGCTCAATGAGCCATAGAGATGCACAAACCACCACACCACAATAAAGTCCAGTCTCTTCGCGACGCGTACTCTATGAGATTACAAAATGTACTTTTACTTTGGACGTTTTTCATGCTCAGAAGTCCTGGTAGTATTTACAGGATGTCCCGGCTAAATTCTTGACGGGATTCCATACGAAGATAATAATGTCCCGAGAAAATCGGTCAGGAAACAGGATGTTCGACTTCTGGCATGGAGCCCGAAGCGTTGCGCAAAACGTGTTACTTGAAATCATATAATTTTGGACTCCCGTCCAGACAGTTCAAGATTTCTATCGGCTCCTTATGAAAAATTTGTCGATAAATTGTGTGAAAAATACCGGGACTTTTCAGTATAAAGACAGACATTTTATCCAGTTTATCGTTAGCCTGGTTAGTTCCACGGCAAGTTTTGGTGCCTATACCATTATATAAAATGGTTGCATGGGCGAATAGCGAGTAAGTAGCTTATAATGAGTAGACTCAAAGCAGTAGCATCCAACATTAGCATCCTGGATCTCCAGCTGACTGCGTTCCAGGAGAACCAGTAACTCTGAACAGGATGCCATACGCAATGATCTACTGAATGAAAAACACCCAGAAATTCGGAGTCTATCCTTGAAAACATGGAGGAAATGGCAAGCGATATTGGCAATAATCAATCACAAGGTTGCCGAAAGAATGCAACCCTACGTGCTGTATTAGTTCCCAGTAAGTTAGGATTCGTGTTTCATTACCCTGTAAAATCTCGGTCTTCTACTGGTGGATAAGAAAAAAACAGTAGGAAGGAAAGGATGATGTTTCACAAAGAATGAAAAATGGCGATAAAGGCGGATATCAATATAAAAGAAGGGGCCAAACAATCACAGGAGTAATCATAACCATCATCATAGACAACAGTATTTCTGACTAGTACTTAGCTTCAATACAACCATGGAGGAAGGAGGCCCGAGTAAAGGGTGAAAAGAAAGGGGATGAGCGGAGACTTATTGAAAAAGGCCAAGTCTCTACAGAAAAGCTGCCAGAGTGAGGTGTCTACACATCCTGTTGGAGGAAGACGCCATTAGTAGGATCTACCAACCGTCCTTTGTGAACCCCATCCAACATAAAAATCGCAAGGGGCCCAGTGCCACATGAAGATCAAACGTTTCCAGGGCTACGGCTGTCTTGACATTTGGCCAAGATTAACTACACTTCGACAAAAGCGAACAGGACAAACAGTTGCACCCAAGCACAGGGTAGTTGGGATATTACATCTCTTCCCATTTCGGCACACAGTGTGATGTTTGTCAGTACTGGTCAAAGGCACGGTGCTAGCCCTCAAAAAACATCGAACAGTCGTCTGATCAGACTTCCCATAAATTATTGAATATAAACCAATGTAGCTCAAACGGCACATCAGACGACCGACTAAACGACCATTGTTCAAGGCAGTGCGACAGTGACAGGAGACTGGTGACAAACATTCGGTGAAGTTGATGCGTTCGATTCGCTAGTCCCCCCGAAAAGATTGATCGAATACGACAAAAAAATCACCAAGAAATTTTTGGATGGCAAAATGTACGTATGCTGCGGTGTGTGTGACAGAGGCGTTTATGACGCCATACGCACAGGAAACTGAAGATGAGTGAAAAGTTAGAATGATTATTTGCGCCCACTTTTAGCATTGTGCTAATTCGCGAATTGTCGACCAACTTGAGGTTTATTTTTCGAAGAGTAGCTGATTTCAAAGAGCGTAGAACATATGGGCAATAGGGATTACTCTTTTTCCGAATGCGGAAAGAAATACTAGCGCACAATTTCTGAACTTGATGAGAAAGTTCCGGGAAGCGACACACTCTATGTTACTCAACCGTAAGAGTGACGTTAGTTAACAACTCGGGTTCTCCATAAAACGAAACATGTACACGTCGACTGCCGGAATGCCCGCATTCTGTTAAATGCTGGCAGTAAAACGATCACTACGACGACTGATCACATGCTTTTCAAAAATTGGATCATCAAACTCAGACATTAAGCGAATTCCAGGACCCTACACTGGTTACGTTATAGTGGTCAGCGAACAACTCAGGTCTTTACAGAGTTGTTCTCATCTTGAGTAAAAGCGTTCACAAACTAGTCATATTGGGACGCGATATGCAGCAATACCCATTTTAGGGGCATGGGACTTCGACACCGAAGCTTACCTTAAGCTCTGAAATAGCTAATCTACTTTTATTCAGTGTTTTGCTAACGTAATGACCTATCGTTCTACGGGGGGCTATCCAGACAGAATATATGACTGCAAACTCTGGGTTCGGATCCACGTACCACTGACAAAAATTATGGTTTCTCAATAAAATATTAGTGTTGTTGTTTGGCTAAAGCAAACAGTTCTGCATACGAAATCATGAATGCCATCAACTGGGACCCCGGTTTGACATTGATACTTCACTGCCGTACTTGCAAGTGGATGGAGAAACCTGAAGGAGAGGGCAATTAGCAGGGCCGTAAGCCCTTGTGGTTCAGAAACAAGGCAGCTAGTGGATACCAACATACTTTCATAGTAAAGTAAATTATTAAGAAACAATTGGCCGTACTTGTTCCCGACCTAAATCCGAAGTAGCAAGAGATCATATTTGTCGAACTTCTATCCGCTAACTCACCTGATATGGAAGTCATAGTGTAGCCCCCAGGATAGCTCAATCGATGATAAAGGTACACAACTGAAAACCTATTGGGTTTCATCAACGACAGCTCTACATAAGTTACGGGTAGCGACGTAGTTGGCGCACCTTAACGAAGGGTACTTGCCATAGCTCATACGTCCACTTCCTCCTAAGTAGCACGGACACATAAATGGTCAAGCTAATCAGGGGATACGCATTTGCGTTGCTTGAAGAGGTGAAGGATGAACCGAATCATACCATCACAAAGGAAATTTGCGACTATCTCAGGAAAAACTGAAATGTCGGCTGATGAGTAACATTTCAACAGATCAGAAATTGCCGCATAGTTCCCCGTCCGCAGAAACGTATCGGCAGAAAATGCGCAGCTCGTAAGTTTTATGGGTGATAACAGCTGGACACATGTGGTCAGACAATGATCAGATGAACCTACCGGGACGGAAGAGAACATCATAAGGATGCGTTGTGATGAAAAAATCCATGGTTTAAGATGGGTTATTCCTTCGACCAGGAACTGGTGTCGGAAAGAAAAATTGGGGAATTGGGGATTGGTGACATAAAATCACTAAGGCATCATGCTCTCAAGGATTTGTACAGGGGATGGGCAGCTGGATCACCCTAAAACTGTTAAAAGCCAAAAGCTGTTAAAACCAAAGGAAATGCAGAAACTTGCTTTAAAATAGGCCTAAAGTGTGCTCACAGTTAACACCCGACAAAACTAATGAAGAGGACGAACCACTGTCGTTCGGCGATCCATAACCGAAAAAACGTGTCACAACGATCACAACCGAACTTGAGCCGGAAAAGTTGCAAATTAGGTGTGTAGGCGTCAAGGTCAGACAAATTTCGGAAACCGGAAACAGTGGATTAATAGGAAGTACGGGAAATCAAAGATGGATGAGGTCGCCACATCCGAGCTGGGTGAAACAATCGACGATGGTGGACAGATTTGACGTGGCAACTAAAACGAAGTGGTGTACTGGGAAATTGTGTAATCGACAGAGCTGAACGCACAGTCTATATACGCTTGTTTGATGAAGAGTAGATCAGCATCCCAACTCAGAGTTTCGAAGTGGCGAACCAAACGAGTTCCCTATGAACCGGGTGGTAGAGAAAAGACTGATTCCCGCCCTCCCCCCACATAAGAATATGAAGCAAACTTCTAATAATAGTAGAACGTTTTCTTTTAATCCGCACCGTTTACGGTAAACATCAACGCGACTGAGTACACTGAGAAGGATCAGTGAGTGGCAATGCATAAATCAATTATGAAACAACCCCCGATTCTTCACAGACTAACACAGATTTCTAATTGAGAGTTTTGCAGCATCAACTGCGAGTCACGTAGTCACGCACAAGTTCTTCAAGTTACCTATCGCCGTAAAAGTAGAAGTCTCTCCAATAAGCCCCAAATCAAATCACATGCTGTTTTTCCCATCTAATCAGTTGAACTTGTACTCCTCCCCCGGACTAGAACTTTGCCCCCAATCCTCATCGAAGAAAACAGGATTATGTATGGACATCGTCTAGGAGGCCGATTCAAGATTTGACTAGCAAAATCGTCGCTGTTATGTTTCATGAGCAGTTTTCAAAAGAATGGGCAATCCTAGAGAGAATATGCCGATTCGCACCGGATGAAAACTGGACCAAACAGAAACCGGAAATCACGGTCAAATCAAAGACTCCTTCCTACAAGATGAGCTGGTGAATGAAGTCCGTCAAGTTGATGAGGCAGATAGATGTCAGACATGATGTTTTACTGGAGGAAAGTGTCCAGTTCTACATCGGTTTGTTGCAGTGTGGTAACGGATTACGACTTTTTGTCGATGTACAGCCTAGTATATGGAAATCAGCACGACCAATCACGCAATTCCAGGCACCCAACTCAAGTGGCATCCTGCGAATATGTCTGAAGAAGTCAGTCTTCGTACCTGAATCACAGGATGTGAATTTTATTCGGTCCGAATAGCTAGACTGCCGTTCGATTCGTCGGGCAAACAAAATACCACTCAATTTTTTACGTGTTCTAACAGGATGATTCTGATGTGTCCAGTGTGTCCTGGAGTGATGTACTGGTGACGTACTCAGTTTGCCTGTCAGGTGACATGAGTTTACAACCTAGTACGGCTGAGCATGTGTACTATCGACGACCTCTGATAGGGGTGAAACATAACTGATCCAATGTACGGCCTGATCCACCCACGTACTATCGAGTACAGTGAGTTGGGCTCCAGTTGAATGCAACCAACATAAAGGATGGAAAATCACTTCAGTTGTGTGACAATGAACGAGAATTTGCTAAACACCGGTCGATCCTAGGAAAAAACATTGTAAAAGCTGCGGACAAGGCGGTTGCTCTACAAGACGTCAATCCGGCTGCTCAAGTTCTCATGTAAGCGATGAAGATGAGGCAGAAAGAAAAACTTGCCTTTTAAGAGTGCAAAGGAATGTGCAACTAACCTGCGATAACGGACCCTGCGGCTTCACTCGTTGGAATGTCGTCTTCCACCAAGGAGAGTGTGGTCTGTCTCTCGAAAGATGTGGTAGCCCGAGAACGACGACTGGCATGTGACACGGCTAGCATAATCAACGAAGAACGCTTCCAGTTATCTTTGTGGTCATCTATGGTCCCCGTTGGGCTCCGGGGCTATGATCGACAAAGAAAATAAACGGATCGGTTGGTGTCGGTTATGAGGCTCAATGGTCCCATCTAGACTACAGAGGGACGAAAGATGCGCAGTTGCACGTAAGAGGTCGGGTCAACAGTAAACTAAGGTTCTAGGGAGAAACAGAGCATCCGAATCGGACAGCAATTAGAAAGCGGGTTTGTTCACGAGATAACCGGTTGAAGTTTGTGAATAATGGTGGATCTATAAACGATTAGAGGATAACATAAGATGTGCACATCAAGTTGTACTATGATAAAAACCAGCATCTAACAAAGGGAAGCATAAATATGAGCTAAAGTGAGCCAAACGGCCAAAATTTCTCTTAAGCCACCACTACATGTGAAGTTGCTGAAAACCTTCGACAGCTAAGCAGCTGTTTTGCTATTCTTCAGACTTACCAGATAGGCATGGTCTCTGAGTTTCCAAAAATCTTATTTCCTAATCGGATACCAAGCAGACTGTCATTAACGATAGATTAACCTAATATTTAGTTGAGTCCCCCGTTGAAACCAGGCCACCGTTTACCAGTACAGGGCTAATCTCACGAGGAGGACTCAAACCCACACGACCTAGCGAATAGGAGCTGATCACTTTAAAGTTGAGCTACCGGCAACAGATCGATGCACCACATAGCGCAGCTCACACTGACTTGGCTTGGACTGGCACTTTTGCTAATTACTAACCTACCGAAATGCAATGAAATTACAACCTCTTGCACAGAACCTAAAATACACCGGTATTCAGTCAAGAGGATAACCTGAGGACACATCCTACAATTTTTATGTTCTATAAAGCTCGGGTGAAGATTACAGAATCCCATTCGTGGAAACCTGAACTGACACTAATATCCCTGTGAGACAGTGCTGGTGCTGCTATAAAGTGGAGTGGGAAACTATGGAGTGGAACCAAATAACACAGGCGGTCCTCAGAAACGTACCGAAGTTCGTCGAAGACGCACTACATTCGGGGTTCCTTCCGCAGATGAAGGACAGGGCGAAGGTGATGTCGTTCGCAGAACCTGTGTGAAGATAACACAACAGCCAATTAGCAATGACAACTGAGCTCTCAGTCTGCAATGTGCTGAACGAGTTACCACAAGACTTAAACATTCCGTTGATGTCTCTGATCCGTAAATCAGTAGGGATCGGGTTTGATCCCAACTAGTCTTGTAGCAGCAATTTACAATTTGCGGGTGTGAAGCGCATGCCAAACCGTGCGGCAGAGTTATTTAGGTTATTTAAAATAGTTTGCACTTTTGAAGGATTTGAACCAAGGAGAGCAATATCGTCTGTGAGGGAACGTCGCGGAAGCAGTTCGACCCCCGAGGTTTCAAAGGTAGGCAGAGAAATTTCAAGCAGCACGTCAATAACAAATTTGAAGAGGAAAGGTGAGAGGGGGCAGTCTTGTCTTACAACACAGGACGTGAACTCAGGAGAAAGCTTGCCGTATACTCGGACGCGCCCACAGGAGTTCGCATACAGTGCCCTTATAAAGGACATAAACTTAATGCGACGCACGGCCATTAATCTGTGCCTGAGTTTCAGTTCGAGCCCCACAATCATCTGAAGGGCGAACGCTCAGCTCTACCACCAGCTCCTTTATGTACGCATTTCTATGCTCGTGCCCAGTGTCATACTTTGATCGGACGTTTGTGGAATAGAATTCGAGAACACAATGCCGTGTCCCTGAGTGGTGGTTGGAAGAAACCGAGCTCTAGTGCGGTTGCGTCACACCATGTCATCTACAAAGAGCAAGCCTTTGAATTCACGCACCGGGTTCTCCCGAACCGACCGTGGTTAGTACGATTCGAATTTTCAACGACGGCAGAAGCGATTGGTATCTGATTACATAACTCACACCCATGCGTCCAAAAGAACTTATGCGACCTCCGAACCTGAGCTAGCCTATGAAAAATCCGGTTTCACTAACTTCTCTGATATTGACGTCACTCACTTGACTTCATGACCTATTGGCCCGCGAACCTCTCACTTCTTTAAAGAGTATGTACCCGTGAATATTTGCACGTGATTTCGGGTATCATGTAAATGTGTGGCGAATCAGCCAAGGGGACAAAGCATAAGAAACAAGCTCTTATCGCTATCTTTGCTCTTATGAACTTCAGAGGCATCTTCAACCGCCTGCTGTTTTAAACTCAATCCCACAACGAGAACGAGTAATACACTACTGAGAACGAGTAATCATTTGCATGTTAGGAATTCAGTTTTGTTTCCGTGATCTTTATCAGCGTTAGGAAGTGTTGCTACACCGAACCGCGTTTGTTTGCAGTGCCCAAACTAGTGGGCAGCAAGCCAACCACAATCCTGTGTATGCTTGATACTTGCACTAAAAAATTGGCTTGTTCTGTCACGTGACGCGTGGTAGTGAGTTGTTGGCAGCGCCGGATGCCAGACTTCGATATGGTCAACATCACGAATTCTACAGCAGAGTGAAATTGTTCAGACCTAGATTATTGGAAAAAATGCGCTTACATTGGCTAGAGGCAGACCGCGTGATATTTCTATAAAACATACACCCTTCGATGCTTAACGACTATGCAGGTTTTTTCCCATTTAGAAAGCATTTCAAAATTAGTTAAGCAAAACGACAAAGTCGTCAATTCTCATCAAAGTCAAATTCTGAAAGGAAGTATTCACGAGACCACTGTATGTATGCCCAGGAATATCATGCCTTTCACCTTGATTTGTCTGAAGCTGTCAACGGAAGTTTGTAGGATAAACTCGACCGTTTTTTGGTACGTCAATTTGTAAAATATACGAACAGCTGTGGCCAGATTTAACCGCAGTTTCTATCAGTTGGTGCAGTGCAAATCGATGTGGCTAGCGACTCGGAGCCTCACCCAAGGAACTTTCTTCAGAACTATGCTCTGCTGGCATACTATCTCCGCAGCTCCTAAGTCCAACGATCCGACAAAACCGCATTAACAAGACCTCCCTGCCGAGCCGAAATTTTCCGTCAGCGGCGCTAAAATAGTTGATTGTTCGAGTTGGAAAGCGAGGAATGCTGCATTTTCCGGCACTCTGTATTTGTAGTCAAAACGCACTGTTTGTTTCTTTGGGGGCTTCTACTTTACCTATTGACGGTGCGTACTCTTAGACCAATCGAAGACGAAAACGTACCCATTCAAACTAATGTGACTCAAATAAAACTACCCAGGAGAAACACGTGGGGAGATCAACCTACATCGTGTGACATACCGCAAACAGCCACAGGGTCGTATTAGAGGAGAAGTCGTTGCAGAGGGAGAGGGTAGACAAGGTGAGTTAGGCACTTCGGGGAAAATGTCCATCAGGTATAAACTTAAAAATAAAATCAGCTCAGTTACGAATAGACCAATCAATAAATTATGGTGATTTCGCCCACCACCAAACAAAATTGCTATCACGAGCGGCGACTGCCTCTAAATGTATTGTTTTTCATTATGAATACGTTCGGAGTATCTTTTGACCCTGATCTGTGACAGAAGCATCCAGTTGTTCCCTCTGGATTGCTTCGGATTCAGTGAGTCTCCAGTATGATCTGTGGAAACGCTCTGATTAGAAATATCCACACTTATGGAGTGGCATTGATACAGTCTTGTTACGATTCCGATCGTCCCACTTCCGGTCAGCAATGTCCTACTAATTTCGGGACTGTGCGCCTGGTCAGACTTGTGACAACCATCGCCTAAGGTCGTTTCTGTATCTATTCGCTTAGCTGCAAATTACGCGTGATGGTCGGGCGTTCTCTCACTTGGGGTGCTCTCTCCATTGAGGAATCGATAACCTGCTGGGTAATCTTGATGTTTTTTTACCACCAAATTTTGCGGGCCCCATAGTTTATTGCTTTTTCAGTTCCCTTGTGTGCAACATAAGCAAAGATAATAAGAACGATAATCTTTCAGCCGTGGTACCTTTTCGGCGCATAGCTGCTGTGCAAATACAAGATGATTAGGGCATGTATTACACATGCTCAACCACCACCTACCGACAGGTTGTTTGCTGTTCAAAGCGATTGTTGGCGGAAGGCTCACGGGTGACAGGCCATGACATGGCAACGTGAAAGCGGTTACTGTCAAATTGATTACTGTGGAATCGTCGCACTTTCCTGACCGGGACCCAGGTGACCTTACTTACAGCTGGTTGAAAACCCTGCAGGACACCGCACTCAACCGGTCCTATTGGCGCGCATGCTGTCATTTCCTAGTCGGACTGACTAGCTAAAGGGCGTCTGTCATTGTGCGCTGTGCCTGTATCAGGCGAGGGTTCACAATGATCCTGGTTCAATCCCGCTGATGGCACCTTACTTCAACATGATGCTCAGGTGTGCCTTATTTACTGCCGTCCAAAGGTGTAGGAATTTTATTCTTGATTATTTTCCTTGGGTATATGGAGTTTCTTTAAACTAAGTCCACTCTTTACTAGGGCTTTCTTCGACCATGGTTTTATGACAGTTAAACATCGATATGTATTACTGGTGTATTGTTGTCAAGGATGGTGATGATGTCGTGCGACTCGAAAGAAGCGCGAGCTGAGACAGTGGCAGACCGCCACAACCCAGACAGGAGCAATGGAAAAGTCAGAGTTGGGTTCGAATCACGGGTCAACCGGTCAGTGACTTTGTTCACTAATTGATGAGCTATCTCGAGCATGGAAAAGGTCAGATCTATTTTGACGGTATCAAGCGACATATTCATGAAGGGAGGATGAGTAAGATCTGTGGACTTAGTATCGGCAGGCCGAGGTATGGGTTGTTTTTGCATTTATTTACTGAGCTGGGCACGATCAAAGGCATGGATGAATGTAGCACTCCCAACTGGTGGGTCAAAATTGAAGGCCAGTATAGCAAAGTTTGCCCCTCTGACGCAAGTGATAAACACATTTGCTCTGTTTTGCTTGATTGACAGGAGCGGCAGAAATCATTCGAAAAACCTTCCGCATCTGCAGCAGTGTCCGCGATTCGCCCTGAACTTTTTGGCGTGTATCTCCACAAGAATTTGTCGAACATGCTTTTCTCCATCGAGCCATGCTTTCCGCGAAATTCTGCGCACTCGGAAAACGCAAGACCCTGGTTCTCGCATTCGCCTGGAAAGGACTTTGTTGACACGCCGGAAACTGTTGATCAGTCACGGCAAGTCGTCTACTGTTGACTTTTGGCTGTTGATCAGGCGGTAGTTGATCTGTTCGCCGAGCTTGGCACATGGCTTGCAAACGCTTCGTCAACGTTTGTGGAGACATCGTCAATGCGTGGTCCAATTGTTTCATGTCGTGTCCCTAACGCTCCAATTCGTCAACCTGGCTTACCGTCACTCTTCTGAATCGTGACCTTCTAATGAGGATGAAGCGCTAACAACGCTAACAACAACAAGCGCTAACAGACCACAGGCCTAACGTACGGCATTACATTCCGCTTAACGGCCCTCAAGTTATACTACACTGGAACCAAGAGAGGACTACGTGATAACTTACATTAGGGTCATATTGACTCTGAGGGCCTTTTCCATTACATGGAATTACGCTTTGACTAGTGGACACAGTGAGGGAATCTTCTTTAGAGAACCGGGTTGCATTCCGAGGGGTCGATCGCGCTTGCAGTAGTAGGTTGGAGGTGCCAACTGTGACAGCCTTTGTGGAAGATCCAATAGCGGGATGTGAGGGATCATTAGGTAGGATTGTTTTGGCGCACTCCGCCGTAGTTGATACACGGCTAGGCTTTCGTGCTTGCAGTATAATTACGTTGTTATTACCGACAGATACGGGTTGTTCTTTCGGAAGCCAAGGACTGGGTTTCGAGGAACTCACTGTATTCGTCCCAGGAGCAGCACACATTATCGGGGAGGTGTTAGTTGTAGGGGAGCCGGGAGTGGTGAGATTGTTGGAAGACAGCGACTGCCTAGTATAGCCCGAGTAGCCGAATGCTGCAACGGAAATGCTGAGGTAGCTTGGTGTATCTAGATAGAGAGGAACAGGGCAGTAGATATGGGCATGACCACATCGATAGTAAAGATGAGGAACAATCGAACTGTGATCAACACGTGATTAAGGACATGCATACACATATAAGTGCTTCCTCGAATAAGAGATGAACCAGGCGGTTAGGAAACGCATTATCTCAGAAGAATATTGAGACAAATTCCACAAAGATAATCGAGCATTACGAATCCATATAGATAAATTAACGACAAGACCAATAGGCACAATGTAGAGTTAAATACCTAAAACAAGATAGTCAGTGCGGGTGACCGCTGAAAAGTTCATCCTAACCATAACAACCAACCAACCAAGACGAAGGACCAGTCAGATGTTTGTACAGACATCAACCAACAGAATCAGTTTGATCAATAAATTGAACCGTGATGCTCAGAACAAACTTTAACTTCAAACCATCAGCCGTAACAAAACAAGCAAAACAAAGAACATTGAAAAATAAAGTGTAAAGCTTACATTGGGCAGCGCTTAACGAGTCGGACTGGTTGATTACAGACCTCTGGTGGTCAAATAATTTCGCGGCAGACAAGGAAGAAACCCGAGCACCTGGTCGGAATACTCCACCAACGTTGACGTTACTTGAGGCGAAGTGCACGTGACCTTTGATTCGCTCACCGGCAGAATGCAGACTGTTCTTTCGGTTTAAAGCGCACGGAGGTGTGGACTCTTTCAGTCGCAGAGTTGAGGGCAGGCGCGGTGCCTTTTGGATCAGGCCGTGCTCTAGGAGGGCAATGAATAAAGGGTGCAAAAACTCAATCAAGACAGGTGATTGTGGAGAAAGATTAAGGCAGAGCGGAGAAGGGGTCGGGGAAATAAGCAGATAGCTCTAAGCATTCTGTAAAGTTGTGCCATGACGCGATTTACGTGATGACTCGACACAACTCACAGCATAGCTACATTCCAAAGATGCATATGAGGACCTAGGAAGTTCAAACCAGATTGTCTACACCAGTGACAAAATGAACCCAAGTAAGCATGACTTTGAAGCCGCAGACCCAAGAAAATCTCTATTGAAACTTCAGACAAAAACTGTACTTGTTTTTCGATTAGAGCACAACCGGTGGAGAATGTAGGTTGCAGAAATCTGGAGGAAGTCCTGAATGATTGTGAGAAAACTGGATAATGAACATGAACGAATGAACAGAGGTCGGAACGTTAAACTAAGACAGAGCCAACAAATTGGCGATAAGCAGCGGGTTACTTCATGTGTGGCCACGATCATAGGGCAAATATATTCCGGGTCGACACGACGAAGCAAATAAGAACAGTAGACAAAGTAGGTCTGCTAGAGAAACACCGATTTTCTTTTGCTTTTTTACTTCTTGGACAAATATCAACAATAATATAAAGAAGGTCCGTCTGGAACATCCTTCTAGTTCACAGCTGCCTAGTGAAGCATGAGTGGCGATATACTGCCAAGTTGCCTAAACCTAAACAGCAGCAATCGAAAAGCCAGGGATGGGTTCGACCTAGGGGTCTTCTGGTCAGTAGCCTTAATCGATGAGCTATCCCGAGCACTCTGAAACAGTACGTGTGCAGATTATCACAACAGGGGGCAGCAGCTAAGTTGAAGATGTCCACATGGGGTTCGAAGTTTAGTCGTCGGAATGATAGTCTACGACGTCAACCACCTGGTAACCAGGGCCGCGTATCTATCCCCTCCCCAAGAGTTTGATCGTCACGATTTCCACTGGATACTAAGCCACTCTGAAAGGCAACGCTTTTGAGTGTCCTAACATCCCCAAGGGGAAAATTGGAGACGGGACCGTCTGGTTGACTTCTGGAACGCTCGTTCTTCAGAGTTCAGCTCAATAAGGATACCCCTAAATGCACCGCTATAGGTACCATGCATCTGTTTCATACCATACCACAGCAGTAACTGAGAAGCTGTGACTGAAGTGTTTATTTTACATTGACAAGGGTTCCTCTTAAAGTATCACTTGGGTTTACAGAACAGACTTTCTGCCTGAGGAATCTACCTTACCGATGTGAGGCAGCTCACTAGTCTTCGTTGTTCAGCCGAACAAATAGAGATCTTATCAGTGAAGCTATGCCGAAACATGGGCTAAAACAGATAAAGGTAACCGACGGTCATAAGCACTCGTCGGGGCAAAACAACGGGCACATGAAGAGATCCTGCAATGTGGTCAGGTAAAATCAACACAGTGCGATAGTGACTGTCAAAACTGCTGCTGTGCTGTAGCACGTAACTGACTGACTGTCGGAAAAAGCCAAGCAACCCCAGTATAATGACAGTCATATTTCCGTCGCTGGACGGTAATCCGCTTTCCCGAAGTCAACTAATCCTGTCACAGGCGCAAAAGCACTACAAAGTTATCTGAATAAGCAACCACGACTCATCCGGTACTCAGAGGTAAAATACTCAAAAGGTCATTCGTATCTCTCGAAAAAGAAGAGCTTGGTTGTTGTTAAGACCGACTTATCTTGGAGAGTCAAATCGGTGGAAAACTCACCTAATTATCGATAGAGAAAATTTGGAATGCAAGAGACGAATCGGTGGGCCGGGCTCGTCAAAGCGCACAGTTGGCACTCCACGTGACCGTAGTATCTGGAATTTTCTACATAAGTAACGTGATTCAGCCGCTAATCGATGTGAGTAGTTAATCAACGATGGCATCGCAGGTATTCCGTGATAAGCTAATTTGTATATGTACGTTTGTGTGACTACGGCAGCGAAGCATCGGCGTTGAACACTGATGTCATGCTGTCGATGATGATGATGATTTGTGTGACCTTACTGTTATCGCTCACAGATCTGCAACTTCTGCAAATAGGATTTCGGTGAAGAAAGAAATAGCTGTTTTTATAGGGAAATAATTCAATTCAGTGGAAGTTGGGTCGTTTGGAAGTGACGTCTATTAAAGCTGACTTCATCTATCCCTCGAAATGCATTAGCCCGAATTTCGTTGAGTAAATTGGTGCGACATGAAGAAGTGAGCTTCCTACAGGAAACTACTCACAAGGTTGCTGAAAACTCTTCGACAGCTCACCTTGTGAGTAGTTTCCTGTCTGTCTGCGATATCTGGAATAGCGTACCAACGGAAACATGAGGCGGCCTTTGTGCAGCACATTCAGTTGAAGAACACCACACACGAGAGAATCATTTGAGTCTCCCGTGAAAACTAAATTGGTTTGCAAATGAGTGTATTTGTCAAAAGTGAGCTTCCTGTTTACGATCGGTTCCGACTAGCAATTATTCGAAATCCAAGCAGTACGTCACAATCCAATGTTATCACAACTAATGAAAACATGAAAACCATTCATTGGAACACGCTTGGATACGACGTGACACATTGTAGTTCGCAGCAAACAACAAATGCACCACAATCACAGCGTACTGAATTGTCATTTTGCCCTGTTCAGAAACCATCTACAGAGGGGAATCAACAGTGGATTCTTTCGCGGAATAGTTGCAACTAGTATGGGGTGATTCAAGAGACCACTCAGGAGTGATCTCACACCAGGTATAGCGTCGGGAAAACTGACTCCTTCTAAAGGTACCGCGACGAAACATGTGGGCGAATAGGAGGAAAGCGGTGTCACCTCCGGCATCCAAAGAGTGACCCCCTCGGAACGAAAGGTTTCTTTCGCCATTTCCTCAAGCATCCTATGGGAGCTTCACATCAGTGACCACTTGCTTGGAGTAAGTTCATTCCAAAAGTTGTTCAACAGGTTACCCAACGACACATCGAAGTGGGGAACATTCGACTTCGCGATGCTCATCTTCAATTCTCTGGATTACAGGAGAGCGATAGCGAGGTGACCTAGTCCACAATCAGTAGCCCCAAGAAAAGCTTTTCATATACGCGAGCAGTGATCCAAAGCGGAAACGAGCTATGGGTGAAGACATATGGAATTGATACCAGCAGATTCATCCGGGGGCACAATAAGCGCAACGGGGTTTTAGATTGAGCCAGTGTTTCAAATATGCCAGACATTTGCTCAGTTAGACACTTATTTGAAAATTAGGTTGGTGGTGACCTGAGGTTCGAATGGATTTCTCGTTTATTATATACTTCAACTAAAGGTAAGGCCGCCTTATGCATTTATTGGCTTAATGCTCAGGATAACGAAGTATTTTTCTTGATAAGACACTACTTGTAAGGATGATGAGAGCTTTCATTAACCTTATAAGCTCCATATGGATTGGTGGTTAAGGGGTAAACTTGTGGACAGAAAAATTCGTGGTTCGAGCTCAACCCCGACATCTCGACTGCTCCAGTCTAGTCTTGGGCAACTTGGCAGTATCTCGGCCCTCATTCTTCCCAGGGGTGTCATGGTATCTAGGCACCGAAAGGGTTCTACAGCTGAACGATTTTTTCACGAGTAGTGTTGTATCAAGGAAGGTTTGCTCTGTTTGACGAGTACTAGTCACAGTCCCCCGGATAGAAGAGGGGATAATTCAACTGTCGGTATGGCGGTGACGAATGGGTGAGATGAATGCGGCGTTGCTCCTACACTTGAGTGGTTGCCTCTGTTGTCTTCCATAACAAGTGCATCCATGAGCTGTCGGACATACCGGTTGGCTACGTCAGCTTATCCTGGAACATTGATTCAGTTGGAGGAAGGAGCGCCCCTCGGCCATTTCGCATTAGCATTACTGGTTTTAGTCGAAAACGTTTCCCTTGGCTTAATCAGTACATTTTGGATCCGCTTTGGAGAAGACTATAGCAATCAATGAAGCTGTCACAGTAAGTATTCAATAGCAAAATATGAACAATTATCGTGGTGTGTTAAATTATAATACTCAAACGTTTGTCTGGCCAGTAGGAAACCAATTCGAAAAAGGATGGTTTTTTGAAACCCGCTCACCAGCAAGCAGTGAAACAGGAGATAGCGGAGGACATTGCTCGTGGAGGAAATTGCTGTATATGGTTTATTGTTCTAAAACAAGTGCCATTTAGTAAAAATGTTCCCGAAACGACAATATACGAGAAAAGGGAGAACACTGGGTCTGATAGGCATTGATCCAGAGCCACCCATCGATCAGACTTTACACCCACAACGTACTACGTACATATTCAGAGCGGTGACATTCGCAATTACCGGAGATTTCCCCAACGTGATTCATCATACCCCTGTGAAATGTAACTTACGAGAGTAAACAATTTGGACAGTTGGTGCGTCAGGGTCCGCACACAATCACGGGACGATCACATACACATGTGTAAACTATGGTGAAAATGGATCAAATACCCTACGGGGCCAGTGACAAAAAAATAAGCATAAACATAGAAAAACTCGACGTTCATCCTATTTTAAGATGTGGTTGAGGCAAAAAGAGAAGAATTATTGAACAGGCCAAAATCGGTGTAGGGGTAGTAAACAAAATAGTTTGAAGACAGCTTAAGGATCCTGAGTGAAATGTGAGGAAGACTGCCTAACTAGTGAGCCATGAGACAAAAGAATAGTGATTAGTCAACGCGAATCTCTAGCGCCAGTTAGCGACTCACAGACAGCACCAAAATATAACAGAAGCAGGTGAACTGAGCACATTTGGCGCCCAGATTTAGCGTTCAGCGCTGTGACAGCACGGGTTGTTTGGTACATCCAACTTGACATACATGGTTTCCTCCAACAACCAGGAATGACTGTCTTCAAATACAGGCAGAAGGCCGGATTCTGCCTTGCACTCGCGTATTACAGCATGAATCAAGATGAAGATACTGTTAGGCGTGCTAGTGATAGAAATGGGTGTCAACGAAGCGCTTGCAAAAAAGGATTCATTCGCAGAATCATCATCTTAAGCGATGGGTTGATTACACCGAGGAACAATTCAGTTAGCCTTTCTGAACACAAGCTATGTGAAAGCCCTATGAACGTTGACAACCGTCTCCAGTCAGAATCCCATTAGAAACCCAAATTAAATGACTGGGTCACACGATTTGGCATGTGCTTTACTCCAGTAAAGTTTAGGGTGTTACAGTAAAACTGGGTTCGATCAGACCCAGATGGCATACTTATAGATGAGCTGACCTGTGGTTGACAGATTCATCTACCTGGTCTCATTAAGAAACGAAGGTAAACTTCTCTTTATCTCTTCTGCCAGCTCAGACATGTCTATATGACAGATGAAGTCTATGGACAGAGTGAACCGGGACCAATGAACCCAAAAAATCAATGGTAAAAGGTCAACATGCTGTAAGATATGACACCGTGTTTGAGGGTCATATTGAATTAAGATAAACTCGTCTGACCTCGTGAGCGCCAGTGTCAATACGAGGCGTTTCTGAATACAGAGTGGAGGCTTGTAAATACATCTGT
Organism: Opisthorchis felineus; assembly: GCA_004794785.1. Taxonomy (NCBI): domain Eukaryota; kingdom Metazoa; phylum Platyhelminthes; class Trematoda; order Opisthorchiida; family Opisthorchiidae; genus Opisthorchis; species Opisthorchis felineus. The sequence goes on from SJOL01002502.1 coordinate 1,010,225, forward strand.
CCATGCCTCTAACAGTGGCTTAAATCCCAGATCTAGTTGTTTTCAACAACCTGGATTGAGTTCCGTAAATACGTTTAGAAGCTGTCGGAGGGTTGATCTGGTGTCCCGTATCGAGCAGGTGCGCTGAAATTGAACTGCTGATGGCACGTTTTCATTAGCTGACGCAGTCCTTGCCGGGGACGAAATTATTTTCCAGTGTGGCTTTGGCCAACTTCCGACACCTAAAGCACCACTGTCATATCAGCCTGCCTGCTGGAAGTAGAATTTGCACGGTTGCAGTAGGTTGCATACCGCTCTACGGAAACTTGTCAGTACGTGATGAAGAGACGAAAAGACTTTCTTCCCGAAGTATTGCCAGGGGTCTGGCTGGAACAGCGACTCAGCAACGCTGAAGACTTTTTGGGGAGGGGGAAACGATTCACACACGATATACGCACCAACGAAACCCGTAGGTTATGGTGATAAGAACATGTTCTTTGTCACAGGATCGTCTACACGTACGTCTTATAGGTGGCAAACTGAAGTGAACCGGACACTGCAGATTACATTGGTTAGTTTACGCACCTCCCATGTGGGCGGAGAGCTGCCTCACATGGTTCTATCGGGAGGATGCAGATGACTGAAATCGGGCAGCCAGTGGAGTCAGTATCGTACTCCCGCATCATTCAAATAGACCCTGCTTCTGCTCAGCGTTGTGGATGAATTTTTTTAGTTTGCTCTCCCAAGGTTTGCAGAATGTTTGAATCAAGTGCCCCAACTCTGTTCTTTTGGACCCTCCCCACACATTCACATTGAACATATCAGTCACAATACTAATGTTTTTACATTTATATTCGACTGGCGGTTTATTCGTTGAAAAAAATCGATATCAAGGGAAGTAGACGACCTGAATAAAGCGAAGTGAAAAAAGGCAGAAAATCGTTCAGCTGTAACACCCTTTCGGTGCCTAGCTGCCATGCCACCCGAAGGAAGCACGAGGGCTGGGATACTGCCAGGTTGCCCAAGCCTAGACAGGGGAAGTCGAGAGGCAGAGGTCGGGTTCGAACCACGGACCTTCCGGTCAGTAAATTCGCGCTCTAACCACTTGGGCCGTCTCGCCGCGTGTGCTCTAGTCTGATAAGGGCGTCAATGAAGAATCAGTTCTATCTTTTGCAATCCGCTAATGTCATTTTGATAAGCGAGTTCACACCTAGAAATCAGAGTACGATAAGACCTGACTACTCTCACAGTGTTTCCATAAACAGCAGTGCGGTGGGAATAGAGTATATAAACCGGCTTATTTGCCTCAAACATAGTGCCAGTAGCCTTGACATTCAGTAGAAAAGTTTCCTCGGGCGATACAACCAACAAAAAAGATTTGGAGACCTTGCGTAGACACTAAGGATACGATGAAAATATAGGCAGTGTGACAGGATCAATTCGCCCTGCACGACAAGCCTGTCGTGCCCTGTCGGACAATCTAATTCCATAGCTCACGTGAATGTGGCGTTAGGTTACAGCACTTCCCCACGCCGTTTTATCGGCTCTTCCAATTCTATTATTTGACTGTTTTCTGCGTAGAGTGGAGAAGTGCAACTTCTTTAAGGAGCGTTTCGACCTGTGACGATCTTGCTCCCGTTTGAGCCTGAATATACTTTCCATCCTGATAATAATAATAATAATAACCGTTCAGCTGTAGCATCCTTTCGGTGCCTAACTGCTATTCCACCTAAAGGAAGCATGAGCGTTAAGATACTGCCAGGTTGTTCAAGCCTAGACAAGAGCAGTCGAGATGCATAGGTTGGATTCAAACCACGGAGCTTGGTTTATCGCCGTAGGCATGTTAGAGCACTGGAATCGGTTATTGAGACTCGCAAAGTTGATAAAATGAAAATCGGTATCGAATCCTAGAAATCCAGGTATGTGATAGAATTCAGTAGAACAAGTACGCCAGGTCTACTACCAAAGCCCAGGACAACAAAAACAGAATGTACTAACCATCCGCGTACAGTCCAAAGTGGGTATGTGTACGGAGTCAACAAAGCCGAAGATAACTCAACTGCAGCCAATAGCGTCCAACTTGAACGAAGTGATGGGACTATCTCTTGACGAGAAACTAGCGCAGTTAAATACGAGACCGTCCATTAACGAAGAAATTGGGTCCAATCGGTGCACGTAAAACTGGAATACGTTAGCCTACTGTCCATCCATCTATCCATCCTTATATGAAAACATGCACTGCTTTGGCACATTGGATCGTTACCACCAACACATTCCATGGTCACATACGGTACAAATAATGACCTGGATTAGTACAGAAGCTAATCACGTGACGTAAGCGGGATGAACATGTGCATGAACCTATATGGATACACCTCACTTTCGCGGTGCAGTGATCAGAGCCGGATTGAAGAAACAGTGATTGATTGACCACAACTCAATCCACTCTGACTTAGGTCATCGTGTTTCAGAAAAGACGGGACGGAAAATGCATTTAGACTGTGCAAACTACACTGAAGAAGTCTGGAAGGAGCTAGTAATGAACTATCGACCAGAATACAGTGAAGCCTTTAAGAAGCTACAATGATTCCACTTGTGGGTTAACTAGAACTACGTCGTCAGTGTCCTGCTCTACGGGCAAAGTTGCCAGTACGCACAAAGGAATAACTGAGTAAAACTCTTACTCCTCAAACATGCTAAGCGTGGGTCTACATATAGCAGCAACTCCCTAAAGTTCGAATTCCAACTAGAGGTTTATCCTAATAAGCTTGAGCCCGGCAAAATCTATCCAGTCTGAGACAGATGCAGTGGTTCAGGTTGGTCCAATTCATTTCAGTTCGGTTTGACAACGGTGAACCGTGTACGTGACTGCGGCGGTTCAAGTTCCCACAGCTCATGGTGACTGACAGTGTGGGATAAAGGATGTGCGGAGAACAGATAAAAACAAGCAGCGACGGGTTAAACATTACGAACTAGTGAATACACACAACAGCTCCGCTATCGACGAATAGCTGCATCACCCAGGTGGTGGGACACCTCAGTCTCGCAGAGGACATGACCAGTAGGGAGGAGACCCTTTGTTATGTTTACCGAACCTCCAACTCCATTGAAGTCCGAATCTACTGATCAGTTTGCTCGGTTCGCAAGACACTGAGGTGTGATCAGCGGGATTGCATTATACAAGAGCCAGTTGCCAAAGTGTAAGATCACGACAACTGACCAGAAATAGCATCGAACACCCACGTTTCGTTTTGCATAATCATTTGGATTAGAAAATGGGAGAGGAAAAGACGGTGAAATGATTCGCGCTAGAGCTTCAGCCACTCAGGCTGACGACAGGCAAGGCTCAAACACAACTTTAACGCTCGGCACAAATTAGGACCTAGGAAACGGATCAACGTGACACACTTTGAAGACCCTGAAAATTGCCTTCAGTCCTCGAGTGAGATCACCAGCACACTTACCGCCACGTTATCATTTTCTCGAGCTTAACCAAGTCCCGTCAAAGGATCATGGCTCCATGTCAAGATGTCCATACACCACATCACGATGCCAAAGGTTGGACCTCCGAAAGGACCATTCACCTCGCTCAGCATCTGTCCAGGCGAGTACGGCCAACGCCTCCAATTTCCACAGCTTACGTTGCTAGGTCTCCCGCTCAACCCGAAAGGGTTGTATGGACTACTGGTCAAAAGTCGCTTCTAGCATGAAAGCAGATGCAAATGTCGGTGACTACTCGCAATTTTTCAAGCTGATCGGTTGCTGGTCTTCGGGTTCAACGCCCGACCAGGATGAATTAGCCGAAATCATTAGACTACTAACAAACAAAGCGTATCCAGGTGAAGATGGTATACAAGCGGCAATACACACAGCCTACTTTCTGACAGTTCACGAACCTCGTCACAAAATGTTCTGCACAATATGGGATGGCGAAATGCTCCCAATCGATCGGGGTGCCTCTATACTGCTACCGATACCCCAAAATGGAGAGAAGACGGTTTGTGAGAACTACCGGGATATCGGCCTGATAGATATCGCAGTCAAAATCTTTGCCATAGCACTGCTGCGCCGTCTCAGATAAGTGAGGTCCCAGACCAAACCGAATCAGCGAGGCTTTCGTGCAGGAATTGATTACGTTGACCAAATATTCACGCTACGTCGTGTTTTGGACACCAGTAAACAAATAACGCTTTTTTCATTGACTTTTGTGCAGTACTTGACTCAGAAAATAGGGAATGTCTTTGTTCTATCTTGAAAGCTGATGGCGTGTCAGATAAGCTACTGAATCTCATCAGAGCCTACTACTCAAGCATCCGAGTCTATCGGAAAGAGGCTACGGTGTTTGGTATAAACTACAAAGCCGATGCTTCTCGATGTCGCAGCGAGTTCCCTAGAATACCAATAAGTGCTAGCATATGGACCACGGACCCTGATTACGCTGGTATCGTCACCCTGAGCAATCACCTGATCGTATCGACCATTAAGCCTCGCTGGTTGAACCGGAAGTAGATTCCGAAGAGACCAAATTCTTTAACACAAGCACTGGACATCCAGTCTAGTCCGCTCGTTGTCAAGGGATAGCCTATGAAACAAGTCTAGTCTCTTACATATTTGGGCTCCTTGATTCTACGAAAGTATGGAAGCATGTTGGAATGATGGTGGTGTCAGACAACGCTGTTGTAATATGTTACACCTATCAAAATTGAATCAGCGACGGCAACTACAAAGGTTTGGACATGTCCGCTGAAAACCAGATTCAGAACGGTCCAAACTCTCATAATGCGGCTGTCGTACTGCAGGACGACTGAAAATCTCACCCTCAAAAATTAAAGCCGATCTTGAACTAGTGGGTCTCAAGGTGATGGACTGGAAAATAGGAGATCCTGTGATCGGACCTGTTTGCTGATAGTGATTCACGGACAGGAGTGATTCGGGATATTCTTGGACCCGACTAAACCTTCCCCAAGAGAAAACCACCGTAAAGCAATATAAGCAGGCGAACAATCTGGACAGAATCTGACGCTAGGAAGATAACTCAAATCGTTGGCATGACTTCTAGATAAGCCCACAAAGCGGCGCACCACATTTTACCTACTATAACGAGGCTCACAAACTTGCTCAAACTTGTATGGCCCCTGTGCGTTCCGACCATTTCCTAGTGAAGTTGAAAAGATCATAGTGAACTGCATACTGGTTTTGCCATAGTCCCGCTCGAAAGGCACATTCCTATGAAAAAAGGACTAGGAATCGCTAGAAAGCATCTGTTCGTCAGGATATTGCCTGTTTAAAAAAATTTCATAACAAGGAATAGCAATACACCCAAATCGAGCATTTTATGTTTAAGCGCGAAATAAGAGCGCTCTCGGGATTGTGGTAAGGGGGGATACCAATTGATTCCCTACGGGCACTAACCGGCACCTTTCCTCCCGCAGCTTTTCATCAGAATCAATAAACGTTAAAAATTCAGACGGTTACTTCCGTGTGTCATGAGCGTGCAATGGCCAATCTATTTTTTTTTAAAAATGATTTCGGTATTTCTAAAAAGAAACATCACACATACCACAAGTTTTTCAGCACTGAACAAATCCAGCCTACACACGCACACTCGAAAATACCGATCGAAACACGCCTCCGTATGGTCTGCGGTCAGATTATTCTCCTGACACGTACCCTCCACCCAGATAGCATATTTGGATGACACGAAGTATAACTAAAATTCACGACCTACTTCAAAGTTTGCATAGGTGGGACTGTGAATGCGAAACTATTTCAATGGAGGAAACCGGGAGAAGAGGAGAGGAAACCCTCTGATTAGGTAACCATTAGCTTCAAAGTTCAATATGATGTTGGATAGAGCACACCAGCAATAATAATGCCGCAAAATGATTACAGTAACAAACACGGCCAGATCAGACGCATCAGGATGAACGCTGAGGCTGGTGTTCAAACGTCGTTTACTTGAATAAATCTTACGCACCATTTCAAGTGAGCAAACTTCCAAACCCTCTGGAAAACTGAGTAGAAATTGATAGCATAGATGCCCGCGACATCAGCAGGTGGCGACGCCTCGCAATATTTCGAATACAGCACACTAAGAGTGACAAAGATCCCCATCCTGGAAGGTTAGTCAGGTCAAGAATAATTCACGAGGAAAGCGAGTTTCGTCACGTCACGATGAGGTGGCTACAACTGGCTGGGTTATCAACGTCATGGACAGCACACCATCAGTGTTCAAGATTGATGCTCCGCTGCAATTTGAAAGCCTTGTTGTGAGGAAAATAAAGGTGGATGGGGAAGGGACTTGATACTGGCCTACCACAGTCATTCGGAGGTGTCTACATCTCCACACACGCGCTCAGACACTGGATAGGAAATGACAACAAGAACTCCATTGACATTGACTACAAGCCATACATTACAGCGTCCCGAACCATGCACAGGGAGGATCACGTGAACCCCATCCTGGAAGGCGGATCGCACCGACAGTATCCACTTTTGGTAATCTCTTCTATACCCCCCTGCCATGCCAAAGATTGGTCACCCCTCTGCTCTGAATCAGGAACAGAAAACAGCAATTTTTCCGCACAACGGTGATTCAGCACGCGCAATACATGACTAGACCAAAGCAGCTTTTGCAGCCGGACATATTCTTCGATTGAAGTCCCTGGTGCACAAAGGAACATCATCATCATTATCAGCTGTAAGAACCGCGTACTTGTCGTACACTACAGTACAGTTTCGTCCACCGATTATTTGGGTAGGTGGGTTAGGTAGCTGCGCATTGGAGGCGGGAGCTGATAAATTGATGCGCAAATACAGCACTGTCAGTGGACTGTCAAGTGAGAAGGGGAAGTGGGAAGGGAGCTATGCATTGAAGGCAATAGTTTGGATGCACGAGCGCCATTGAGGGCGCGACTGGGCCATGTCTGACAATGTCTCTAACCATTGATGTAGCCCGTCTCGGGGTCCCCATCCAGGAAGACGGCAATGGCCAGCGCAGCTGAGTTTGCTGGTAATGGCTTTTATACTTCACTGCCAAGTCATTGTCTGACCGCCTCTGGCTCGTTTCCACCCTTCACTAGATTGTGCGAAAGGAACCCTTCGAGGAAGTCGGTCGACTGGCATACGGAGCACGTGGCCGAGCCAGCGCAACCTATGCAGTGTGATCAGTTCATCTATCGTGGGTGAGTTATTTCTTCCGAATACCATTCGACGTACCTCAGCATTGTTTATCCGGTGTTCTCACCAGACTCGGACAATGCTCCGAAGACATCGATGGTCAAACACTGAGTCTTTTGACGTCCTCGGCGCACAGCGGGCAGGTTTCTGATCCGTATGGTAATATGAAGCACACCGCAGCATTGTAAACTCGATCCTTGGCGGACAAGCTGATGTCACGCCTACGCCGCAGGTGATGCAGGTTCACAAAAGCTGCTCTGGCCTTCCCAATCCGGATGGAAATATCATCTTTCACATAAACGAACACTCGTTTTTTAATTGTCTGGACGCGGATTTGCCAGCAACAGACCATAAGAGCTGTGGTTATTGAAGACCTGAAGACGCCTCAGTTCGGCTGTTCGCAGAGAAAACGTCTCACAGCCATACAACTGAACAGCTAATGCTTTAGCCTGATATACACGTCCACTGATATTCAGGGATGTGCCGCCTTGCCCCCATAGGTGCCTGAAATTGGAAAACGCGACCTGAGGCTTGGAGAGTCATGCATGGACCTCTACCACTACCAGCAGAGTCTACACAACTTCCAAAGTGTTCCGTGGTACCGGATATCCTTCCTTGGATCGTATGTGGTGTGTTGAGTGACTGCGCGCTCAGGAACATGGCTTTACACTTTGTGGATACAAAGCACGTGTCAAAGGACGAGAAGAACTTAGCAAGTTCATCCAAAACACCCATGTCTTCTTTCTTCGTATGAGATGAAATTGATGTCGTCTGCATACTCCCGACCGACAAGGTTTTCATCAGCTGTCATTTAAACACCAGAGTTTTGAAGGGCTTTTAGCGTTCGTCTCATCATCTCGTCGACCACGAAAGTGAACAGGGATGGAGAAGGTGGGAATCCCTGTCGGACAGCACTTTTTGTGGGGATTTTGGAGAGGTCCCCGTATACTCTCACACACCCGCAGGTCTGAAAATACAGAGACTTTATTGTACTGAAAAACATCCCGGGCTCCCCTCGTTGAGAAACCGTGTTAGGGGGAACAAACCAGGCAACTGAGTCATCTAAAGGACTGTGAGGATTTGGTCAAGGCGACCTCTGCAAGGTCGGAATTCCGCTTGTTAATATCGAGTTAGTGCTTAAAGGGCCACTATGAGGCGACAAAGGGAAAGTGACCCCAAGAGTTCCGTTAGGATTGGGGTCAAGCTGACCCCTTCGTGATTACCACATTCACTATGGGCCCTTTTTTTGAAAATGGACACTACTGTCGACTCTCCTCAGTTGTATGGGACAGTCTCCCTTTCCTATATGGGATCAGACAAGTGCTGACCAAGGACTTCGCCCCCAGCGGTGAACAATGCGGGTGGGAGTTCATCCGAAAGCTCGGTGGCGTTTGAGAGGACATATGCAGCTATAAACCTCAGATGCCGTAGGGGGTTCCAGGTTCACTGTCCAGTGTTCTAGTGCAGTTAGAGAATCCGAGTTAGTGACAGGAGGTGGCCAGGAGAATAGTTATTCAAATTGCTTGGCCCAGCAGTTGAGGCGTCCTCTGTTGAAGACAGCCGCACCAGTTTGATTCTGGCTGGTGGAAAGAAATTTCACACCTAATCTGCGTTTGCACACATGTTGTACCGCAGTTAGCAGAAAGGCAAAGCACAGAAGACAAACCCTGTCACCTGGATATAATGGCGCTATTTAGGTGGCGCAAATTATCGCCTATGTATTGGAAACAGATTACAATCAAATTGACTGAAGCCATCGTCTTGGCGTTACTTATATAGCGAACCCTATGCCCATGAGCGAAAATGCCGTGACGATGAAAATGGTATAATAAAAGAAGACCACTATTAACATAATCTAGATAATGTGTAATAATTTGGCAAGCAGACCAGTGAAAAAAGATAGTTCAGTTCAATTGATGGGAGTTGAAGTACAGACGATAAAATAGTGTGATTTGTTTTACACTGCCATTAGGGTGAAATCGATGTCACGTATTTAGAAAGGGAATGCAATCGACTGGAATCAGTATGAGCGACCAGCAAACGGACAAACTAAACTCACCCATTAATAACAACGGAACAACCCGTTGTTGGTAACACACAATCCAGTTGTTTACAAGAAGACACAGTACCTACAACCTAAAAGGACACCATCCACTGCGCGTCCCGCCCTGATTGGTGGTTGTATTCACACTGGCCAGGTGACATTTTGGTTTCTGTTGTCGACCTCAACACTATGCAGGCATTCACCGCAGTTGACTGTCCAGAAGTTGTCCAAATCCCGGACAAGCTGGTTTCAGGAGCTGGACCAAAAAATCGACGCCAAGTTCATGGCAGACTAGAGTTGTGTACGGAGTCAAAAATCAGATACGGTGCCCGATGGGATTCACGTACCTGGTTTGCACTTTGAAAGCACACCCTGAATTCCGACGTGTGAGAGCGGTAGTGACTTGAACGACTGAATACACTTGAGCATAAAACAAATCAAGAAGAACGAAACGATTCGCAAGTGAAGTTAGGCTTTCTAGACTATTCATCGGTTTACTCGCAGATCTGGTGACTTTTGTCCAGCCGGATACGGTTACAAAATGAGGAATCAACACAAAATGTAACCTGCTGTAAGTTAGTCGATTAATTGGCTCGCTCATGGGGTTAACACTATCCACGATCCTCTCAGAGGATCTGACAGGTACCAAACCTTGGAAACTTGCATCCTACTACAAATACACCGGGCCAATTGTCTGCGATCATATTGACCGATATCACGACCAAGTCTATTTATCAACGAGGTCCATTCTGAAAGTGTTGTTTAGGTGGATGTGACGGCACTTCGTGAGTTCTGCTTCAGGGGAATCACCACTACTAGGGGTAACACCTGAGAGTCATTATCGAAAAGGGCCTTTTACCGACCCCAATCCAACGATTTGTTCTACTTATTGGTGTACAAGGGAATCTCTAAATACATGCATAACTCTGTCATGGTACCAGGCACGTACTGCCCAATTTTTGTTCTAACTGGCTCCTTACACATTAGCTCTGCTGGGTCGGCCAACAAAAACCTGACGATCAATAACCACATCGTACACGTGGACAATTCTTGAAAAAGTGAGCAAACCACATCCTAAACAAGTCTTCGTGGACAATAGAATCATAAAAAGAGCCCAAATCTCCGAAAAAATCAAGCAATTTTGTTTTTACAGTTACCTCTGCGCCTTTTAGTAATGAACTGCGCCCACCCATAAAGTCGCACAATTGGATGCAGTTGAATGATTGACAGTTACCCACATGACGAAACGAGACACTTTTGCAGCGGAGACGAACGCGTGAGTCAGCCACGTACAGCTAACCTCACTAGGCAAAATTTTCACGCTTGTCTGTTTCATACACTAGGGTTGACGCCCTACCGATACGCAGCCGGCTCGACAGATCTCTAAGGTCCCGCGCGATGCGGATGAAAAGTAAGCAGTGATGTTCGCGCTACTGCAGACCAGCTGAGGATACACAAAGCAAATATGCACACCTACAGCTACCCTAAGACAAGAATACGAGGAAGAATCCTAAGCTATTTGAGATAATTCTACCTAATGCTTTATCACCTATCAGCCATCCCTCGTTATGCGCCCTGTACAAGATTGTCACAATTCAACAGGAAACCCAGATGTCAATGCTCACCGGTTAATGAGCAATATCATCAGAACAATAGATCCCTCAGTTTTATCACAGTTAAAGGGTAACTGATTGATTTACTTAGCCCCATACTTAATCACCCAATCAGCTTCGAACCAGTAATTGGTGTAACGGTGTGATCTGAATGCACGGATCGAGGCTATCCTGTGATCTCGAGCATTTGGACGGCAAATCTGAGCACCCGACATCTTGGGGTTTAGGGCGGAAACCCCCTACTGTTAAATTTTCTATTGCTCCCGTCTTGATTTAACCAACCTGACGATATCGCGGCTCCCGTGAATCTCCAGGGTTGCATGGAGCCATTCCACTTTAATAGACAAGTGACTCACTTCTTTGATACATTTAATATTCAATAATTAATAACCGACCTCTTTCTTGAGGCGCCTCTAATTTAATCAGTCGACGCTACTTGCGAGTAATATAAAAACTGCCCGCTAGGCTTGTCATCGCCATTGTCATCGACACCAAGTGGTAAACCCTGGTGATTCACTGTTCGTCTTGACCGATATATTCTAAGTGACAGGTTCGCGATAAGGATGGTCAGGAGAGTTCCCCGATCGTCTGCTGAGCCAATGGCTTTTCAACGATGCATCCGCTCCACTTATTTAAGTAGTCGAAAATGTTGTAACCTCTTTTTTAGTGGCGTAGAGCTTATGCACTCATTCGAATCTGTGCCCTAAGGCATCCTAACATCATTGTTCGGAGGTAGTTATCCTCTATCCATGGCATATTAAACATACCCAAAATTCAAGTGAGGGGACTCGTGGATTCCCAACATGTCCTCACATGCTCGAACAGTTCATAAACGGTGCCAAACCGGTACTGCAGGTACGCCGGTGCACATCACCGTGACCTTGATGACCCACAAATAGTCGTTTGAATCTGCCTTTGTGGATCTTTTTTGCTTGGGATCGTTTGCAAAAACTTAGGCTCGTCCTTTGGTCCGAGCTGATGCAATATCACCCAGTCGTGACTTGCCCAATGCCATACGTACACCAATCAATTCACAAGATTTCAAGGGTGCAGTAAGTGTACTGATGAACAAAATTGGGGTAAGTTTTACTTCAGTCGATCACCAACAGGCCTCCGGAACATCGATTTTGGAGAGGACAGCCGTTACTGTTCATTTTTTCTACCCGGATAGATGAACCCACAGTTGATCGGAATAACGCACCGCTTCGCTACACAACAACGCACCTCGACCGGTGACAAAACATTTGCAACCAAATTGATCGGTCCAGCGAACACAATGACGACCAACTATGGTGTCTGATTTACTAACACCTTCTGTAGTGGTAAGTATGGCATTCACACCAAAGCTGGGTGGTCAGGACACTATTGTCCTGCAACATCTATTTTGGAAGCCCACATCTCTCGTGAAGTAAATAAAGTTAAGACCGTGTCACTTCGTTCGCTCTCATTGGAAGTAGTCGCTCTTCGAAGTAGTATTTTTTGCTGACCTACTAAATCGCATGTGAGGCGCAGTACACGACTACCTGGTTCACTGAAAAGTGGTGCTGGCACATGGCCATAGATCAACTGCATTCAAGAAGCGAGCAAGCAAACACGGCAAGCTATAGCGTCCGGAAACACGAATGTCAACCACGCAGTGACATTTGGCAAACTCCGGTCTTCCAACCTGATCGATGGTGCTGTGAAACTGTAGGCTGTCGATGTAAGATACATGTGGAGCAGAGACCTTGCTTGGTCACGAATTGACGGACAGTTGGTAGACGTCAGATTGCTAGTGAGGTTACGCAGACTGTGCACCAGATCATTAACATATTAGACCCGAGTCACATACAGTGACTTTTAAAAACAGCATGAGGAACGTGTGTCAAATCTCACACGAATAGCAGCTAAAACAACGCTCGGGTCAACAAACAAATGCTCGCCAGTGTGGTCAAGTTGTGCACAAACGTGCAACCGCAGCGGTAAGCACATTGATTTGTTCACATCAGCTGGTTTCACGACGAGAGAATTTGGGCAAAGTGTAGTAGGTGATGCCACAGGGACTGTGCTGGATTGTATCAAATAGTCCTCAGGCTGACAGACATCTATGATCGGCGATTAGCGACATGAAGGGTCTTTGTGATTATATCCAGCATCATAGTCAAATGTAGTGGCCGGAAAAACTAATGGGTTACCAGGTTTTTCACCAATTCAACATGTGAGGACTCGGAGTCATAAAAGTCGCGCTACCAAGCGAGATTAACGCTCGGGGTTGAGTCTGAGCGAAACGTGTGTTCCTTCTAGTCAACTGAAGGATGGCATGTGGTGGTGTATAAATTAGCAGTTCGTGACTCCAAAGATGCAGCAATGAACAACAAAGGCAGTCAGATACACCCAACAAAACGATAGCGGACCATTTACTAACCAGTCTCCTAAGCTGTGGTTCCAAAGAAATCAGAAAATTATAGCAAAATATGTTTGGAAATAAGAAACGTAAGTGACCAAGGGCTGCGTAAAACTAAACGACGTTCTCGAATGTGGAGAAGCTCCTCGATTCAGGGTTGTTTCCAACAAACGATAAGTGGTCATCCGCTCTTGAGATGTACTCATTCGGGCCATGCTAAATAGGATTCATCAAAGCGATGACCCATCACATGAACATCAACACAGTTTTACCTCAAGAACCACTAAGCGCAGTAGATGTGTTCATTAACAGTAGAAGTGAATATACCCACGACCCATACACAAAGATCACATTTAGAGCCTGGTTCAAGAGGGATGAAGATGTGTTCCCGATCGATTTCGAAAATAGCGACGACAGACGGAAAGTTGCCAAGGTATGGTCCGGGAAAACGCGATATTGGTACATCCTACCGATGAATGCTAGAGCTGTAAATTTCGATGATGTTGTCTGATGAAGTTTATGTAGATCCTTCACAACTGTCAAACATTCGGTTTACTATAACGAAGCCTGATAATGGAGATTTCGTAATATGCACGTAATCCGTCCCCTCCGTCATATGAAGGCGATCAAGTTAATACACGGGCGTCGCGAACGTGAGAACTTCAATCGAAGGATGCTGATATCCAATCAATAAGTCAGATCATGACCCAAGTCACCCACTCACTCACTCTTAAGTATGATACGGTGATGGCCGAACAGTCCACAAACCTCACATTTCACCATCAACCGGCTGGCTGTGTGGCAATAAGTTACATTTTGCCAAATTATGACCGTAAGAGAAAAAAACATGATCGGAACCGATAACAAAAGGCTCCATATCAGTTTAAACCCCTATGGACAAAATCTGATCAGACCAAAAGATATCTTTGAAAGTTTGCCATAGTCAAGATTAGTGACCTACCGATCCGGTTTCAATCTGATACAATCACAGACATCAAAGTCACTTCCCGTGCAACTTGGAGAAAACTGGGATTTCCTCGATTCACTCCAACGCAAAGAGGTGCTTCAGGTGGTAAGCTGAAACTTAGTAGCTCAATTCACTGCATAATGAAAGCTCCGGCCAAACAAAGACTTTGGAATAATCATCGACAACTAAATATTTTAGACCTTGGTTGGACGCACCGCATAGTTACTCAGGCCTTCACTAGACCGGATATGTAGTAAAATCCAAGTGAACCAGGAAGCCAAACTTGCCAGAATCATCAACTAGACGACTACAAGTGCTCCAGAAAAAATACCCAAGAGTGTTTCAAAAGGGCTTAGGTCACTTTACCCAAACAGAAGGTGTTCCTCACCTTCCACTCTCGTCAGTTCGATCAATTTCTTATGCAGCTACACCTTGCGTACGTGAATAAATGCAACAGCAAATTGTCCAATACCAGAGGAACGGTCTCAGGATAGGAGAATCGGAAATGGTCGGGGAGTAGCAAAAGACCAAACCACGTTTGGTTGGCGGAAATAGTCGAAGGAGCGTCGAAAAAAGTAATTCTTGAAGTAGGGGTTGGGTGCGTGAGTCAAATCAGACCATCCTGTAAGCGGACACTTTGTATGGGGCTTCATCTGCTCTCAAAATGGTCTCCTCAAAACCATCAATTACCAGCGCTGATCACGAATTTCTAACACGAATAGGCCGATAAGAAAACACAAGACCATTTCGAATCGATCCCAGTGGGAGTTCATTTACGTTTATAACTGAGGGAGGAGACGACATTGCAATGCCCGAGCACAGTAAGTCCAACCACTAAACCGTTTTCACGTATTTTCTTTCGTTACTAGTTTGGGGTACCATTGAGTAAATGGGTATCCGCCAGGCAACCTAGTAGATGAGTCATCTCTTGGACTTTGAATGGCTGACCAACTGATCCTTATGAACCTGATCCAAGTTCAAGGACTGTGTCCCAGGGATCTAATATAATCAAGCTCCCTAGTGTCATCCTGCGTTTCGTCCTACTGCCATATTGTCCATTGTGTTTCCGTTGATAGTGTCGACTGACATGGGTGGTTGTTGTATCAAAGCAGGTCAGAGCACGGTCACGCAATCGTTGTTAACGTCAAATACATGCTACAAAAGGCCAACTGTGCAACTGTGTAACATCCTACGGTAACAGGCAGTATGAACCAACCTAAGAAAACAAGAAAAATACACGATGGAAGAATTCACCACAGCTAATTTTGATAGTACGGAACACCGGGTCAGCTATGGGTGGAAATATTACGGGCAATTTGGCAACCGCTAACTCCTATTATTTTGTCAATAGCACGGTGGAGGAACCACACGTCAAGACAAACACGTTTCGATCCTCACTAATGAGATCATCGTTGCTGTCTCGGTGACACCGATACAAACTACTCCCAAGGTGTAAGGCGCCTACTGATAGGTAGAATAGGGCTTTTTGAAACAATGGATGGAGTGAAAACGGTGAGCAACGGTGTATGGGGGAGATCCCATAGAACTTAAGTTTGCGCTGACCTCAATAGCGTTTTGCACCCTATAAGTCTGAGGGATTCTGGGAGAGCAAATCTAAATTGTGCAATAAGTCTGGGGTGATGTGTGTTGAGAAGTTGGATGTTGTGCATCAAACGTGAGTACAGATAAATCGAGAAAAACTGGAGACCTCGATAGAACTTTACACAACACAGAGATAGATAGAACCAGTCACAGGTGCTGTAGGTGTAGAGACTTCGAGGCAGGAGGACTACTTCTCACACATGGGAGATCGGCTATTGGAAACAGTGCCTATTTTCAGGGGGAACCTTTGGGCTAGCTTAGATTCAGAAATGCATTTAAATGAATCCCGAATACATGGTCCGATTGCCTGGGGGGTTTTGCACAAAGAAGATATGCGTGTTGGCAAAGTGGTGAAATACTGATAGTTGGCGTACGTTTATTCGTTGTTGATCAGGCGGCTGTTGATCTGTTCACCATGGTTGGCAATTAACTTGCAAACGTTTCGTCATAACACGAGGAGACATCACCAGTACGTGCAGTCTCCTAGTTTGGTTCAACAATCAATAATATATGCATGGTTGTGAACGGTTCACACTGTGAAGGCATGAAGACGACCGGTTTTTCATTCAGACTAGCGAATAATAAGGTCAACAGTTTTTCTTCCAAAACTAATAGGATTTCTGGTCCAGCCGGAGCCCACGATCACTCTGAAAAAAAGTTCTGCTTCCAGCTTAGAGTGGTGAAACGGTATGTGATACGAAAGAGAACACAACATACGTGAATGAGGGGACGAATGATCCAACGGTTGATCGTTACGTGAATCTAGCCTGATAGCCGCAAGGCGAGCTGACGAAGGAATCTGGAACAGTAATGAAGGTCACAAGAAATTTCCATCAGAAACTTCTGTTAACGGTTGTTGTAACACAAACAATTACATCTGGTTAGTACTCACGCATTAATCGATTACAAACGAAGACCGATCTTCGCAAAACAGGGTTGAAAATAAAGGCATACAATGATTCCTTAAGAAGGATACCCAGAGAAAAGTAGGTGTAGCAGACAACCCAAAAGAGAATCCTCAGATAAGAAACCATTACTCCCCTTATTCGTAGAGGCTCCTCTTGAGAGGCGATGTTGTTTCATTTTGCCTATTCTGGAGATAATCTTTCTTCATAGGTCATACATCATGAAAACGGTGTAGTGAATTCCACAATGGAGCACCCATCTTCCGTTGGATTACTGTGCTGATGATACGATTCCACTTGGTTGAAAAACGGCTGTCATTAGCCAGTCAAACTGTTTGAAGAAACCACATGGGGTAAAGGTAAACAATGTGCTAGTTTCCGAACTGCCACTCACCCAGACTCTGCATACAAAGGTATTCCAATCAGAGACGCCCACCTTAATCAGAGAAACTAATGTGAAAGGATGTTAACCGTGACCTTGCATCGTTCCGAAGCATCTTACAGTATTTATCCTTCGGGTTTCAGAGAATCGGCTACATTTAATTGATGAGATGCTCACAGTGGATGAGCATGGCACCTGCTTGGGGCATGCTGTATGATAACCGAGGAAAGCGCGAAGGCAATTATAAGTAATTTAACTCTGTTCACGTTTGGAGAGTCGTCGAAAACCAGGTCCACCAATTGGTAGATAGTAACAATACGCATCCGAGCCCGAAAACACTCTGATTGAAAAATTAATCCAATTCAACTATAACTGCTTTGTCCAGCATCATTCTCTAATTTCTTCTATTGAGCAAAAATGAAAGTTTCTTGATGGAACATACTGCTCGTGAGGTTACTGAAAAATCTTCGAAAGCCCGCAACTGGTTTTCCCTTCTTTGGGCTTATCGGGAAGGCGCAGTCCGTTAACTTTATGTTCCAGTAAAAGTTACTGAATGAGCCACTGTTGCAATTATGTAACCAGCGGTAGTAGCATATCGTTGGGCACATCACAAGCAATATCACAGGAAAAGGAGAGCGAAACGGTGGTAAGAAATAGATTGTCATCACCGAACACAATACAATGATATCGCATGCAATATAAACGAAGACTAAACTCACAAGTGGATGACCCGGCACGTGGAGGGGAGAATGGTCTCCCAGTTCTTCCAAAGAAGCACAAGGTCGAGCTTGCTCAGGATCTAATAAACTAGTTCTGACTTGAGACCGACGAAGCGGTCGGGAGTCATCGTCCAACTCTGTGTCTGATTTGAAGTCGGCTTCTCCAAGACCGTCTGAAGAGGAAGGGATATTGCTGCCCTCTAGAATCGCCTCAGCACTGACAAAGGGTTCTTCGGATTTTTTTATACCGGCTATAGAGGAAAGGGATAGAAATACGTGGGTAGATATACCATAAACGTGCAACCGAAATGCTAGGTCAACTGTCATCAGTCCTGGTGTAGGTACCGACTGATGGACTAGTCCGGCACATCAAGTATCACAACTGCGGGACCAGACGGTTAAGGTTCCAGATGTATCTGCACCAACAAAGTTACGAATCAAGACGCGCCTCGAAGTGTAAACCGACCGACAAGATAATTCTCTGACCAAATAATCAAGTACATGTTGAAGTCATATAGGTTCTGTCCATGTGTCGAGATTTGTTGCTGCCACTGAGGCGTTACCCAAAGAATAACACCCCTCCGCCAATTTCTCCTCAATCATTGCTCGTCGATGATCATCCAGGCAGTTCCTGAAGAAAACACCGGCACACTGACAACCGCTAGACGACAGGTGTTCGTTAATGTACCGAATGTGCGGTGGACAGTGCACGCACTGAAAGCCAAAAGAACAAGACTTTTCGGGAGCTAGTAAAATTTTGTGTGCCGTAGTACACTGGGTAGTTAGAAGCCGTTCAGTCCGATGTGTTTGCCCATCAGAAGGCCAAACCTTCGAGTGGAATAAATTTCGAACAGGAAAGTGTGGCAAGAACCAACGTAATTGGTTTGACCACATGTCCAAGATTAGCAAAGCGGCTCGATGTCTGGTGCGTTGCCACTTGTAAATCCTTTGAGTAGACCGGTCGTTCGGTTCCCTACATTGTGTTTTCTTATTGGCCATGTGATGGTACTCCGTGGAAGGTCCTGATTCTTTCTGTTGATACTGGTTTTATCCGTCTCCTATCATCCCATTAGTTCCTTGGCTGCTGTTTTACGAGACCAACCAGAGGACCAGAACGATCGTTAGCAAACTATGTTGGAGATCTAATCTGCTCTCAGCTAAACCATATAAACACAACCACCAGAGATTGGAACACTCATCCAAAAGAGTAATGACGATGCTGAATGGTAGTGAAACGTTTGCACATCAACTAACAACCTCAGCAAACAGACCAAATAGCAATAAGTCCACTCGAGCTACCAATGCTGCGCAACCGAAGAAAGCACCTAGAATACTGCCAGGTTGCCAAATCTCATTCACGAAAAATAGGACCGGTTCGAAGCGAGGATCTGCCGGTCAGTAGCTCGCGCCCTAAGTATCGAACTGCTTTGGTTTCAAGGGAATAATTACTTTCGGTATTACTTATAAGTGGTCTTTCACCCTGATTATGTACCCATTTTCAATTTCAGATTGGTTGAAGGTTGTGTACCATTGAATAAACCAGAGGCTTGACGACAATCAAACGACGCAAGTCATTGAATCCGACTGTGCGATGCAATTAAAGATGGACTATATAGCCGCCGTATTTCGATTCACAATGCACAGATGCACATTACACAACATGATTACGGGGCATTCCCCATTTACCCAAGCAAAGATCGTCGGGTGGATATCGAAGTAGGCATAAGACTTTATAGCACGAGCTAGGCCGCGTCTACTACACATTCAAATCAACGTCGATCATGCCCATAGTACACCCAAAAACAGAATAGAGCTGGCTGTTCTCGGGTATATATATAAGAATATATAGGATGATATAGAGTAAGACAAGAGAGTAAGAGGGTAGAGGATCACTCAGGATACCCGAAAATTATGTGACCTCATATGATCCTGTTGAAATGTTTTGCCGTCTTAACAGAAGCCGAAATCCTCCACACCAAAATACAGACTGGAAACTTCAGGACTGTTTCATTTATCCTTTGTTAGTTAACTCACGAGCCCATTGAATTAGCAGTTCCAGTGGTGTGATTTGAAACAAATCAAATTTTTCAGCTACGGCCTCCTATCATCGCTGTTACAGCCGAAAAAAAGTATGAATGTTCAGACAGGACTTGGTTGTTTAGATGGAAACAGCCGCGCATGTGAACAACTAGCCTCTCCATCGGAAACTCAGGACCTAACCTTTGGATTAGCTGAAACTCAAGTCTGGAACGACCAGGATAACAAATCCGTAGACGAAATTAGTATTCTAGAAACCACTTGGAAAATCACGCCAAAAGTAGTCACTCACCTTGATTTGGCTTTGTTCTCCAGAAATGACGACTCAACCATCGCCGAAGTCTACGAGGCCTTGAAGAGCTCCTTTTGATTTTCGACGGCGGTGTGGGAGGACTGTCTTTCGACGGAGAATCACCAGTTTGCGAAACCGAATTTGGCGTTCCTGCTGTTTTGTGACGGGGGATGGAAAACCGCTTAGCGAAAGTGGAAAACATTGAGCGTTTGCGAGATACAGATGGCGGAAGAACCTGGTGACGGTTGTGATTCACAGTGACATCCATTTCTCCGGGTACAGTTGGTGCGGACAGATTGTCTTCCAAATGGATTTCGTCCCAGTCTGGTAATTGTCCATTCTGGTCGACCGAATGTGACTTACTGGGCACGTGAAAACCAAGCTGTTGAGCCATTCGGTCAAGTTTGGCCGTCACAGTAGGATTGATCACACTGTCCAGACGATCAAGACGGTAATAACCACCACAGCTCCCAACACCGTCGAAAGACGATGAAGGCTCAGATGCACCGGTACCGTCTGGCCCAACGGGTGTGCCAAAGTTACCGTTTTTAAGTGTGACGGTGAGTGTTTTCGTTTGTGCCTTCGCAGCCTCCACAATAGCTATGCGCGGAGTGAGTGAAGAATTCTGGTGCGGAGTTGACGAGCTGAAAAATGCTAGAACCTAGAAATCAAGATTTCAAACAAAATCACAAACAGATTCACCTCTGAGCGCAGTGCGGATTCTGAGGACGCAGGGGAATCTGAAATAGAAATTCACGCGAGTATGCTGAAGATGCTAATTCACAACTTACTAGTTGAATCTGGAACGGATTCGGCCATCGTAATATGGGGAACAGATTCATTGAACGGTTAGTAGTTTGATGATAGCATTAGGGGTGGTGACAACCAGGTTTGGAGGTAAAGTGGAATACAAGTGGCTGCAAAAAAGAACGGCAAATAGCAATATTTTTAGAAGAGATTGGGAGTATGGGAAGATCGACTACGAAGCCGGAACTGTTCCCCCTACCAGTCCTAAAATGACACAGGATTGGTTAGAAACCGCAGGGCCTGTCTCTAACAAGACTATTATACCTGGAGCCGACGTGGAAAGGGAAGACACAAGATGCAGATGCGAACGCTCATAGTCCGAATCATTTTGGTTTGAGTAGCTTGTTTCTGTCCACAGCACAGCCACCACTACCATCATCACCGTTGGACCGAGAAATAATGTAATCGTTCCGCCCCTGCACCCCTTCGCAGTCATGCAAACTGAAAGAGACATGAAGACCAAAAGCAGTCGAGAAGCCAGAGCAGGGTTCGAAACACGGACCACTCGGGTAAGAAGCTCGCGACCTAGCCTCAGAGTTATCTCGACCTTACCATAGACAGGGACGAAAATCACTACAGTGGCGGTTTATTATTGACTGTCGATCCACAAAGTCCAAGGATATTTAGGGATGTTGTTACTCAAGAAGATTCAGTGACTAAGGTGCAAACTTACTGACCGGAAGGTGTGAGGTTCAAATCCAACCCAGGCATCTCAACCGCCCCGTTCTAGGCCTGTACGACCTGGCAGTACCTTAGCCCTCGTGCTTCATTCGAGTTAGCTAGGCAGCTATAAGTAACGGACAAACCATTCGGTTGGTCCCTAAAAAAAACACAACAATCGCCCAGTTGCAATACTCTTTCGGTGCCCAGTTGCCATGCCACCTGAAGGAGGCTCGAGGGATGAGATACTGTCAGGTTGCTCAAGCCGAGGCAGGAGCAGTCAAGATGCTGAGGCTGGGTTCGGACAATGGACCTTCTGATCAGTAAGTTGGGGCCTTAACCACTGAGCTATCACGAGCTCTCGTCCCTCAAAACGCTCTATCCATCGATACGACAAGACTTCATGTGGCAACTTTACTGAATAGCAGTCTTTTCGGTTCATTGTTGCGGATGGATAAGCGTTCGGCTGCATCCAAGGGAAGTTCCCGCTTGCTGCTGGTGGCCTTTCCTACCCACCTACCTCCAACTTTCCTCGATCACTCTTCATGCTGTACCGTGTTGTTTGTCAGGATGTTTCGTCGCTTCAATCAGGGCTGTAGAGTGCCTTGTACATCAAATTGAGTTCGGTCTCGGTTTTGTTTCCGGAGACATCCGTTCAAAGGCTATCCACTGTAGCCAATATCTGACGCAGATCCGAGAGTTGTTGCCAGTATACTTCTTTGCTGGTTGCTTCCATCTTAAAAAAATGATGTGTGGGTTAGTGTTCTTTACAGACAAAGGGAAACGAATCGCGGGAATGGTCTGAGTCTGCGCAAGTACCGCCAGGTAAATCTTAGGTATACGACCGCCAACAGTAGTTGACAGCTATATAAACGATCCGAGTGCTCGGCTACTGCAGCTAGAACGTCAAGTGACAAAACGTGTCTGTTACAGACGGTCGGTAAAGATATGGTCGATGCATCCTCGACAAGGGCAAAACCCAGCTTGATTCTTACGAATATCTCTCCCGATAATCCATTAACCTGCGTAAGATGATGCCAGAGAGAACCTTAGATGCGACAAATACCAGGATGATACCACGATGGTTTTCACATGACGTTCTTACGTCCTTTTTGAAGACTGCGATGACGGTCGAGGTGCTCCATTCGGCTGGCATGCTGTTTTCGTTCCAAATCTTCTGCAGTATGGTTGTCAGACTGTTCACCAGAACCTCGCCACCTGATTTGAAGAGTGTGGGGTGCAGACCAACCGGGCCCGGTGGTGTGTCGCGCGCAGGATTGATATATCCCTGGATTTCGGTTGCTGATGGAGGGTTGGTGTCAATGTTCCATTTGGTCCCACTGGGTTCTTCCAGAGGTTGTGTTAAAGGAGACCAGCTGGACTGTTCTTTGAAGTGCTCAACTCACCGCTCAAGACAACAATTGAAAGAGTGAATTGCTGTTCCGTCTTTTTCGCATACTGTTTCACTGACACCTGTCTTCTTTTGACCGGTTGATCAAATCACTTGAAACAGGGCGCGGCTGTTGCCTGCAGCAAAAGCCTTCTCCATCTCCTGGGCCTTCGAAATCCACCAGCGTTCTCTGTCATTCTTCAGGCTCCTGATTATCCGGTGTTTGAGGGATCTGCGTGAGCTATCATAGTCGCTAGTTGTTGGTATGGCCTTTCTGGCGGCAATAAGATCTACTGATCTCGAAGATATTCGATGTTCATTGAGTTGATTCAGATTGGCTGGACAAACAGTTCTGAAAGTTGAGAACATTGCTTCTTTAACTCGCCTCCATTCATCCTCCAAGCAATCTTCGTCGTCCACATGACTGCGTTTCCAGTAGCTTTCTAGCCAGATCAGCTCGATACTCTTCAGCTACTGAAACTTGTCGAAGTTGATGAACGGAGCCGCTCTTCTTTGGCACATGTGATGCTGAAGGAAAAAAAAATCGAAATCGTTCAGCTGTAACACCCTTTCGGTGCCTAGCTGCCATGCCACCCGAAGGAAGCACGAGGGCTGAGATACTGCCAGGTTGCCCAAGCCTGCTGAAGGAAAGCGAAGTGATAACCAGATCCGCACTATGGCATGATCAGAGTCAAGTTGCGTACCCCAGAAGGAACGACAGCCCTTAATTGAGGTTCTCCATCGGTAAGTGATAGCCACACGGTCCAATTGAGTCCGTCCTTCTTGCCGACCGAAGCAGTCGTGACAGATCTTGATAAAACTCGTCCTCCTCCGTCTCAGAACTAGTTTGTTGGAGCGTATGCTGATACGATAAATGAAAACCGATTACCGCATCGATATGCATTGATTTTAATTGAGCCAGACAACCGCACAGCGCTAAGACGACTGTTTACTGGGATCCAGTCCAGTAGGGCAATTTCAGACTTGGGGATGAGTGCAACTCCCACACCGTAGATACCACGAGCCATTGCGTCAGGACCACAAGATACCCGAAGAGTGAAATGTGGAACATCTGAGCTCGTCCTAAGCGGCTTGAGGTGCAAGACTGAAGTGGGGTCTCGTACGCGTGTTTCGGAGACACAACATACGACGATAGAGAAGGAAAGCAAGGTTTCAGCAAGGGATGCCTGCTGCCCAATTTGACATAGAGTACGGACATTAAAGGCTGCAACGTGGATCAGATCTTTCGGGTTTTGTAGGTGATTATTTTGGTTTATTTTTCTAGGCGACGGTTTAGACAGGGAACAGTGGCTAGGGGATTGGCAGATGGGTTGGTGGCACTGTATCGTTCGACGGGTGGTGAGGGAGTGTAGGGGAATGCCGGTGAGCGAAGAACTGCAAGGGTGAATGATACTTCCCGGTTGCCCAATCAGAAGAAGGGGGTCTGGTTGACGTACCCCACCTTGAGTCAGAAGTTTGACCCACAAGGCAGTGAGAGGATGTAGGGTTTTGTTCGGGGACCCTGCCCCTAACCTCTGACTCAAGAGTCTGAAAGGCAAGACAGCGGTTGTTAGGGTTTTCTTGGGCGACCCTTTCCAGAGCCAATGACTCAATAGTCTGACCCACTTGGCTGCAAGGGGCAGGCCTGGCTCGACGGCGCAGAGAGTAAGGCATTACGGTCTCACTGCTACTGCAGCTACGCACAGCAGGTGCCTTTTGAGCAGCATCGGACTCTTTGGTCTTAAAAGCATTTCGACTGTATTGAATAATTTGTCGGTGGTCACGGTTAACCGTTGGGAGACCCGAGTGTGCGGTTTTTAGGGCCGAACTTTTCTAACCCGTCCTTGCTTGGGGGAAGGAATATCGCTGCTTCCATGAATATGGACATGCTGGTCATCTGGGGGAAACGCTTTACTGTTTTCGCACTCTTATCACAGAGGACAGTACGACTTCACCTCCATACCGCCTCGTAGTACGATTTCTCGCAGTACGGGGACTCGATGTTCTTCGTCGGGCTGCTCCCCATTAGCCTTCATGGCATGGTTGAACCTTTAGGGATTGATTTCCAGCCAGTATAGCACACAGGATCATTGCAGCACAGAAGCCCGACCACCACGACAAGGTGGCAGCTTTAGGTCGGGTACTGGCCAGAAAGAGTTCATGATCAGCACATAACTGGAGGAGTCACTCTCCGCTGTCTGTGCGGCGAGCATCGACTCCAAAGCGACCATCCAGGTGTGATTCCAAGGAACCCATACGACCGAATTGGGCATTCCTTATCGCCCGCAAGGATCATGAAGTCAGTGCTCCTTGCTTGACGAATAAGCCCGGATAACTCTCAATAGAAAGTATCCTTCTCAGCGTCAGAAATGCAGTCCGCTGGAGCATATGCCGATATTACAAACAGGCACTGCTTTTTTATATCGAGAGGTACTGAGCTTAATTGGGCTGGATAACCGAACGGTGCATAGACGACCGTTCATTCTAATGAACGGTCGTCCAATTGAGAAAAGTACGTTCAGCTCTGGGGCTGAGTGCAACCTTCAGGCCATGTATTCCACGAGACTGAAAAGTCTGCCCGCTCAATTCACGGGGGTAAACCATCACGCGCTGGGGACTTCCGTGGATGGCCGGGGTCTGTGATAGGAGGTGGCGACCTGTCCATCGCATTAGTCTCTTCTAAAAGACGCGGAAAGTGCTCCCCTTCACGGTGGGTATAAGCATGCATTCCTATTACATGAAGTCTTCAGTGGATGCTGGCACCTACGGGATCGGTTACTTTAATTAGCGAGGTACTGTCAAATAACTCAATGAAAATAAAAGGAAGGTAAGATTCTCGGTAGTTTCCGACAGTGTGTGAAGGTTCATGGATGTGTGGGGCGAGATGGCTCAGTAGTTAGAGAGCAAATTTACTGAACGGAGGGTCCGTGGTTCGAACCCGACCTCTGCATCTCAACTTCCCCTGTCTAGGCTTGGGCAACCTGGCAGTATCCCAGCCCTCGTTCTTCCTTCGGGTGGCATGGCAGCTAGGCACCGAAAGGGGGCTACAGCTGAACGATTTTTTCTACAATTCGCCTATCCGAATCTGCTTCCAGCAGATTTCTCAGGATGCATGGTACGGAGTTGGTTTTCCAGTCAATGTTCGGTACGATGAAGTCACAAATGGTGATGTAGGAGGAAATCTCAGTAGCACATTGGGATTTTCGATTTGTGAATTTTTTGTTGTGAGGTCGACGATAAAACAGTGGCGTTATGTGAGCAGCCGTAGTGAAGGCCGATAAGGCAAACCCGGAACTCAGGATCTATCAGGTGAGCGGAACGCCGTTAGATAACAACACAGCGTTCCCTTTGTTAGTGGTCGCGACGAAAGTGTATTCATGTAAGGATTTCTGAGAGTTCCCAATATACCTATGCGAGATGGCTCAGTGGGTAGAGCGCGAATTTACTGACCGGAAAGTCCATGGTTTGAACCCGACCTCTGCCTCTCGAATTCCCCTGTCTAGGCTTGGGCAACCTGGTAGTATTCTATCCCTCATGCTTCCTTCTGGTGGCATGGCAGCTAGGCACCGAAAGGGTGCTACAGGTGAACGATTTATTTTATTTATTTAACCCAAAGAAGAACAGCGAACTACCATACTACAAGAGACCATATTACGAAGTGCCCTGGAGGTAAAACCGTAATGGCCTCTGTGATAAGAGTGTGAAGGCAGTAAAGTGTTCCGTTCAGGTGACCACCACGTCCAGATTTATGGGAACAGCGATGCTGCCTTCCCCGAGGAAGGACCGGTCAGAAGAGGCCGGTCCTAAAAACCACACACTCCGATCACCCAACGGTCGACTGTGACCACCGGCGCATTGTTCGATACGGTCGAAATACTTTTAAAACCAAAGAGTCCGGTGCTGCCCAAAGGTACCTGCTGTGCGTAGCGGCATTAAAAGGGAGACAGTAATGCCTTACTCTCCGCGTCCTTGGGCCAGGCCGGCCCTCTACAACTAACTGGGTCAGATTGTCGAATCACCTCCCAGAATCATCGGTGGCAGCTATAACCGCTGTACGACATGTACGCGGTTCTTACAGCTGATAATGATGATGAGATTGCTGAGTCATTAACTCCGGGTAGGGTCCCCCAAAAGAAGCCCAACGACCACTGTCTCGCGGTTCAGGCTTTCCAATCAGAGGATAGTAGGAAGGTCCCAAACAAAACCCTACCTTCTCCCACTACCTTGCGAGTTAGATTTTTTAGTCAAAGGTTCAATGTGCATACTTCAACCCAACCCTCTTCTTCAGTTTGGATAACCTGGGCATAACATTCGCCTTCAGAGCTGTTCATTCACCGCCTTCTGCCCATATGTCCCTCACCCATTTAGCTGTCAATCGCTTTACGGCTGGTCCGTATCGGAGCTTCTGTCAAGTAATACAAAAGCAAAATAAACCCCTATTGAATTCAAGGGGTCTGTTAAACACCGCTGCTCTCAACGTTCGTACTGTGTCAAACTGGGGAACGAGTGGCTCTCGCTCAGGCCTTGTAATCTTCTTCGATCGACATATGTTGTGCCTCCGAAACACATATATTACCTCAGTTCGAGGGTTTATATTCATCTCAGCTGAAGTCCTTGTTACTGATGACGATGATCAGTTTTGTCAAATCCGTCGTCATGCCCCTTTCACACACAAAGTGCAAAGTCAAACTGTGGGACGCACAGTCTTGAGCATGCCGATGAGACACTGGTAGCTGCAGAACAGTATACGTAAGTTGGAAGTTGCACTGGCTCTGACAGTTGTGTGATAGACGAAGTCAACCCACGAATCCCGAAGACCAGAATTAGGTTTGCCATTTACACCACTTGTGGGGTCAAAAAGGCCTCTCACTTGGTCTTCAAAAGGTAAATGTACACGGCTACATTGCAGCCTTTATTGTCATGCTGTGAGACTTGGCCGACTTGGGTGAAGGATCTGGGACAGGAATTCAGAATGTGATCAGGAAACGGGTCTTTGGTGAAGCAGAGGGTTCCTCACCCAACAAGTGCATCCAGCACAAGTTAGGGTGTTGGGTCGTGTGCTACGCATACCGGGCCACCCTCAGCCGAGTAGAGTACGTTTTCCATGCCCGACTTGTAGTAGCTGAAGATCAGAACTGGATATATTGGAACTAAGGACTCAAGGATATACGAAAAGAATGGTTGCTGTTTGTCTTCCAGGACGAGGTCCACGTCTCTGTTGTGGATCAGTCCACAACATAGAAGTTGCACTCACAACTTCCATGTTGGTCCTTGGCTTGTTATCCTGCCTACCATGCTGTGTAAGAAGCATTAGAGTTTGAGGCAGTCGTTGATAAAGATTGCTACAGGCGTATTTGTAGAGTTACTGCAGAATGTCCCACAAGGCCACGCCGGTATTTTTGTGACGAGCAAAAGGCGCCCAGCCCAAAAATACCCTATTGCGATTGGTCCATTTTCCGACCAATAAGGACAGGAGTTCTTGGGCTCTCAGTCGGTTCGGAACACATCCATCCAACCGATGTTATATTCGTTTATTTCGGGTGACTAGTCTTCAAAGAGTAAAGCTCCCTGTGCTTGAATGGATGGCAGCCAACTGATGCCAGTATTACCCATGCTGTTAGCTTCTATCCTAATTCTCTGGCTGATTTGGGGCTACTCACTTCGGATGTTTGTGGTAGATGGATTCGAGTTCTCCATCCCTGTACAGTTATTCATCATTCCACCATGAGGATTCTATACAAACATTCCTACTCTGGTGCTGCTGTCGATAATGATGACTTTCAACTGTCCTCGGCACATTCCTCAGGACCTCAATATTTGACTTTTACCCGGTGCTTGACCGATTCTATTCGCGCAAATGTTTGTTACTACTAACTCTCGGAAAACAACCAGTCTATTATGAACGGCCCCGAAGGGTGGTCCATCTCCTGGCTTTGACTCACCTAAGCTTAGAGAATTAAAATTCAGCTGCATTGTTGCGAGCGCAGATTAAGGAAGAAGAAATGGAAAAGGAACTGCCATTTATGGGAGCGCGTAATGAGGTGCGTCTAGCGGAGTTAGAGCTGCACTCAGACGATGATTTTGTCGTTGACGTACAGGATGATACTCAGGTTAAAGTATAGGATTACCTAGCCGGGATGGGAAATAGCACGCCCATACGTGAAACGCCAGCGCTGCATCCGATTTCTTCTGCGGTTAAGTCAGAATTAGAGGCATTCAATGGCAAACCAAGGTGTTAATGGAGATTTGTTCAGCAGTTCAAATATCACATAGAGGATAGTGTGCAAGATAACGGGCAGAGGATGCTATATTTGTCTCACTACTGTGGGGGTCCAGCGAAGGAAGCTGTGGCTGAGTGCGTCATGTTGCCTCCGGAGATTGCATACAGTAGAGCGAGACAAATACTCAGGGATCAATTTGGGAGGGTGTTATACCTTCTGCTGGCCCCTCTCCGGTGCCTAATGCCGGAAAAAGACTCATAGAAGGGAACACAACAGCTTTATTCCGAACAAGCGAGTGCGATAGCATGAGTGCGTGCGCGTGCGAGTGCGAAAAATACAGCGGCTTCAAGCTATTTATTGGAGGGACACTGTCTGAACTTGGTCCAACACTGACGCACGCTGTCTGGCCTTGGTATGAGGCTGTGACGCGCTACATATTGAGTGGGCGTTGCCTAACGTCGATCCAATGCTGACGCACGCTGTCTGGCTTTGATACGAGGCTGTGACGCTTTGCATATTGAGCGGGCGTTGTCTGACGTCAGCATTCAGTAAAGCTGAGGGTTTCAGTAGATTTCGGGCATTCGGTAGTTTCTTTCAGAAATCTGACCTTCCTGATAGAGGGAACATATGGTGGCCAGAGCTACACCAGACGATCTGTTTAAGAAGTTGAAACCATTGCACGATGACGCCGATGCACCGTTCCCTTTATCGGTAAATCCTCAACACTCTCACGTAGTCCTAAGACAGATGAAACATAATAGTGAAATTAAGTCCGTCTCGACCATAGAGCGAATCCTTCGCACGTTATCGAAAGGTGCTCGTCAGAACTGGGCGAGGTTGGTTGACATTACGGCCAACCTCGGATACCAAGTAGGATTATCCGACTTATGCAATTTCATATCTCAAGAAGCCCGCATCTCTCGCAGCTGCTATGGAATGATCGCCATGAGCGCAGAGGAACGGTATCGTCCTCTGATCCAGCAACATCGGGTAGGCAACGGAAGAGTCCATAACACATTCACCATTCAAAAGGAAACCTATGGCTTGTGCCCTCCTTGCGACAGCAGGTACGGGTTGGTGTAATGTCATAGGTTTGCTGACTTGTCGACGCAAGCAAGGTGGCGTGTGGTGAAAAGGAAACGGTTATATTTTGTGTGCCTAAAACCGGGCCATGCCAGTAACAACTGCGCTTCTCCTAAGGAGTGTGGTATAGGGAGCTGCTCGGGGTCTCACTACATGTGATACCAGATGCCAACAAAACCATATCGGTTGATTTATGCAACTCGACATCTCAAGTGGAGTCACGGGCCTGCCTTGACATTGTACCGTTCGTGTAAATGGTTCACATGGCAGCGCCCTCACGTACGCATTGTTGGATAGTGGGTCGGACGTAACATTCGTAGAGAAAGACATACTTGAGGAGGTTGGTCTGACCGGAACTCCAACAATGTTGAATTTATTAACAGTGTGTAAAACCGCTACTGTTGAGGCTGGAGGTCCCAGAATCGAGTTGGAATCGGCAGTTTCAGGTGAGACCGTATTGGCTGAACAAGCCTTTCCAATACGTTCTTTGCCCGTCAGTGCACAAGTCATGAGCCCAACGAAGATAGCCAGTCAATATGGTCATTTGAATGACACTACCTTTTTGGAGCTTTCTGATAAACGTGTGTGAATACTGATAGNTCTTCTTTTGTCAACTCGCGTTTAAAGGTGTCTACGAACAGTTCAGCTTGTCCGTTGGATTGGGGATGGAATGGTAGGGAAGTAACATATGTAATGCCGTGTCTTCGAACGAATTCGCCAAACTGATGGGATGTGAACCGAGTACCATTGCCGGACACAATAGTTTCCGGGATACCGAATATTGAAAACAAATGCTGCAGTTAGTGATGGTTGCCATCGTTGTTGTCTTGGACATAATAAGGACTTCAGGCCCTTTACTGAATGCACCGACAACGATGAGGAAGCTTTGTCCGTTAATTGGTCTGGCAAAATTTACATGGATGCGCGACCATGGTTTTTCTGGCTGTGGCCAAGGCTGTGGCGACTGTCGGTTGGGTAACTTCTGGGCAGCTGCGCAACGGAGACAACTCCGACATACCTGCTCCGTGAGCTCATCCATACCGGGCCAGTAAGCATAGCTGCGAGCAAGGGCCTTCGTGCGGCTTATCCATGGATGTCCACTGTGGAACCGTGATAGGACCCGTTGGCGAAGTTCGGTGGGAATGACAATTCGGTCACCAAAGAGAAGACAGGCACTGAAAACAGATAATGAACTCCGTCGCTGAAAAAGTTCCCGGAGTTCCCCTGATGGACAGGTTGTTGGCTAGCTTGATTGGTGGTTCTCCATTGCCTTTTGTAATATGCTGCCATTTTTGGTGGCATCTCGGACCGCGTCAAAAGTTACGGGTAGTTGGTTCATCGTCTCCAACAACACGGCATGACGGCAAAGGTTGGTATGACGGTGTCTTCTGGTTCCATTTCATGGGAAGCAATTAGGCGCGTTAGCGCATCGGCCTGCCCAATTTTCTCGGTTGAGGCATACTTTATAGTAAAGTTGTAGCCGAGCAGAAGCGTGCCCCATCGTTGTAGACGGTTAGCCGTGTAGACCGGGATACCTTTCTTGGAACCGAAAATAACCAGCAGTGGTTTGTGATCCGTCACAAGCGTAAAGTGTCGGCCGTATAGCATTTTGTGGAACTTTTTCACCCCAAAAATGATGGCTAGCGCTTCTTTCTCAATCTGACCGTAATTCCGTTCAGCTGGAGCCAGCGACCTTGCGGCATGAGCGATCGCCTTTTTCGTACCATCTGGGAATGTGTGAGCAATGACTGCACCAACTCCACGGTTCGATGCGTCAGTTGTGAGAACGATAGGCAGTTTGGGGTTGAAGTGCGTGAGTAGAAGTTCAGACTGCAACAGCCTCTTCACTTCTTCAAATGCAAGCTGACAGTCGCGTGACCAATTCCACTGACATCCTTTGGTCAAAAGTTTGTTGAAAGGTTCGCGCAACCGATGCATAATTGGCAGGAAAGCGCTGTAGTAGCTAATCAATCCCAAAAAAGACTTGAGTTCAGCAACATTCGACGGTGGGGGCATCCTCACAATTGGGTCGATATTGGACGGGTCGGGTCGACGGCCATTTTTGTCGATAATAAAACCAAGGTATTTCACAGAACTCAAGAGGAACTCACATTTTTCCTTCTTTAGCCGGAACCCATAGTCATTTATCCGCTGAAGGACAGCGTCCAATCGGGACAGAAGGTCCTCTTTAGTGGCCCCCACGACGATGATGTCGTCAAGGTATGCGGCAACTCCGGTCAGACCACACAGCATCGTGTCCATAATCTGCTGGAATATGGATGGCGCAGTTTTCACTCCGAATGGCAATCGAGTGTAGTGGAATAGGCCACGGTGCGTATTATTCGTCAGAAGGTGTCTGGATTCCTCTGCGACTTCAACTTGTAGGTAGGCTTCTGAAAGATCCAACTTTGCATAATACGTGCCACCGTTCATCTTGGCAAAAATATCGTCGGGTGATGACTGTCCAAGGCATCATTCAAAGCTGTAGAGTAATCGGCACAGATACGTACGGCACCCTTTGGCTTTTTGACAACCACGATTGGTGCAGCCCATGAGGAGTAACTCACCGGTTTCAGGACTCCGGCATCTCCAAGGCGTTTGAGTTCGGCATCGAGGATTGGTAAGACCGCATATGGCGCTGGCTTTTTTGGTCTGAAAGCTGGCTGGACGTCCGGGTGCAGATGAAGCACTGCTTTTGCTTTCGTGCAGCATCCAAAACCGTCACTAAAAACGTCATCATATTTCTGTTGTAGTCGTAGGATCGCGGCATCGACTGGGTTACTCGCCCCAGACACTCTCAAGAGTTGGGTTGGTTTTGATATGCAAAAGTTGTCGATTAACAATGCTGGAAGATGCAAGCATCGATCCAGTCTATGCCCAGGAGATTAAGCTTACAAGCAGCAAGATAGACGATACAACAATTACAGTGGCCTGCTATCTCCATCTCACGATCGACTTCACCAATCAAGTGAAGCTTACCACCTGAAGCATCTCTGGCAGTGTTCATTGTCTGTCTGAGTTTCGGTGTTCCGAGCTTCCTCCAGATGCGCCGGGAAACAATCGTAATATCGGAAGCCGTATCGAGCTGCAATTGAATCGTGCTTCCGTTTGCTCTGATTGTAACGTACTTGCGACGAGCATCGATCTGGTTATCAAATGTTGCAAGTATTGTGTTAAAACGGGGTTCTGACTGGCTCCGTCCGCTCCGCGACCTCCGGGTTTGGCCGCGTCTTTGGCTAGCTTTCCGAGTCAAGCACTGACTTTCCTTGTGCCCACGTCGATTGCACACTGAACATTTGTGTTTTTTATACGGACAATCGCACAAAATGCCATTCGCCGCATTGCCAGCATGCTGAAGTGGGTTTTGCTCCGTTCGAATTTGTCACCACGGGAGGTTGCCTCGATGCTATCTTGGCAATGTTGAAAGCGGGGTTGGATAAGGGTCTCTCCAACATGGCCGCTTCATGTTTAAGAATCAAAAGGCGCTGGCACTCGTGGGTAATGGACTGCAGCGTTATCTCGGGAGTTTGTCCAATCTTGTCCAATAGTCTCGCTCTGATACCATCGTCTGAATGCGACTGAAGACCACATATGAAAATAAGACTTGAACCGGTCTTCCGTCATGGTAGATAACTTGAATTGTTCGCATTCAAGGTTGACTCTACCGGCATAAGTAATATAGTCTTCGAATTCCTTTTTCGCCAGTCTCATACATTGGTAGCGAATATTAAACAGGGACGAAAGCTCACCGAAAATTGTTGCACGGTTTTGTCAAAACTGAGCTCTTGCGTGTTTTTAGGCAGGATAAAGTTGGAATACCTTGTGGGTTCCGTTGTGCCAAGCTTTCTGAGCAATAAGCGTACTCTCCAGGCATCATCATCATCCGTTCGACTTTGAAAATAACTTCGTAACGTTTGAACCACTAATCGAAGGTTGGGCCAGCATCCGGGTCATAATGGAACTCCGTGATGCTGTAGGCGCTCAAGTTGACTGAATTTGTATCTGGAGCGGCATTTGGTGGTTGAACTTTAAGTTGCCGCGTCGATGTTTCCACCAAACGTAATTGCGCCGCTTCAAACTGATTTTGTTGTTGCAGCAGAATTTCTTCCAAAGCTTCAACAGCTATCGTCATAGTTCGGGCTTCGCCAATCTGTTATATCTTCTGGTGGCCCCGCTCCGGTGCCTAATGCCGGAAAAAGACTCATAGAAGGGAACACAACAGCTTTATTCCGAACAAGCGAGTGCGATAGCATGAGTGCGTGCGCGTGCGAGTGCGAAAAATACAGCGGCTTCAAGCTATTTATTGGAGGGACACTGTCTGAACTTGGTCCAACACTGACGCACGCTGTCTGGCCTTGGTATGAGGCTGTGACGCGCTACATATTGAGTGGGCGTTGCCTAACGTCGATCCAATGCTGACGCACGCTGTCTGGCTTTGATACGAGGCTGTGACGCTTTGCATATTGAGCGGGCGTTGTCTGACGTCAGCATTCAGTAAAGCTGAGGGTTTCAGTAGATTTCGGGCATTCGGTAGTTTCTTTCAGAAATCTGACCTTCCTGATAGAGGGAACATATGGTGGCCAGAGCTACACCAGACGATCTGTTTAAGAAGTT
Source organism: Opisthorchis felineus (assembly GCA_004794785.1). Classification (NCBI taxonomy): domain Eukaryota; kingdom Metazoa; phylum Platyhelminthes; class Trematoda; order Opisthorchiida; family Opisthorchiidae; genus Opisthorchis; species Opisthorchis felineus. Next base: position 1,045,102 of record SJOL01002502.1, read on the forward strand.
GAAACCATTGCACGATGACGCCGATGCACCGTTCCCTTTATCGGTAAATCCTCAACACTCTCACGTAGTCCTAAGACAGATGAAACATAATAGTGAAATTAAGTCCGTCTCGACCATAGAGCGAATCCTTCGCACGTTATCGAAAGGTGCTCGTCAGAACTGGGCGAGGTTGGTTGACATTACGGCCAACCTCGGATACCAAGTAGGATTATCCGACTTATGCAATTTCATATCTCAAGAAGCCCGCATCTCTCGCAGCTGCTATGGAATGATCGCCATGAGCGCAGAGGAACGGTATCGTCCTCTGATCCAGCAACATCGGGTAGGCAACGGAAGAGTCCATAACACATTCACCATTCAAAAGGAAACCTATGGCTTGTGCCCTCCTTGCGACAGCAGGTACGGGTTGGTGTAATGTCATAGGTTTGCTGACTTGTCGACGCAAGCAAGGTGGCGTGTGGTGAAAAGGAAACGGTTATATTTTGTGTGCCTAAAACCGGGCCATGCCAGTAACAACTGCGCTTCTCCTAAGGAGTGTGGTATAGGGAGCTGCTCGGGGTCTCACTACATGTGATACCAGATGCCAACAAAACCATATCGGTTGATTTATGCAACTCGACATCTCAAGTGGAGTCACGGGCCTGCCTTGACATTGTACCGTTCGTGTAAATGGTTCACATGGCAGCGCCCTCACGTACGCATTGTTGGATAGTGGGTCGGACGTAACATTCGTAGAGAAAGACATACTTGAGGAGGTTGGTCTGACCGGAACTCCAACAATGTTGAATTTATTAACAGTGTTTAAAACCGCTACTGTTGAGGCTGGAGGTCCCAGAATCGAGTTGGAATCGGCAGTTTCAGGTGAGACCGTATTGGCTGAACAAGCCTTTCCAATACGTTCTTTGCCCGTCAGTGCACAAGTCATGAGCCCAACGAAGATAGCTAGTCAATATGGTCATTTGAATGACACTACCTTTTTGGAGCTTTCTGATAAACGTGTGTGAATACTGATAGGAGAAGGCATTCCGGAGGCACATTGGCTTATGGAGAAGAGGTTGGCAAGCAAAAGGAAAGTTATGCTATCAAGACACATTTGGGATGGGTTCTACTTGGCCCGTTTTCCGTGGGACATAGGGTTTAGGGGCAAGTGCACCACGTAAGTATGAAAGCTGATGACATCACTGCTCATCTAAGAGCGCTGTATGAGGCCGGTTTCCACCATTTAGAGGTTCCGGGTATACGCCAAAGTGTGGAAGACAATGAGGCGCTCCGGATTGTTGAAGAGCCTTCAGTGTTTAGGGATGGTCATTACGAAATACCATTGCCGTGGAGAACGGCTGAAAGGGTTCCTGACAATTATCGTCTAGCTCAGTGTTGACTGCAGTATCTGAGGAGGTGCTTCGCAAAGGATCTGACTCTGTTAGCGCAATACAGAGAACGCATATACGATAAAATCATAAAGCGCTATCTAGAGCCCTTGCCACCTCAGCGATCTAAGTCAGGAAACAAAAATAAGTGGTATTTACCCCATCACCCTGTCTTGAATCTAAGGAAGCCACAAAAGTTGTGAGTCGTCTTAAATTGCGTGACCAAATTTGAGGGTGCATCCATGAACGATGGATTGAATCAAGGAGCAGACACTACTGCAAATTTGCTGGAAGAAAATTTGCGCTTCCGGAGTGACTGTGTAGCTGTGGGTGCAAACACTGCCGAAATGTTCATGCTAGTGAAAGTGCCCGAGGCCAACAGGGGTGCATTATGTGTCCTCTGGTGTGACTCGGAATACTTGGACGTCGAACCCAAGCAATTCCACATGACATCTCATCCGGTCGACGTCACGTCCTCACCATTTTGCGCAAATTTCGTCTCGAAAAAGACATTTTCAGATTAGGGATCGGATTGCATAACTGAAGTAAAGCAATCACTAGATGGATACTTCTACGTTGATGATTGTCCAGCACTACTACCGGATGTGAACGTGGCTCAAGGATTCGTGCATGAGCTTAGTCACGCTTTATCAAAGGGTGGTTCTCACTTGAGAAGATGGATATGTATTAGAAGATCCTTCTTGAATAAAGTGTGTGAGTAAGGTGTCTCGCCGTTTGTGCTTTCCATTGATGAAGCTTTTAAGACAGTTGAAAGAATGTTGGGTTCTCAGTGGACGCTAAAGTGGACGAATTTCGCTTCACCTTCGTTTTTTCCGATCGACCGCTCACCCGACAGTGAATGCCGTCTTCTATCTCTTCTCTGATTGATCACCTGGGTTTAGTAGCCTCTTTGTCTTAACCAGCTAAAATACCGTTGCAAAATTTGTGTGGGAAGCAACTACATTGGGATGATGAACTGAACGACGGGGACTCAGAAGAGTGGCGGAGATGGCTGGAAGGTATGCGATCGTTGGGAGAACTAAAAATAACCCGCTGCGTGAAACCTACTCACATTTATAATGCGAATGTACAGTTGCATATGTTCACTGACGCCTCTGAAGTGGGGTATGGTGTTGTTGGGTATTGTCGATGGCATGTCGAACCGAAGAAATTCACATACATGATATATGCTAAATTCAGAGCCACACCTGCGAAATCGGTAACAGTGCCGAGGCTTGAGTTGAATGCCACGAGACTAGCCGTAAGGGTGGCGGAAGCACTGAGGAAGGAGGCAGGATTTTCGTTAACAAGAACAACTTATTGGACGAACCCAACCATAGTTCTTCAGCACGTACGAAATACTGCCTCTCGTTATCGTACTTTTATAGAAAACAGAATCTCTAGTATTTATCAGTTATGGTCACCCGGTGATTGGCAGCACATCATGGGGGAGAATAATCGGGCAGATGTAGCCTCTAGAGAAGTAAGTTCTTTGGCTGCTCTTCGTTGTTGCTTCAGGGACCATCCCTTCTGGAAGCGTCTGAGGCCCAGTGGCCACCCTACGAACCAAATATCATGCCAGAAGGAATGGAAATGAAGACAAAACACGATTTGGTTAACGTGGCTACCTCCGCTTTGGAAACAACTGGATTACATCATCTAGTGGAAAGGTATCTCTATTGGCCTAAACTTCTAAAATCTGTGGTATGGTTGACAAGGTTTAAAACATACCTGAAAATGATGGCAACTTAATCATCACTGAACACTGGAGGGATGCAACTCACAGAGGTAAAGCAGGCTGAACATGATATTATTCATATAGCTCAGAAGGCGGTATATCCAGCTAGTATGCTGAAATTATAATGCACTGGTAGGATTGATGAACGAACTGCACTTAACCATTACCTAGCACGCTTATGCCAATTAATTGTAAGTGGCTTGCTGTGTGTGGGAGGGAGGTGGTAAAATCTTATGCGGCTATGTGGCATGTCGCTAAACTACCTCCGATGCATAGCATCACCAGGCTGATAGTCTGGAATGCCCATGGGCTGAATAGGCATTGTGAACTATTGCACATATTACCCGAACCGAGTCAAAGGTATTGGATCGTTCAAGGGGTAACGATGGCTAGGCGGGTACTTTACGGCTGCTGAACGTGTCGAAGGAACCTTAGTATGGCTTCACGACAAGTTATTGCGCCACCGCCCATCGACAGGATCCGGACAGGCTGGCAGCCTTTCAAGATAGTGGGGTGTGGCTATTTTGGACCGCTGACAGTTAGGAATGGAAGGAAGACCGAGAAAAGATATGGCTGCTTGTTTACGTGCTTACAGATTAGAGCAGTGCATCTCGAACTGGTCTACTCATCATCTTCCCGGAAAAGATTATTAGTGATAATGGTTCTAATTTTGTCGAAGCGGAGACGAAATTGAAGCGAGCCGTAAAACGGCTTTCTCATCCACGCATCACCAATGAACAACTGCGGTAGAACGTCGAGTGGCAATTCATCAGACCGTTGAACAGCCATAGAGGCGAGGTACGGCAACGTCTCATACGTTCTGTAGAACGGATACTAAGGTCAACAGTGAATGAACAAGATACGAGCGATCAAGAACTGGTAACGTCTCTTACGATAGCGGAGCGGGTCATGAATTGACGCCCTATTGTGTCCAACCAAACCAATTATTTTGACAAGCCAGCATTAACACCGAATGACTTGCCCATTCTTAACAATAAGGTATGCGGGGTTTCGCTGAAAAATATGTCAGAGAGGTATACGAAAGGTTGGCAACGAGTGAATTACCTGACACAAGTATTTTGGAAGCGATAGGTGAAGGGATAAATACCACTATTCCAAGAACGAACTAAATGGCAGAAACCGCAAAGGAACTTCAGAAAAGGATATGTAATCTTAGTGCAATCAGGTGCGCTCTCTCGCGAACAGTGACCCCTGGGCGTAGCTGATGAATGTGAAACATCAAGCGATGGTTTAGTTAGAACCGTAGTGTTGCGCACACGAGATGGTAGGCTAAGGAAGAACCTGCGTAAAATTTGTTTGATAGAGGGTCGCTAGTAGGAATGGTGGAAGGAGATGGGAACCACGCTCAACTCTCCGCAGGTGGCAGATGGGGTTTCGAACTCATCGCATACAGAGCGACCACTGGGAACTGGCGTGTGAGCAAGTTCCGTTTGGCGTACTGCTGTAAGTCCACTCGGAACTTGGAGTGAGTAAAATAATGGATCCAGGAATGACCCTAGCTTAAGGGAAGAAAATCCACTAGGCTTTTGGGTGGTGTAGAAGACAGCTTATCAAAAATGTGCCCCAGTTCCCTACCATATGTGACAGCCAATTTCCACAATTTTTCCCCTGATCCAAGGAACTGAAAGCCATCTTGTTTTAATGAATTATTTTTATAACTTACGGATTCTGGTCGGACATTGTGTTTTGTGGCTACTTGCCGTCGATATCTGTTTCCTTGTGACGATATCGATTTTGTGGCGAAGTGAACTGCCATTTCATCCTTAGGCTGGTGATTGTACAGCCCCATTTTGTAACTCCTGTGGTATCTGCAAAGGAGAATCTGTTGAGGTTTGTTGAATATGTGCAGTATTATCTTAGCAGTAGTACAGTGATACCAGAACTCGGATTTCTTAGTCCTTTTTGTGAATCAGCACTAGTCACTCAGGCTCAAAAAGCAGACATCCGTGACCACATTTTCATCTCTAGAGTAGATATGCATATTTCGTGTTTGTTGCATACGAAACCACCCTTCTTACAAATGCCTCAACTCACTTCACCATGAGATAACCAAATTAGTTTGCTGGCTATACGGAAAACCCATTTGATCACGTCTCATAAGACGAAAAACAGATTGTTTCCATGGTTCCGGCAAGAGTTTCGTCCAGCATTTCAAATATCTACACTAGTCTCCTGAAACCAATTATGATTCGGTCTATATTTGCAAGACGCTGGTGTCCTAGGTCCTTACAGTTTGCCAGAACACCAGATGATAGAACAAAATAGAGAGTGTAACGCCTCAGTTAAGCTCAGCCGTCAGCTGAGTGAAACAAATGTAAGCTACTGTGTTTGCGTACTATTTTACTACTATGAATCTCTCACGAATACCTCAACTGAAATATCTGGAATGCCATACCAACTGGAGTATGTACCAACCCCCCGCAGTGCATATTCAGTTAAACAAAAATATCATTTGAGTCTCTCGTTAACGCTAACTTAATCTGCAAACCAATTTGGTTCGCCACTTGTGTACAAATGTGTAGAAGCGGGAAAATGAACGAAAACAAGTGGACCGCGCCTACCTAGTGAGGAACAACAAGGGCGAAGTCGGTCGCAAGCCGTGAAAGGTTTGACTTCCCTTGTTACCTGTGATTCTTCGGGAAAACACACTGCGACTCCTAGAATTTCGTACACGCCGCAACATTAGGCAGCCCCCGCGCAACACACTCGGCTGACACCATCATAAAACAAGGATCCAGTTTGACACGGATGAGCCCCCTGCTCAGAACAAATTGCTCTGCTAGTGAGGGCACCGCGTTGAAAGGATGGAGCTTCTTCCAAAGCTCCGTCACGTCTGTCTTGCTTTGACTTCTCACGTCTCACAGCGCCTTACCCCCATGGAATTCAAAACATTATCTATTGATCGAAAGACACTAACTTCTATTCTGTTTAACGTCTACATCTTTCTTCTGAAAACCTTTGATTCTAACGTGTGCCAGCAACAATAATAATAATGTTTATTCCCAGCTAGTAGGTAGCATACCTTCAGGCATGATCATAAAGTTACAGTCAGCATAAGTACATGACTGGTGGGGTTTGTGGGTGCCGGGAATTTCGTGGAAAAGGGACGGCGACATAAAGAGTGGGAATTACCCGAAGTAGACTTGGTCACGCCTGAGGCGGCATGGGTAGGGAACCGAAATTACAAGGGCTCATTCTTCCTCGTGAGAAACATATCAGATGAGACGAGATACTATCGTTAAGATTTAAAAGTGGCGGGCAAAAACAATACGAGCGAGGGTATAGCAAGAGTCTTCCTGCCTGGTACGTGATAGAAATAATTTAAAAGCTTCAATCAGCTGAAAAAGTGGAACCAGAACAACGAACCATGAGAGGCAGCAGAACTGGCACAATCTGACCGGCCGGTTTGAACTGAAGCCTAAAACCGTTAAGGAGGCTATAGTATTACTATAGGCTAATGCGGCGACAAGAAATGACTGTCTCTTCTGCACCACCTCTCCGTTTGTAGCGTTCCATCAGATATAGCACAGAGCTCATCCGTCGAGGGCGGTGAGTTCTCTGACTCAAACTGGTATCGCGTTTTACTACTGGAAACCCCCATAATCATCTGCACCGCGCGATGACTATCACTGTTGAAAGTGTACGGGGGTGAGAGGATTCCAAAGCAAAATTGACTGGGAAGCAATACGCTTCCTTCAAACGGTAGGGTAAGAATCCGCCAAGACTGCAACAACTCCCAAAGCCGGTGTCAGTTCCATTGTTCTCTTTGCCCCATTGGTGACCCAACTATACACGAGCCCGGCTTCCAAAGCCAAAAACGTGAGTCGGGCTAGATGCCCTAGAGCAGAGTGACCGCTTGACTACAACCACTATTGACCTGTTTGCTGATACTTGTTTATGGCCATCAGGTCCTGCGCACCATGCTGGGCCAGAATTTTCTCCAACGCATGCTGATTACAGGAACCTCTTCTGCAACACCCAAGTCCGGTGAATGACGAAGCAGGTACCGGCCATACTTTGTGATAGCTAAAGCCGGTCGACATCCCCACCGACTGGAACGACGCAAATGCTAACGGCCACAGATATGCTAGGACATTTACACTGAACTGCACCAAGTTAGTGCCTTACCAAGCTCCTTGCTTATCACCAGGTGACTTCGAATCCATAGAACCCCAGCTGCTTGTGAGTAAGCATGAAATAGGGAGATCCACGGGACCACATGTGGGTGCACTCAAAATCTGTAAGCAGCGTTCCACCAAATTTGCGCTTCCGTAACGAACCTCTTTCCACTTATCCTTCGTGTCCGGTTTTCTTCCCTCATCCTACAACGGGCTATCTCCAATCTCAGTATAGAAAAGGATGCCGCCATAAGTCGCACGGCTGACTTCCCTGCAAGTTGGCTGAGGAGACCATCAAAAAAGCCTTCCGTATTTCTCTCCCTTCCAATATCTCTTCCACCCTTTCAACACGGTTTCATACTGTCCCGCTATCGTCTATCCAGTCTATCTAATCTTAGTCTAGTGCGATCTGAACGGACAAACAAAGCTGTAACTAAGGCTAGCACCCCCTAAGTACTCTATGGCATTGCGAACGCATTTGATAGTAACTACCTAGCCAGCTGACCCGGATTAAGAAAGGGTTGAACTCACCGCCCTCTTGCTTATTGTTGGGCCGACCCAGCAGCCGGATATATCACGCCCTGGTAAGTCAGCGTCCTTCCGATATATTAGAAGCACCCTACGGAGCTGTCCAAACAGCTGTTTGTGGTCCTTATACTTTCATTCTCGGCAATAACTCTACTGTTTCTGTCGCAGCCGCCTGCGGATTATTCCAAGATTTTTCGTAAGTATTCAGACGTCTAACGGAAAGTTGCTGATACCTGCTCATCTTTGGTCTGTCGGAAACCCACCCGAATCGACGGCCGTGGAACTTTGCGTATGAATTTAAGCATCCATTACCCTCACCAAGTTATGCTTTCAACTGAAATACGCGCTAGTTTAATCCTTTTTCCAAGATACACAAAGATATTTGTATCTGGACCTCACTTTCGTTACCACCGGAGCGCACCTGCACCCCCACCAAGGCCACACAAAGGATCCATCTCACCCTTCGCTGACTATCATCTACTGACCCTCACAGCTAACCAGAATTGTACCCCTTGCATTTCTGGGTTCTTTTCGAATGCTGTTGTAAAGCGTAAAACTCTGGCCCAAATGAGATGGAGGCACTTTATACTTGGTTTGGTGAAGTGCAATTAAGACTGTTTCGTTTTTGCGACATCTAGTTTTCCACTCTGACCTGCAAGCCTCCAGGACCCCGTTTTTTAATACTTTGGCCCGAGAGAAGATTCGCTTGTTGCATTATACGTCATGTTGTATTTTTATGTAGTGTCATAATAAATACGACTACACTCATACCAACCACTGCTAGTGGTGAGGGAAGGCTGTTTTCCATAAGTTCGAATGTTTACTCCACAAATATCTGCAGTTTCCAAAATTTTCAGATTTGAGTCTAGGACCTCTAGTCACACACTCGTTTATACACATGTCGAACCTCCTGAACAATTTTAAAGTCATCACTCACAGATGGGAAGGAATGTACAGCTGAATTTTCCGGAGGTATACGACACCTTGGGTGGCTTAAATTTGAGAGAATTCATTTCAATTTGCCTCGACGTTCACATGGTGGTAGTTTCGCGGACCCATCGGAAACCATCTGGCTCTTGCACTGGGAATCGATTGAATGTTAACAAACTTCCGTGGGCTTTGCTTTCACTGGCTTTATTCTGGCCTAACGGGACGGAGTGTTGATATCACCAAGTGCTCTCGCGGACATGTAAACCTAGGTGAGGCACCAGCTAGGTCCAAATGTAGTGAACAGGGAGACAACGGAAAGGTGGGAGCTCTGATTGGTTTTTAATTTTCCGATCAGTTGATGACCAAGGAATGACTACTTGTAAGTTTAGCAAATACTCGCGCGTTGTAAGCTGCTTTCGTCGCATCTAATTGGTTCACCGGTTGGCTCCATTTCTGGACTTACGTTCTTCCATTCCGATTCGTCCACCCTGCTGCCTTGTGCTCTGCGTCCCAGATGGCCATTAGGGCGTTTGGTTGGATGATTATACTTCTATTTTTGATAGTTTCCCTTCAGTATGATAAACCCTTCTATCGTTTTCGTTTCATTATGGCCCTTGACTTGCTTTGCTCCCCCGACCGGATAAAATTACCTGGTAGCTGGAGTTCTTTATTAATGAACAAGCCGCAATTATGAATGCTTGGTGCATGCCACCTTGCAGATCTGGTAGCATGCACAGGGATGAAAACCTCATGTGGTGGTCGGTACGTTCTACAGGGAGGGTCTCCCTGTTACGTTACGCCATGGAGCGTTCGTATACCCGCCACCTCTCCAGTAGCACGGATGCTTCGCCCATCGCCGGTGGTTCTGAGCATGGCCTCTAGTCCAGTAAATCAATAAAAGAGCACTGTTGTTTTCTGTTTGTTGCTGATGGGCTGGACTCGTCCCGGTTGTGTCCTTTACCCGGCAAAGTTATAAGCTACAGACGATAAAGAAAGAAAAGAACTGGCATCCCGTCTGTTAAAAAATGAAATTCGTAAAAAAACATGGAATAGACTGAAGACTCTGTGATATTCATGGCTTACATCGACGTGCGGAGCTGTAGCTGCCCTTGTCATAATAGGGGTTACACCACACCAAAGCCCACTTAGTCAACCAAACAAAACGCACGTACCTACCTACTGCTCTCAGAAGCGAACATATACAATATGAAATATATGCATACAGAGGTTCCCAACCCTCCGCTACCAGCACGCGAGACTAGTGCCCAAAGGCTCCTTATTCGCCATGCACCACTTGTAAACTTGAAGCTGATAGCAGTGCTTTGGGGACTGATGACTATTTCTCTCACACTTACTTTCTCTCCTAGTACTGCCCAACTCATAGAATAAATACCAGATTAACTAGTCCATCATCTCGGAATTTCACTCCCATCAGTCCTTATACATTTGATTTCCCCAACCACAACACCACTCTTCGTGCCCAAATCGGTTTGCACTAGACCCCTTGAACTTTAATACCATACGTTGGCAAACCCAACCCTTGGTCGCTAGTCTACTAAGTACAAGGCCATCCCTATCCTATCTCATATAATCACTTGTTGTCATCACCCTAAGCTCGGTAGATGTAAAGTTTTCTTTTTACGAATATTAATGCACATTATCCGATCTGATGTCTCCTCAAACTCACTACGCCTTACTAATCTCATCCCATTCCATCATCTTCCCAAGCTTTGAACTTCGGCAATATCAGGTATGGACGACCTGGTTGGCTGTTATCCACTCCACCTGGCCTAAGATCTACATCCACAGGATCCCCAAACGGACCAAAAAACCTGCGATCTTCTATTGGCTTCGTTCTACCTTTGTTTCCTTGGCCGGCCTGAAAAGAATCCAGCTGCTCAAAGGATTGCACATCCCAGCTCAATGACCTCGAATGTGACGTCCGTTACGGGGCCGTCCAAAAACCGAAGTATGTCAGGCCAATGATGGCACGGCACTGCCATACCCAGTTTGATAGCACACCCGCAACTATTTCTTTCCTACTCTCCTCTTGTCCACTTGTTCCATTAACTGCAAATACGAACAAGCGCCCCACCTGGCTCCAGCTGCCTCCATGACATGTTCATTCTTATCTGCGGAAACTTTCGTTCAAACTTAACCATTTCTGCGTGTCTGTGCTTCCCGCAAAATTCACTAACTTTCTATACAGTTTGCGTTCCGGCCCGTGTGTTGCCACCATCTCACTCTTCCAAGGAACTGTTATGCCCGACTCCACAACAGCTACACCAGTGAGTCTCTACAGTTTCACTGTACACCATGTTTCTAAGATTCCTGTTACCATTTATCCGCTTTGCCAATCTCTCCACTTCATCATCCCCACTTACGCTTTTTGTGACCCTGGCCATGAGCCCAACAGTCCAAGGTCACGAGGCCTCAGCGGTGGTTTTAGGTTTTAGTTCAAGTTGACCGGATGGATGACGACAACTCTGCTGCTTCACCAGATCCCGTGTTCTGGTTCCTCATTTTCCACCGTTTACACTTTTCTTGTCATGTGTCAGGCAGGAAGCCTCTTGTTTTGCCCTCCCTCGTCTTGGTTTTTGACCGCCATATTCAAATCCTAACGATCCGATCTTGCTCGATATTCTCTCCAAAAACGCATGATAGCTGTGCTTCTCCGCCCGTGCCGGTTTAGTGGCGACAACGCCTACATCGGATAATGCCCACCGCCTATGACGCTGTCCATTTCCCCAAACCCCCTGTACCCACAATCCCCCTCAATCATGCTTTTATTCTGACTGTAAGCTTATGATCATGCCTGACGGCATTCCACCCACAAGTTGGGAATAAACGTTATCATTATTTCGTTCTATCTCGTTACTTCGGCTTAGATGTGTGCTGCGGCGTTTTTTATTTGGGTCTGTGCGTTCGTATCCGCTTGCTATCCTTTGCTATCCTTTTTCCTGTCTTCATGTTTCTGGGCTTCAGCGCCTCGCGGTTCTTTGTACAGGAGAGCTAGTTGGTTGGGTTGGTAGCAATGTGTTTGTTGATGTCTTTCTAATTTGAGTACCACCACTGCCGTGAACTTACTTTAATTCTTTGTTCTTCCCTGGGACAGTAAATGGACACCGTCTGAGCTCAATATATATCCTTCCTTATCTTCTCATGTGGAAACGGGCGAGAATAGTTCACGTCGCTTAACGGCCAGTTTACTCTTGTGCATTCTGATGGGTTTCCTTCATCGCCTATACCCAAAGTTCCCGTATAGGACGGCTTTTACAGTGCCGGCCTCCTTTTCTGCTTGCAGTCTTGCTCGTGGCCTTGAAGATGCTGACCATTATCCGCAAACTGAAAGTGATTCCGCCGAGGCTAGTTTGTGTCGGACGTCGTGCCTTTTTTAAACGATACGCCCAGTGGCCTTTTTCTAACATTAGTACCTTCACGCGGATGACTTTTTGAGGGCAAAACTACCATGAATTGAGGAATTCTTTGATGTTATTAGCTTCAGATTTTCACTGTTCATAGCGTATTGGAAATATTATCCTTTTGCCATAATTAGAGAAAACGTAACTTTTTGTTCTTTGTTTCTAGGCAGTAAATGTTTAGTGCACAGGATGATAACGCGACTGCAGTATTAAAAGAATTTGGAACAGGCTGTGTGGAAATCTTAAGCCCTAAAACAGTGCTGCCATATATACAGGTAGTGCAGGAAATCGCGATAGCCAACAAGTTCAAAGGCAGTAGCACAAATATTGACGTACTCCGGGTTCTCCACAAGGATATAAACAGGAAACAATGTTGTTCCTTCTGCAATTTAAGGAGAACTCGATTTTGAAAACAGAAGCCCAAAGATTGAGAGCGGAGGGTTTCTGCGGTTCGATGACGCCAGGAGTGTGTGCGCCATTTGGTAGGTACCATTTCGGAACTATCACTGGCAACCATATAGACTTGTTCCCTGCCCGTGCAAGAAAAAATATCGTTGCGCGAGGCCAGCTTTGCCTTTAATGTGCACCGATGCAACTTAAAATGATTTAACTATTTCAGCTATTATAATAGTGCTAGTAGCTCGAAAGCGATCAAACTGTCGTTTTGATAGCATTGCCGGGACTTTGAGGCCATGCATCAAAACGGAAATTTATCGTCCCAGCGGTGTCCTTTCATCATAGATCTAACAAGCTGACGCCCTACCTTTGTGGTTTTTGCAGCTACTACCCTAAAACTCAGCGGTTACGCAGTCCGCACCATTAAGTCGGTAGCGTAAAGGCTCACGGGTCCCAAAAAGCAATAAAGCGGGCACAAAAACCTGAATTAAATTAATCAGACACCATTTGTGCATGGGGAAACGACCTATGAAAACATCTGTGAATAATGTTCTTTACCGCTTGGAAAGGACTGATTCCCGTGGTTAAAGAAAAAATGGAATATGAAAGACACATCGTCTGTTGGAAGGGGCTCAGAAAACCGTGAACACCCGCAAATTGTTTAAGTTGAATCGTGCGACCGTCCCATGGATTGCTTAAATCAGTGAATGGAGGTGGCAATACCTGGAAATTGTTGTGGTAGGCTAGCACCAAGTCTCTTTCCCGTACACTCCCAAATGAGGCTTAAAATAAATAATGGTTTTACGACATAGAAGCATCAGTGTTGATCACGGATGTGCCATCGATGATGAAAATTACTGGTAGAATAGCCACGCGTATTTACCAGCATAGACCCCAGCTCTCTGGGAGAAATTTGCAGCCTGCGCAAGATACTATAAGTCAGCTGGCGTATGTTTACCTCACCTTGTTAGTTCCAATACGATGACGGTGCAGTCTTGGGGGCCGTCGACCCGAGTGCCTGAAAGCGAGGGAAGATGCCTACATAGCCATTCGGCAGACGACATTGGGGTAGCAGATGCCGCCTCCGGGATCTTCCTTTGGCCGCAAGGTGTGACGTATGCATCTCTTATTCCCTCAGGAGCCACTCAGCGTGCAGGGACATCTTCCGTATGACATGCCTCAGACTCTCTGAATGGTGCGCTTGCTGCTTCAGGTGACCGTTGGCGTTCCCCAAACGGATGTTGGTTACATTATTAACGTGGACCATCCCAAATTGTTTGCGCACAGCCCACATGCGGGTGATATGAAGCCAGCGACCCGTAAGGCAACAGACGATCGTGGAGCCGTACCTGCATATCGTACCGGAATCTGTGTCTAGTGGTATGATATGGCAAGAAGATTTTTGAGCTCAGAGCGTACACCTTAATTAGGTAAAAGGTTTCTCATTTCGGGTAGTTGCTGCGTTGAATAACCTTCCCCTGACGGGTGTACACGCTACATCTAGTGCCCAGTTAAAACCACTATTAAACGATTCTTTATGCGAACCCTTGCGTTGGTAAGCTTACTGCTCCGCGCTGAGAAATTAACGAACAGTGCCACCTACTTTTTTTCGCTCGTACCCTCCAGGTGAACGACAGCCGCTGAACGACAAGGACAAAACCGATACGGGAAGCTTGGGCGAAGGCCTTGACCCTGTGTATCAATCAGTGAATCCAAGAATCCGTGATAAACGGTAAGCCTACGGTGCAGCATTTTAGGGACAAACCGCACGATGTAATATGTGTCGCCTGTTGGCATAGAGTATCTATAACCAGAATACGCGGATGCTGCGTGATACTAATGATGTGGGTGGCAAACAGTGAAGCATGCTAGTAATAGAACAGTCAGAATAAGTAGCGGGATAGTCACGTAAATTAGTAGCACTATCCGACACAGGTGGGATCGTTGGTGAACTTTTCTGGATCAAAACGCAGGGTGTATAGGGGAGGAGGAACAGAGGTAGTAGCTGTTTTCCAGCTGGTAGAAAACATACAGTATTCGGGCAAGATGAAATCGTTACAAGTTGAAGACGGCGGGAAAAAACACAACGAGGGAAATCGGGACTAAGGTGTCCTGCCTGGGACGTGATAAGAAACTTTAAACTGAAGAAAACAAGAAAACATGTCAATGATGTCTGGAGAAGCATTCTCTTTTCTGTGGTCCGACCAGCCAATTCGAACTAAAACTGAAAATTGTTTCTGTGGCTGCGTGCCTCCGCAAGTTTGAGTTAATGATCAGTATCACAAAAAGCATGAGAGGATGGTGAGTTTAAGAAAGTTTCAAGAAGGGTAGGACAAATATAAAGTATATCGAGATATTTTTCTCCGAGAGAAGCGTCGAGTGGATTAGAATGAACTTGTCCCAGAGGCCGTTGGGGCCGGGTGAGCGGTTCGTTCAGATTTGCAACCAGGTCCTGAGGAGGCAAGACGACGTATTCCAGCATAGTCTTGGGCGTGCTATCAGGATGAGCATATTAGTGTCATGCCATAAGTGCAATGACGTACTTCAGCTTCTGAACCGCCCTGTCAAGGATGGCTAGGTTGAAGCGATCGGACAGGGATGTGCATTTCTGTGGGCAGAAGGATTTCGGGTGAGTCAAGGGGATCCATACGGAAACAACAAAGCAGATGTATGGTCAAATATAACTTGGTTTACTTGGTGATTCTTGTGCATGTAAGGCAGGGATCAGTTGTGGTGTATAACGAGCATAAGGGGCGTTCGCAGCAGCTTTTGCCGAAAATGGAAACTCGGAAATGGAAGAGAATGGAATGAGATCCGTAAGGCCCGGTGAGTTTGAGGAGATATCAGATAGCATGGAGTTGAACAACAGAAAACTCAATGTTCATTTTCCATACCTCCTTAGGCAAGAGCGTATTGGCAACCGATGATCCGTCTAATGTTTGTTACTAGCAAATGCGGCCGAATTACTGGCTTCTTCTGATTCCTCAACGTTTGCCTGGTTTTCGCGGTTACCTGCTGCAACCATAGTACAACCATATATGACAAAAAGCAGCGTCAGTGTCTATTTACCTACTGCACACATAAACAGCGAATAGTCATTCTTCCTGTATTCATTTGAGGCCCTCTCAAATGCCATGAAGGATGAAAAACAGCGAGCCGCCAACTTCTTAACGAACATATCTGAAGCTAAACCTGCACCTTGCTGATCATGAAGGTGCCACTTTAAAATTGAGCGAACATCAAAAATCTCAAACAGAGACTGAGTATAAACTACAACAGATGTAGGGCAGATAATGCTGGTCTTTTGATTTGAGCACACTTACAACAAAATCTAACGTTCTAACGTAAAAGTTTTCCTTCGGTGCATAAGAGTTTTGGAGAAAAGTGCGTACACCGAATAAGCACGGCAACACCACATTTCTGTGAACAACGTTTTTCGACGTATTCTGACCCCAAAGATCGATCAGCTAAACAAATCACGCGTGCAAAGAAGTCGCAGAACGCATTGAGCGGAGTCCTTTTAAAATATGAATTGGCCAACTCAAAGCACCGCGGTTTTCATGGAAGTGCCTTCTTTTGCCGCATACCGATGGGCGATTCATGGTTTAACTCAATTGATTTGCGTCGGCTGGGAAATACTTCATTGGAAAATGCGATTCTTTAAAAATTTCCTCAGTTTCTGTGTTCAAGAAGGATTTGATATTTGTGTGTATAAATCCTTAAAAGTCATTGGCCACCAGCACTTAGCCAACACACTTTAGGGAGCTTGTTTAAAGTAGCCTGTACTGTAGGTGTTCCGTGATGTTTTTCCTTTGCCAGAACAATAGCACTGTTCGTGGCCCCAGCGAGTACCCGGGTGGCGGTGCCCTTACTCCACAAGAAGTGGCTTCCATGCTCCGACGTATATCCGCAAAGTGTCGAAAATGAGCTGCTTGACCTTTTACTCCAATAAAAGTGACGGGGAACAAAGTCACATATTTTCCTCATTTGTATCGCACAGATGTGCGCTGACGGGCTGTGGCCTCAATCTGTCGAAAAAACGCTTTCTATTAGGGTCTAATCACCTGTTGTGTTCTATATTTGCTAATTATTTCCGTTTAAACTTCCCGTTCACGCGCATTGCCGTCAACCATATAGTCTGCTTGAATGGATGTATAATAATAGGTTTATTTCGAGACTTGTAGGGAACATGTCAATTGAGGCATGATCTGGCCCTTACAACCTAAACGCGGCGAGCAACAACACAACCGGGAGGGAGGTATAACCAAGGAGATACGCTTACCACGTGATAAGTCATCGTAGTTGTGGAAGGCCAAAAAACTAGGGCAATGGGGCACGAGGTACGACTAGTTCAATGATGAAGCCGGTCGACTTGAACTAAAACTGAAAAACCGTTGCTGGCCATGAGTGACCTTGGGTGGTTGGGTAAATGGCTAGGGTCACGAAAAGCACAAATGGAAATGGTGAGATGGAGGAATTCAAAGTGAAGATAAATGTCAAACGTCGTCTCAAAAATAGGATTTACGTTGAAACTGGTGTTGCTGTTGGAGGGAGGCCGGTTGTTAAGGATATTTTCGACGGGAACATGGCGCTAATGCATAGGGCCGATTGAACAACGTGCCTGAAATCGTTAAACATGTGTAGGGGGCAAACTGAAATTTCGGCGGAAAACCGGGATAGTTAGATCCGAACGAAACGTTCAGCGGGTTAGAACGAACTCGTCCCAAGGGGTGGACTTAGTTCGTAGTTGCAATTACGGCCTCGAGTGTGCGAGGGGTGAAGGTCGAGAGTAGGAAGAAAA
The DNA here is from genome assembly GCA_004794785.1 of Opisthorchis felineus. Lineage (NCBI taxonomy): Eukaryota > Metazoa > Platyhelminthes > Trematoda > Opisthorchiida > Opisthorchiidae > Opisthorchis > Opisthorchis felineus. The sequence continues at coordinate 1,062,423 of SJOL01002502.1, forward strand.
AGCTTGCGGCAGTGCCCTCAGACCGGATATGGCAGTGCCGTGCCATCATTGCACTGACATATTTCGGTTTCTGGACAGCCCCGTAATGGACGTCGATGTTGCGGCGATCGGCAGGGGGTGAGCATTCCTGTGGCGGCTAGATCTGGGTTAGACGAAGGGATTGACACAAGGAGAATCGGCCCGATTTAGAATCACAGGCAGTTTTGATTCAGTTGGAGGGCCATGTGGGTGTAAACCGGGGACCAGCCAAAATGGATGCGGGCCATGGATGGCCATGCGGGGCTTTTGAAACAGTTACTGCCGAATCCTGAAGCATGGGAAAAGGGGGGAATGAGGAAAGAATAGGATGAAAGGAGTAGCGTCTGGTGAGTGCCAGGAGGCATCAGATAAAACGGTGTCCAATAGAAAAAATAGTCTAAAGTGGATGACAACAAGCTAAATGAACCTACGAAAGGTTGGATTTTTCGGTGGGCGACCCAGGACTAGCTGGTGTTGTGGATGTAGTGCGAGGACACAAAAAAGCATTATTAGTGTGATTCTGCTCAACGGGTGTGCAGTACATTCAAACAGCTATGCAAGATACTACCACTGATGTTAAGAGTTTTGTCCCGCTTGCACTGAGCGTCATTCTTTCAGAAGGCGTACGGCCAAGGCAGTAGTATTTTCGTACTTTTGGAAAGATGAAGACTTAGCCGTCGAGTTAGCGAGCAGAGAAGCCAAGCGTTGGACTAGTTGGTACGGGCAATGGCAGGGTGAGTAAGACGGGGAGATGTAGTAGTTTTTGGCTCAGCTAAAGAATCACGGGCTGGCGATTGTGCCTGTAGAAGTTATTGATGACTCACTTTCCGGCCATGCAACGAAGTCTGTCGCCTGACCACTAATAAGCGCTTTGCCCTTACCTAGTTGCTGTCTGTGCTCGGGGTATAATCTGCTGTCATCGGTATTTTGCATAATGTCCTTCTAGCATTTTGCGCTTGATCAGTTCTGGTCGGATCATGTTAGTCAACCAGCAGCTGTTAGATGGGACGCCTGAATGCAAAACTGAAGTTCGTGCATTCGATCAAGCTCCACACGTAACACTGCTCCACGAACTTGGGTCCTATGGGACTCAAGGAGGACTTTAAGGTAGAATAATTCTTTCCTTTCAAGTAGAAGATTCCGAGTGAATGTCGTCTCAATCTAACTTCATTCTGCACCGGCCCGCATCGGGGTTTCTGAAGGTTCCGCCATAGGGCCCTCCATTTTCTGCTCTACGTCAACGACGTTCCAGATGAGCTTTGCGGGCAACCTGAAGTTGAGTAGTTGCAACCTAAGCGCCCACAAACGGATGTCAGTACCGCAAAGCAGTAGTCAATGGAATTCACATTCGTCTGCATGAAGAAATGTGCGTCTGCGTATCGTTCGTAAGAGACTAACAGAGCGTCTCTCTCGTGCAAGGTAAAAATGGGCGAGAAAACTGTATGAAGCTAAGTATAAAAGAAGATTTGAAACCTGGCTCCATGCAAAAACGTCCTCCTTTCTCCACCTGGCGAACCTTTCCCGTGTTTCTCGAGTTGGTATGAAGTAAAACTATGCGACTCACGCTAGACGGCTTCCTGCATATCCAGTTCGTTTACAGGGGACACAAGGAGGGTGTAAAGAGCAAACGGTATCTTCGAGTGACGCGTAATACCAGAACCTCCGGGAAGGCAAAACAAAGTCGGAGCTGGGTTTCTATACGGTACTATTAACATAAGACATCAATTCACAAAATGTACAAACCTCGACAGTAGATACGCGCCAACAACAAATGGTCCACTTGGGCTACAAAAGTACTAACAAAGTTAGCAAACGGGCTCCCACGTGAGACAGTCACACGTGAGTAAGGTCGGCCGCAAATGTCTGGATGACCTCAAGGTCAAATGGGTGAAGTGGTAAGGACAAACAAACGTCAGTTCATATGGACGCACTAAACACAAAAGTGGAGCGGAGGTTACAAATAGGGACAAGAAACGTGGGGAATTTCAAATGTCGAAGTTATGGACGATACAGAGTGTCTAACCATGGTTGAGCGTGTCCGAAGTGCCGCCACTGAGATGGTTTATTGCGTTCAATCCGTTGATGATGAAAAGTTTCTCAAGGCGCTTGAACTCATTTCGATAACTGTTGTCACCCGTACGAGGACCTGATACATACAGATGGTCTGAAAAATGTTTGACCGACGGGTTTTCCACCGCTGGGACTGGGTGAGAATATTTTCAGTGTCGGAGCATGCCCCTATATTAGGCAGCTGGTTTTCTCAATTGGGGTGTTTGGTGCGTGGAATAAACTTCTTCTGACGGTTGCCAATTCGGGATGCTTATTGGGTGGTTCCTGGCCCCGGTAAGCCTACGACCTAGCGCCGAGTAATTAATGAGCGGTCCTGCGTGTCTTGGGGAAACATTGAATAAAAAAGGACGACATTCACTTCCGACGAACTCGCTGAATATTACAGCGATACGGGTCGGCAGTTTAGCTCATTCTGGTTTATTTGGCTGTCCCCCAGCCGCAAAATATACTGGTACGGCAAATGGCACGAAGTAATCGCCAGAATGTTCTTCGTTTCTGGGCATGGCGAAACGTTGCTCCCATTCGGTGCTGAATTATCACTCGAAAATGCTGCTTAACAGCTGCGGTCGCCAACTGCAGCAGGATGCTGCTTTATCAGGTTGTAAGGTGGGGTCAAGAAAATTTCTGCTGGCGATACGAGTAAGCCGTACGAGGCCGATCTCCTTTAAAACCAAAAGTAACCGCTCCCCTGACGAACCGAAGCTATCGAACTGCGCTAACTAGAAACCGCCCGCTGTAACGGGAGTAGCCAAAATAGTTAAAACATGAGTCATACTTTGGGTTAGTTGGGACGGTTGGTGCGTTAAAAATATTGAAAACCGTAGACATACAACTGTCCCAGCAGCTAACATTTGAGCTAACTTATCACTTTGGTATCAAAAAGTATAGTGGGAACAAAGGCGTCCATATCTTTCAGACAAACGGAACGCCGTCGCGGTCATTATGTGAATACTGGAACTTGACTGGCTATGGAGTCCACTTTCTCTTAAAACCAATGGTCCCTGATGCTGGGCTGGACAGCGGTCTGTTTCTCTGACCAATCAGGTGTGAATTAGCCTTGTTGGCCGCCGCCCAACTGTGAGCCCGAGGTTGCCTCAACATAGGGTTAGCGGTAAATCGATATTTTTCTATTCGGATGTCTATAAATGAACTTAAGCACATCCAAGAAATTCCGCACTCAATTGCTTTCATTTTAGCCAATCGTATTTTTCTGTTGTGGATGATTATCAACAAACCCAATAGTGTCCCAGTAAACACATGGCCACCGGTGGCCAACGGTGGTACCACCGGTGGCCAACGGTGGTACCACCGGTGGCCAACGGTGGTACCACCGGTGGCTTGCTTACTGGGTGTCTTATGAAGAAAGGTGCCTTAGAAATGATATCATTTCTAAGAAATATCGTCGATGTTATTTCTGGCGCTATGCATTTTGAGACTGTTTTACGATTGTCTTCGCAAGAACGGGCGGGCGTCCTCCGTTTCCCCGTGCGCCTCTTGTCCAATCCAGGGTAAAAACCCAATACAACCTTAGCAGCACTGAGCCTACATGGCTGAGCGTTCATGTCACCAACGACAACAAATGAGAAATTCCGTTGCAACAGAGCACCTAGTGCGTCACAGAAACTCTTCGGCAGAGTAAGGACTACAATCAGTTGGGACATAGAAATGTCCATGTCTACGACATAGCTGTAACTACGTCAAATGTGGAACGATGAACCTCTTTTTTTGCGACTTATAGACGTTGCCAGATAAACTGCGCAGAAGCGACCACCAACAGGCATCTAATCTAGGAAACGCTTAAGCTCGATTCACGGGTTCACGGATTGATACAGAGGATCGAGGCTTTTGCCCAAGTTTCCCGGGTCGGTTATGTTCTTGTCGTTCTGTGGTTGCCGTTCACCTGAAAGGCACAAGCGAAAAAAGGGTGTAGTACTGCTCTTTAAGTTCTCAGCGCGGGGCAGTATGTTTGCCAGCACGAGGACTCGCATAGAAAAGTGTCTAGTAGTGTTTTGAAATGGGTTCTAGAAGGAGCGTGGACAACTGTCGGAGGAAGGTTATTCCACGCAGCTACTACACGGAATGAGAAAACATTTTGCCTAATAAAAGTGTTTGCTCTGAGCTTGAAAATCTTCTAACCATGTCCCCTCCGTGTGTTTGCTGGCTCAACGGTGAAAAACCTGTTGGCCAAACCTTGTTCAAACAGGGCATAAGTAAGAATTAGGTCCCCTCGGAGGCGGCGATACTCGAGGGGAAAGAGGTCAAGCGCCGTGAGACGCATTTCGTAGTCCACGGATTTAAGGCCCGCAACCATTTTCGTAGCAGCTCGCTGGACACGCTCAGTGAGGGTTACGTCCTTCGTGCGCCCTGAGTAGACAACTTGGTTGGCGTATTCAAGAAGCGGTCTGACGTAGGCCCCATAGAGTATTTGGAAGTCCATGCGAGTAATACGGGGGAAGGTGCGCCTAATCATTCGTAGAACGGCGAATGCCTTTTGGGCCGATTTCTCATGGTGCAGTGAGAAGGACATGTTTGAAGAGAGCCAGATACCCAAATCCTTTTTGGTATCTATCTTCGTGATGTCTTCTGGTCCATTCTCAACAAAATGTCCACTGCGGCGTGTCAAGCTTTAGCGACCTCCGCATTACCAGTGGCAGTCAATTCAAGGATAATATGTGCGTCCTGGACTCATTTCCGATGGACAGCACACACCAGTAAAGCGGGTGCGCATCACACGAGGATCAGAGCTTGCATAAGGGTGCAAACAATAAGCGCAGGTTAAAAAATTGGTTTCTGAGTATCCGGGCCTGCTACTGAGGACGGGCGCGCAAAAGGTGCTGCCAAGAGTGGTGCAAAGCAGACCAATCGGTACTTATTGGGCCTGCAGAGAGAGAGAGAGAGAGAGTACTCACAATGGAATGGGGAGGAATGTTTTAAAGTTTAACCAAAGAATAGTTACCAATAGTAAGTTTTCGCTTACCGACCCTGATGCACGCAGTAAGTAAGGTGACATGACCGACGGTACCACGCGACCACTGGTGTGGCATTGGAGTATTTTGGGCTCTAAAATACATGGCTGTATGTGGTTTGAAATGTTGCCATGGCACCCACACGTAAGCAGGTGAGCGATTTGGGCAGTCAGCCAAGGTCTTTTGCTCAAGAGTCTGGCCGCAACACAGATATAAATACACTAAATAATAGATTAGTCAGTATCATACATTTTCGAAGACTTCGAACCAGTAGCCGATCAGATTGTGTTATTGTCATGGAAAGTGTCATTTTCCGGCCTATAGAAGCCCATGGTCACTCTGGTAGTTACATTATCCATCTAGATTCCTAACCGCAACGCGTTGCTCCTCACCGACTTGTTAGCTCATGACCTTGGTATTCACTGCATGCACTGTACTGGCAATCATATTGACGTTACGGTGGGACTGTGGCGTTAAATGGCAAAACGTCCCAGATAATGGCTGGAATATAGTTATATTATTCGTGTTATTAACTTTGTTGCTAACGTGGGTCACATCATACACAGTTTGACCAAATGATAGTGAATTCTGACAGCTGGAAGTCAAAATTTGCATCTCGGAAGCCCTTAGGTTAGACATGAGAACAGGAAAGAAATGGGCTAACTGATTTGCAGAAGATGGCCGCAACAGAAGAACTAGGTATATCGAGCGCTCGAGAGATACTAACGACGATGTTAGACCCGATGTAAACTGATGTTCTGTCTCGAAGAAGAATGTTTCCAATCTACCAGTTGTCCGCTCCATTACTCATCTTGATCTGGTTTTTGGACCAGTTACTTTTGGAACACTACTTCCAGGGCATCTAGACTTTTTATATGTTCTAGCTTTTCAACCTCACAGACACTGTCGAAATTCCCTAACTTTGACCCGAACCTGTGCTATACGCAGAAAAGTCATCATTCAGCTGTAGCACCCTTTCGGTGCCTAGCTGCCATGCCAAAGGAAGGAGGCATGAGGGCTGGGATACTGCCAGGTTGCTCAAGCCTAGACGAGAACAGTTGAGATTCTGACAGATGCGACAGATCTCAGCACAGTATGCATATGATCACAGCATGACCCACATCCGACTATTACCTTGATCAGCCTCCTTTTGTTACTATATAGTTCCCCTATTAGTGAATACGCCGAATAGACCAGACACCAGCATCATCGACATTCCGGCGAAAAGTCGAAACTGACGTGTGTAAAGCAGCCCGGTTCTGATGGTTCTCAATATCACATGTTTGATTCGACAGGAAATCCTCATGCATGCTTGGGAAGTTTCACCGCACTTCAAACGGAGGCTATACTGACAGCCCTCTGGAATAATTTCGGTTTGCCATTTGTGCTTTGAGGCCGTTTGGGATGTGTTTAGCAGATCACTAAAAAATGAATGTATCCCGAAATTTTCTATTTAGAATAAGAACAAATATAGGTTGAACATGTTTTTGGCGAGATCTTTCTAAGTCGCACAGTTGCAAAGGCTAGCTAGTGTTTACACAATCTAATGAGCACTTGAAAATGGCCCCCTTAAACTAGGCATAGAGGAGACAACACTATCGCCGATACGTAGGTGACATTTCCGCGGTTTCGAACCCTGCGACCGAAATGGACTTGCTTCATTATGATTTCATTAAGGCCCACACCATCACATTCACCTCGGAAGCAGAAACCGATAATTTCTTCCACTTCTTAGATGTTGACCTTGAACGGCTTCACGGTGATTTACCAGGACGATCGGTGTACCAAACGCCTTCGTGGTCGGGGCAATGAACCAACTTTAGCAACTTCGTTCCACTAAAACAGAAATGCAGTTCGATCCACAGCCTTACTAAAAGAGAGAATAATGACTTGTAGAGGCGCTAGAACAGAAATTCTTAGCTTCCACCAACGTCCTGGGGGACAACGGTTTTCCTGACAATTTTATTGGATAGCATGTAAACAGAGAAGAACCGTCACGGTTTAAAGAAAGGCCGTTCACATTAGCCTTCCGTTTGAGGGCGGTGTTTCGGCCAACGTACCTAACACAAAGCTTTACACAAGTTTGAACAAAGCTTTTCCCGCCTCAACGCTTCAAACTTGGTTTACAAGCAATCGCCTGTATTTTTTAGTCTCAAAGAGAGAGTGCTTGTCCGCCCCCAAAATATATTAGTATTTTCATTCCCCTTCTGCTGTGCCGGAGAATACATTTGGCAAGAACGATAGCGAGTTCCGTCGTGCAGCATCTAGCAGACAGATTTTCCGCATTTTTTACACGGTGCCTGGTAATCAACCCAGATCGGCCGACACCACACAAACGCAAAGGCTGGGGCTATCGCCGTACGATATTGCGACTCGAATCTTTGCCGGTAAAAAGCTTAGTTCCCGCATTGGACTTACCCCGGTCCAGCCCACTTCAGCCCCACACATACATCCGGTGTTGAACACAACCTTAGCACTGCCTGCACTGATAACCTCAGGTCATCCTGTTGGTGAATTGAACTATTTGTTTCTTGACAGGTAGCCAGCGTCGTACTCTCACTTGGCTTCCTCTTTGATGCCTACCGTGCTCAGTAAATTGTGTTAACTACTGCTGTCTTTAAACTTTGCAGCTGTATGAATTGAAAGCAAATGTACAATTATTATAATTATCTGATTGTAACTAGATATGTAAATGAGCTTTCTAGTCTGAGTGTGGATTCTGCAGCTCAATCGATTAGGCAATACAGCACAAGCAAACATGGTTATGTGCACCAAATCACCGTACGAGTCATACCAAACTATTCACAAAACACAAGAAGTAGAAACAAAACCAAGTTCAAACGCGGAAAATGTATGGAACCAGACAATCTCCACTTTGAGCGAGGACTGTTGTCTTATCACTTCGCCATCTGTTTCCCGGTTTGTACTCATAGGGCAAGAGCTCGAGATAGCTCAGTGGTTAGGGCACGATGGGTTTTTCCATCAATGTATGTCCTATTCTGTTCTTCCGTCGGCCTCTGCTAGCTTCATCCTCTCTGGTGACCTGAACGTGTAGTTAGAAACTCACGATCCCTCAAAAGAACTTCTGGAGGGACCGCAGACCAACAGTCTTGCACTCAAACCCTTGAAAGGCGTACACAAATCCTTTTATAAATCACCGGACAGTTACTTCATCATATCGCCACTGTCCGGATCCAAAGCCATGCCTTCTGTTCACCACTACAAAAACCTCGCTATCTGGGTAGCATCTAACCGTTTTCTTCACGCTGATGCATTTCCGTCCGAAAAAGGCGCCCAGAATTGTTTACCTTCATTCAGCAGCCGATCTATCCTGTATTCCTCTTCCCTTTACTCTATCCTGAAACGGTAGTCTTTTATGGTTTCCCTTACTGGGATGTGGTGAGATTGTTTCAGGGTGTCCAGGGGATATCTAGTCACAAATCTAGTACCATCTGTCCTGCCGAGAGAAGTTGTCACGCTTTGAGGTATTCGCTCTCAAATACAGTCTTATCTACACCAACCCTCAAACGATCCAAGTCTCAAAACATCTTCCTCTCTTTCACGTTCTCAAACTGTGCGATCACTCATGGAGGCTCTTTCTGCAACGGTTCACATCACGACTGCACAGAAATTTCCTCTCTTCTACGGTGGTTCTGTTTTGAAACGGGTTTCCTGAATCTACCGTACTTGTCCGTACTAGTTTTATACGAGCGATAGATAGTGTTCACCCATCTGTTTTTTCACGGCTAAGTTTGTTTTCCGCTTCCAGTATTTCATTGAATATGGAATACTGTCTTTTTGCTAGCTAGTTCCATCGATATTCCCACACTACGTTATTTGTCATGTGTATATGTTAATTTACACTCGCTGACTAGGTAGCATTTAGTTATCCGTGTGCGTACCGCCTACCATAACCCCATCCTACCCATCACCACAGGCTTTAAGGCTCATGCCTGTCCTTTTGAGCTATCATGCGATTCTGAGTCTTAATACGATTCCTGGTGCTCTCGGTCTACTAATCTTTGGTTTCCTGCTCACCTATATAGCTACTGTGCCTACTGCACCTATTAAGGAAAAGGGTAGATAAATCTCCAAAAGTCGGGCGGCGTTATGCAAAGTTCAGTCACTAGCACTGCTCTTCGCTGTGTTTGTCAGCATCCTTGTGTCATTTTTTTTGTCATTCTCAGTTCTCTTATAGTTGGGCTGTTACAAAGTTCAAGCAAAATCTTGGCGGGGCTTGACCTTTTCTTAAGAACAGCGGGCTACTTCTGTTTACTTTCTTGCCGGCCATTTAGGTATTTTCCCCCTACCCTCACCTACTCTGAATTGACCATTTTGGAGGGACCAAAGGGGTACCGTTTTACATGTTGCCGCAGCATCTTGGGATTTCCAGAGGCTTACAGAGAAAGAAGCTAGACGAATTCAGGCCATCGCCGCTTACAGCTGTGCTGAGTTGAACTGAACCCGAGCTTTTTTTGGCTGTCACAATTAAGCGCATATTTTTGGCGCATGCGTGTTATGTCCTCTTCTTTGCTGCTGACTTGGTCATCAGAAAACTGACTGAGAGCCAAAGTGTAGGGTATCTCAGTTGACAAAAGCATGGACCGTTGGTTTCTGGTCGTGAAGTTAGGATTGTATGGAATAAATAACCGAAGTTCTTGGGAGGAGCTTCCCAGTCTCGTACGGAGATGTCCTATCGCGTTCCATTACAGCAGGCGGCAATGCACTCCAAGGGTTATATACGGGACTCCTGTCTTTTTTCTAAAACACAGTGATTTACTCAGCCGGCTAAGAAGTACATGTTACCTCTGATTATGATTTGAAACTCCGCCTCACATAAAACAAAAAGCAGTTGCAGGCTGACTTAGGTAAAGGACCTAACTAAGCAATCACGTGGAACCCGATCAATACTAAAAAACACCATTAGGTCAGTACAGCTAGCAGGCCTGCTGAATAGTGATCTTTCTGTGGCGTTGTAGCAGCTTGCAGCAACAACTGAAGCTAGGGATCTAGGGATTATCCTATCCAGGAGTATGGAGATGAGAAGTGTCTCCTAGCGACGAACCATGTACTTACGCTTTATTCAGGTAGAAAACCGCTCAGTAGTCTTCCTTCTCTGTTGTGCATACTTCGAATGCTGCGTGCAAGAATAGAGTACATACCATTGGAAAGACAAAAACTGGAGGATGTTAAGGGGCTTGTAACAAGAATGAGGTTGAGAGCGAAAGATCCATCATATAAAGACTAAGGACCGTAAAACCATACTCTCCGGAAACAAGGTGGTTGAAAAGGGATTTCCTGCGCATCCATCGATCCCACATCATAGTTCTGATATGCGCGTAATCGATCTTACACTGAGGTATTTGAGAGGTTCACTGCTCAGGCATAGCAACAATTTAACGACGTATATACGATAGCGAAGCTGGCCTTTATTTCCCTGGCTCCAGCTTAGTTGTTTAAATCTATTTCTCGCACCCAAAAAGCAGGTCACGTACGTCGTTGACCCTTTGGACAAAAAGGAATTAAGCAATATAAGTACGGTTGTTTTAGTTGTAGTTCTGAATAATGAAATACACACGAATTTCGTGGGAACCCTGTCCTACTTGTGTGCCTACCCATTTGCTGATATCGAGTAAGCAGATGGCATAGCTCTTTGTGATTCCGATACCATCGTAATGCAGGCGATATAAAGCAACCTAAATAACTGCTACACGCTTCAGCATGCGTTTCACACCTGCAAAGTGTAAATTGCTGCTTCAAGACTGGGTGGGCTCGAACCTGAACCTTATGCCTGCGGATGGGCCGATTGAGATAGTAGGCCAATTTTTCTAACTTGGTAGCTCTGTCAACCCCGGTGGTCGAGCCAAGGACGATATTTCCATCCGGATTTGGAAAGCCAGAGCAGCTTTTGTGAACCCGCATCACCTGTGTGTAGGTGTGACGTCACCTTATCCGTCAAGGGTCGAGTTTACAATGCTGCGGTGCACTGCATAACATCACACGGGCCAGAAACCTGGCCGCTGCGAACTGGGCATGTCAAAAAATTCAGTGTTTGACCATCGACGTCTTTGGGCTGACTGGCTTGGACGCAAGTCCGTCCCAGTAGTTGGTGGTTCTGAAGGAAAATAACTGCCGGAAAATATAAGTTCTCAGGCGTTCCTTGGATCTCTTTTTTGAAGTCTACAGGGTGCTAAAGAGCATGAACGTAGAATATAAAATTGGTTTTCGGCTCTCTTGACGAGATGGCTCAAGTGGTTAGAGCGCGAATTTACTGACCGGAAGGTCCGTGGTTCGAACCCGACCTCTGCCTCCCGACTTCCCCTGCCTAGGCTTGGGCAACCTGGCAGTATCCCAGCCCTCGTGCTTCCTTCTGGTGGCATGGCAGTTAGGCACCGAAAGGGTGTTACAGCTGAATGATTTTTTTCTCTTGTTCTTGTAAAGTACAAAAATGGATGTAATATCATGTTACGCTGACTACATGAAACTTCATGCTCTAGGTGGAGCGAACTCATCATCATCATCAAAGACAGCAACATCAGTGTTGACACTGATGCTTCACTGCCGTACAACCATAAGGTTCGTCTAATTATATTTAAAGCCCTAGAGTGAAAAGAAGAGAAGAAGAGTGGGTGAGGGAGGGGACCTAGTGCTGCCCTATGTCAAGCGTTCTGAGGTGCCTACACCTTCAAGCGCTCAATCAGACAATCTGGAAAGAAACTGACAGCACGAACGCGACTGACATCGATTAGCCGCCATTTCTTGCAACGTCTCCAGCCAAGCACAGGCGGGGTTACGGGGAGCCCATCCCGGAAGGCGTACAACACCAACAACACCCAAACTCTTCGTGATCTCTTTCACGCCCTTCTGCCAAGTCATACGTTGTCCACCTCGCGGTTTGCGCCATCCTGAAGGAGGCACGGAGAACAACACTCGTCTCGGTAGACGGTGTTTCGGCATGCGTAGGACATGACCGTGCCATCGTAGTCGGTGGTGCTGGATGTTTTCCCCGATTGAAGTACCTGCCGCACAACCAAATACCCGTTTTCTAATCACCTCGTTACTAACACGCTGACGACACCCAAAACCAGCCACGCCCCTGAGGCATCGGTGGTCGAAAACCTGAAGACGCCTCACATTATCTGTCCGCAAAGGCCATGTCTCGCACCCATATATCAACGCAGCCCTTACTGTAGCCTGATACACACGACCCTTGAGATCTAGTGAGATGCCTTTTTGACGCCACAAGTGACGCAAATTAGCAAACGTGATTCGAGCCTTTGATATTCTTGCATTGACTTCATCAGACACACTTCCGTCAGAGGTAATACAACTACCGAGGTATGTAAAATTTTCCACAATCTCCAGTGATTCTCCTTGAATTGTAAGGGGTATGTTCGGAGACTGCACGTTCTAAAGCATGACTTTGCACTTTAAAGGTGCAAAGCGCATGCCAAAAGATGATATGATTGTGGTCGGTCTATTCAACAGGGCTTGTGGAGCGAAATGTTCCATCCCACATGTGAAAAATCTGTTTGAAACGTTCGGGCACCGCTAAATTCCCATTGCTTCAGCGCAAAAAGCGCGCACTGTGGTTTCTTCAGTCACTCCCTCGATGAGTTATTTCGGTAGTCAACTTGTATATCATTAAAACACTAGCGGTGAACAAGAATTAGGCGCAACGCTGATTATAATGAGTGACTGTACCGTCTCACGACTGGTCCTCCCGAAAGGAAAACTGTTTCGCAGTTCGGTTTCATGGATTACAGACAGTACACTGAAGACGCACGTACAATGCAAAGCCCCTCAGTAACCACTGGACATTTACTGTGTTAGACGTGAGGGATAATTTCCAACCATAACGGTCTGACGAGCTAGCTAGTCAGTCGGAGAGTACAAATTCGAAATCTCATATCTGTTTGTTAAGAGTTTCAAAGTTTGTTTGCAATGGACAAACTTTTTTATTTGGTAGGTTTGATACTTCGTTTCAGTTTCGCTTTTGCACACTTCAGTGAACAAACAAGTGAAACGACATACAGTTTGATTTGTTCCATTTAGATACCAAGCACCCAGTCGGACTGGTTCTCATGACCGACCAAGTCACCTGTGTTATTTGTCTTGGGATTCTGTACCGTCCCGCCGTTTTACCTTGTAAGCACGTCTTTTGCCAAGAGTGCATTCTTTCTGCCGTCGAAAAGACAGCGTACCAATGTCCGATTTGTCGCTGCCGAATTTCCAACTGGTTACGCAAACTGAAGGATCGGAAATCTTTGGTGAATGAAGATCACGAAAACCAACTCCGTGAGATGTTCCCCCGTTACTATCATAGCAAAGAGATTGGTCTGTCTCCGATGCTTTCAAAGTCCGAGCAACGCTGCCTGAAGGATCTGACTAGTCAGTTTGAACTGCTTCATTCAAATTCTCTTCCTAGATACGGATCAATGCGAGACCTCTGCCTCACAAGGAGAAGTATTTTCGGAGTATTTGAAAGAGGTAGAGAAATTTCGAAAGCTGAAGGTACTGGAAGACCAAAAGAATGAAGAGGCCTCTTTAGCACTTGCATTTCAACTCCTCGAAGAAGATAGGTTATCACTGTCGGCAGACCGTCCCTTTCCCGACTCATCCCATCAAACTCTGCCTTCATCTTGTCCTTCGGTATCTCGAATTTCTTTGACTGATGTCTTTTAGACGAAGATTATTTCTCCCAGCCAAAACAGACCCATCGTATCCAGGCCCAACAGAACATTATTAGACTACTCCATTGATTCACACCGTCTGTCCTCCATGTGCGAATCGGCTGGTTCCAGTTTCTCTACCCAGGGTCAGGTAGGTGCCATCGAGTAAAAACGAGTTTTATTCCTTTGCCTTTACCATGTAGGAGTCTTTCTGGTTATCATACGAATGATCATCATTGACAACAGTACACCAGTTGGACGAACTGTTGCTCAATTGATGTAGAACCAGAGGGAAGGAGGTCCTGGTAAAGATTGGAAAGAAAGGGGAGGGTTGCGCGAATCCCTATGTCCCTGGTGAGAACGATTAAGTGCAAGGTGCCTAAGCCACTAAAGTGGATACATGTGAGCTTCATATTAAGGCCAGGCACAGTCAACGGGATTGACCCAACATCGTTTGGAAACCTCACTCAATACAAGCTCAGCACAGAATGGCTAGCTAATCGGCCCAGCTAGAGAGTGACAACAAGCTCTTCACTAGGAGAAGCTCAAGGAGAATTTTGTAGACCCAACCATGGAAGGCGCAAATAGCCCATAGCGCTCAGCCTCACTGTGGCCGTCCATTTTTGGCCTGCTCTCTGTGGGTCACTAGTAAGTTTTAGGGTGCAAAATCTGGCCTTCTTTGGTTGACGGTGGTCAGACTACGTAGCTCACATCAACCAACTTAACCTGGCATGCCTTATATGCTGACCAAGGGAACCAACCCATAATCTGCTATTTGTTTACGGACGAATTCATGCTACGGCCGGCTAGACCCTGCTTTGCTATGCAGACATCCGTCATCAGATGTTTGAAGGTGTTTGAGCTCTTAAGTCGGGATGAGGAAAGGACCGGTTGCTAGCCTACCGCAAGTATTCTGAGGTGCCTAAACCTCCAGGCGTGCAGTCAGATAACGCGTACGCCACGGTCACCGATTCAAATCTACCGTTCCTTGTAAACAGCTTGACTCTGCCCGTAGCACTGTACGAGCACACATGTCGATCCACTTTCCGTTGGGAGTACACCGTTTGACGCAAGGCCGTTCAGTCCCTCGACTCCCAAGGGTCCTCGTATTCTAACAGTATCGAGCTGGGTTAGCTCGAAAACATCCAGAAATAAACCGACAAGGTCAAACTAATGATGCTTCAGAGGACTACCGGAAAAGTAAATGAAGCTATGCTCACCGTTGTTGAAACTGTCCGTTTGGCTCGTCTGCACACTCGAGTGAACATTAGTTGTCGTCACGATCAGCATCTCCTAATGCTAGTGACAGGTGGCGGCTATGACCACTGTACGGCAATTACGCGGTTTTTACAACTGCTGCTTCTGCTGACGATGATGATCCCTCGGACGCCGAGTCGAGGAGGATTTAAGGCTTGGGCGAGATTGCTGATAGATGGCGAAGGCCCAGAAAGGTGGAGAGCCTTTGCAACAGAAAACAAGTGCACCCTATTTCAACTAGTCTGGTCAGTCGGTCCAGGTTACAGGTGCTAGTCAGACGATCCACTAAAAAGACGGGATCTCAGCTAATTGATGGAAGCTACGAACCGAGTACTTTGAGCAGTTCAGCTGGCTCCAATCAACCCAATCTCTAGAACGACACCAACATGAGTGGATCGTAGAAACCATCAGCAGCAGAAATCCAGCGAAGTTCGAAATACATCTATCCATGAAAGTGTTATTTCTTCCGCGTGGAGCAGCGGGACCAGTCGACTTACTTCCTGCACTCTTCAAAGAAGGCGGTGAATTTCTCGTGTCTAGTCCGACTGCTCTACTGCAAAATTTCTGGAACTTCTGCGGAATGAAACGTCCCTACGGCAATTCAGATTCAAATAGGTTGCAAGGACATCATGAGAAAACTACCGACGCGTCACTATAGTAACCATGTATTCGAAGTTTCTCTTCAGTGTTAACCTACCCCGGTTGGTCCACCACCGGGAGAGTCAGACTGGTTTTGCACTGGCCGAGGCTGCATAAATCATATGTTCACCTTACCGCAACTGTTTGAACTGTACCACTCTTAACGACCAGCGACGGTCGTTTTCCTCTATCTACTAGAGGCTTTTGACTCTATCAATAGTCAGAAACTATGGGAGTGCCTAGCCAAGCGAGACCATCTTTTAACTGATTCTTCATAATGGCTGTATATCCCTCTTCCCGTGGACGCCTGCGAGTCTACGGCAAACTTTGCACTGAATCCATTACAGTTGGCCACGTCAGATAAGACTGCCCTCTGTCGACTGTAATCCTTAAATTCGTTATCGGTGTACTGCTTGATTTTGCTTTACCTGCCACCAACACCTCTGGTCGAAGTGCTCCCTAGTCTTTCGCTGACGAAGTCGCTCTCCTTCGATCACAACTTTTAGAAGTGCCAGCTTTTAAATAACCTAGATATTTTTGCTGCCAGGTTCAACACGAACTTTACACCTGCGATGTGTAAAGTGCCACTGCAATACTGACTGCTTGCAGACGAACCGCAATCCTAATAATCATAATCTTTCTCATCATCGACAGCACAACGGTCGCGTAACGGCCTATGTGGCGTGAAATTTTTAGTATTTTCACGATTCACGGTTGCACTGCGAGAGCGCCTAATCCTAGTTAGGATGGTGATCAGGGTCCTCAACTAAAGGATCAAAGGCTTCAACGCAAGGCAGTCATGCTTGAACCACTGCAGTAGTTCAGCTTTTAGAGAACTGATCACCACACGTTTCCACCCAAACCTAGGTGGCCAGGAGACCGTTAGCCTGACCCGTATATCGTACGGACAGTCTCCAACACAGCCCACTGGACCACGTAGACGCACAAGCCGTCGCATCACATCGGGGTCCAGTTCCTTCGCTTACTATCATAAGAACCCCCTTTTTTATTGGCGAGACTGACATCGAGAACGATTCCGTAGTGGGATCCCTTCTAGAAATTCTCGTTTACAAAGGTGTTCAGCCGACGAGAGGATAAATAAATCAAATCAGTCGTTCAGCTGTAACACCCTTTCGGTGCGTAGCTACCATGCCAACTGAAGGAGGTGCGAAGGCTGGGACACTGCCAGGAGCAATCGAAGTGCTGAGGTTGAGTTTAAACCACGAACCTTCCGGTACATAATTTAGCACCTTAACCACTGAGCTATCTCGAGCTCTTATGCCATCACTTGTTATTACCCGACCAAGAACTGCAAGCAGATTTGGTGGTCCGGCTTGGATGTTGCATTGGTCTCACGGGCTTCACTAGGTGGAACTTCGTTCCCCAACGTTTGACCGTACTAAAGGGGAACAGCCGGACGAAGAGCAGCGAGCCTTTGTACAACGAGCACTTGTGGTGCGAGGCGGTTCGGAGGTGCAATCGTACTGTAGGGGTGTGAAGACACTAGGATGTTTCCTCTAGGCGACCAGCCTGTCCATATTTGTGTAAGTGGCGGTGCTGCCTTCCCCTAGAAAGAGCGGGATGGAAAACTTTGACCAAAAAAACTCCACATTACTCCGAGCACCCACCGGTTGACCTTGATGACCAGCGAACTATCCAATATGTTCGGAAAGCAACTGAAACCTGCCAAGTGCTTGATGAGGCTCCAAGCGCATCTGCTATGCACTCTAGTCAGTGGTGAGACATTTATGCCTTACTGTCTGCACCATCGGGATAGGCTAGTCCCCAGGCAAGTGGGTAAGTCCATTGGGTCTTTGACTGCAGACAGCGTCCGCCAAGAAAACTCTAAACCCTACAGTCTTGTGGGTTAGGATTTAACGTCAAAGGCTACGGTCATGATACCGGAATAAAACCCTGCATCTCCATATCACCTTATGAGTCAGAATTCCGAGTCGAGGGCTCAAGATGGGTTACCTCAAACAGACCCCTCCTTCGGTATGTGAAACCCAGAAGCGTCATTTGTCCTTGCATCCATTCGTTCACCGGCTTTCATACAAAATCCCCACTCTCCGACCGATCCACTGTGGTTAATCCACCTGCCAGTCTCCTGGCCATTGTTCCGTGTCTAAACTCCTGCGCAGTAAGATAGACAAAAAAGTCCCTAACTATACTCAGATGATCTAGTCCACTTTACAGCTTTCGATATCCGTGCTATTTGTCAAATTAGGTAACAGTCATCTCCTGCTGAAACCTTGATTTCCCCTTCTGTCGTTGTATGTTCCGAAACATGTATATAAGACTCCATTTCGGTCGTGCACCTTAAGCCACTCAGTATGGGTTCAGATACTTCTGTCTCACTTTTCGGGTGTTTGTTGGTGCTGACGCTATGGTCAGTGGTAACTGGTGTGAGAGCCGCATTCAGCCCCACAACTAGAAGCACTTTGGAATGAATTCCAGTAAAGAGCCGTCCTTGTGCTGTACAGCTGTCTGGTTCAGTTAGGATTAATGCAGGTCAGCGCGGTAAACGGTGTTTATTTGTCGTATTAGCATGCTCGACAAACTGCAGTTCTGAGATTGAGGAAGATTTTAGTGGGATATGTCACGACTGCTTCGGTCATTCAGAAGGACAGATATTATCTTGGATAATTTTAAAATCAACAGACCTCATTGAGCTAGAAAGCCATGCAAACAACTAGCGACTGTGATAGCGCGTGCGGATCCCTCGAACACCAGGTAGTCGAGAGCCTGAAGAATAACAGAAACCACTAGTGTATTGTGGTGGCCCAGGAAATCGTGGATGCTTTCGCTGCAGGAAACAGCCGCGTGTCATTTTAGCTGATTCGGGCAATTGGTCAAGGTAAGACGGACTTCAACGAAATAATTTGCGAAAAACGGAAATTCATTTAGAGTCGTCTTCTTGGGCGATGGGCCGAATACATTAGAGAGCACTTCAGCTGACCTTGAAAATGAACCTGGGTGGAACATCGGCACCTGCTTACCATCAGCAACAGGAGCTCAGGGCGAAATATCATTCCTCCAACACGACAAGGCATCCGGCCCGGAAGATCTGCATCCTGCACTTTTCAAAGATTGTGAGGCCCAGGTGAACAGTTTCACGACCCCACTACAGATTTGGAACAGAAACAGTGCCGCTGTAATGGAACACCCATTCCCACCTTCGAAAAGGGCACAGGAACGTTGTGCGAAAACAATCGTAACACCAGTCTACCAGAATCTAAGTTGCACTCTGGCATTACTTTTTGCAGACTGGTCAACTACAAGCAGAGACAGATTCATGAGGAAGACGATCAGCATTGAAACAAATCTGAGCATCATGTTGGAGTAAGGCACCATCAGTGAAGTTGCGAACCTCATCCGACGTAATCTCGGCGCACAATGACATTAGCTAGACCATCCGGCTAGGAACTGATAGTATACGCGCCACTGGTATTGGTTGTGTGGCTTGTTCTGCAGGGTTTCCGATAACCTGGAAGCAGGATCGCGTAGATCCCAGCCAGGAACGCGCGAAGATTCCATAGCACTCACTTTGAACCCATTCTTGCCCACCAACTAGTCAACCCGGTATGTATAACTTCCAATGGATTGGTTGCAGACGAAAAGCTACAGCTTCTGCCAACAACCTACGATTGTTGCGCATTGGCCTGTCAGTGGCGAAGTATGTACTGCGGTGATGCTATGCATAATGTATTATGGATCAGAACATGGTTTCTACGTCAGGGGATGTACGGAAACTTTCGGTGTTCGACCACTGGTGTTTTGAAAGCATTATTTAGGCCTGTTATGATTATCATTATTATTGTCATTATTAATGATAAGGTTTGCTAGATAGCTTTAGGATGAAGAAACTCCCTCGCGATGGATGAGCAGCCCACGCTTCGCAGGTTATGCATGTTAGGAAATGTACTTCGCGGAGTTCTTTCCGCCCAGTCCCGTGATGAGTGAAAACGATCACGAAGCGGACAGTGCGGAGGCTTATTCGGGTTGACAACTGCAGCTTTCCTAGATGGAGATATTGGAACTCGACTCATCAGTCGTTCATGACACCTGCAGATATGGATAAAACACGTGCTATATGGCACTCCTGCATCATAGCTATCCCCTTCAATGCGTTGATCTTCCCCGTTTCTTCTGACTACTAGAATGGCTCAACATCAACCAACTGATTATACCATCGCCCCCCGCGTATCGCTGTATCTACCCTGCTCTTATTGGCGGCTGAAAATGTATCAGCTGGAATAAACGTACCTTTAGCACATGGCTTATTGCTGAGTAACTGAACTGCATATTTCATAGATTTTTCAATGAATTCACATGATCATAATAATCCAGGAGCTTCCTTCTTATACCAGTAGACAGACCAACTCTTGCCGAGTCTCGTAATTGATCGAAATAATTCGTTCGAGAGTCTTTCTTGGGAGCAACACTTTTCAACTGTTGAACGCTCGGTATTGGTAGCGTTTGTCGCTGCTTCATGGTCTGAGTTGTTTACAAGAAGCCTGGTACTATGTTAGGTCGGGATGGCACTAGCAACTCTCCTGCACGGAGAAAACGGGAGACGACATACGTGCGAGGACGACAGATTCTTAATCGCGAAACATTGCGGGTAATAAAAAATGGCAGCGCTCTTAGAAAGATCATTAGCTGAGACGAATCAACCATAGGGGAACAGGTTCAGGCAAGGCGCCAATTAAATGTGTCGGTCTGCAAAACCAGGAGCACAATATATCTGTACGTCTCACGGGGTTGTGGGTCACTCGTTATGCGGCTAGTCGCGGTTTAACTGACTCCTCTGATTGGGGTGAGATTTAGCCACTTGAACAGAACAACCAAACAGAAGATTCATAATAGAATTTGCGAGCCCACGACAACGTCAAAAAGTAAAGACTGATAACATCGCCAGGCGTACAGATTGGCCAACGGGAAACTTACAAGCACCTCCGGTTGTTGATTAAACTGTGGGTGATGTCGTTGGTTAACGTTTCCTATGGTTTCTTTAATTTCATTCGGTGCAGAAGCTGTCGATGTGATTTTCATGCATCGACAATGTATGCATGTGACAGTCCCCCTAAATAGCCTCAGCTCTTTCTTCTAGAGGGTTTGAACGACTCACAAATGCTCAAAATGCGGCTGTTCTGGTAGTTACGTTGGCAGCATTTGCATATTGCAACTGAAAATTGTTGGCCTCCGACAGCTGAAGTTTGGGGAACCTGTAAGTATATTCCCGGATCCTCACCACTCTTTGGTGCGTAGTTTTTATTTGTCCTTCCCGTATTTTACAGGTGAACTAACTTACAGCATATGGTCGTTGTAGCTTCCGCCCTCTTCTGTTGCGTCCAGCTTTCACTCTCGATCGATTTTGTACTTGGATGAAAATCTGTTATCCTAATCGAGATCCGCGCGTTAAATGACTCGTTTAACACTGAGGATCGTTTTCAGTTTTGAATTTACCGTCTTTGGAAAATGCGGTTTAACGTTCCTTATTTTCGGCTAACTCGCTTCACAGATTGCGCAAGACGAGGCATTTGCCCGCAAGTTACAAGCAAAATACTCATTACCCTTACGAACACCACCCACCACTCGATCCAAGCACCGGGTTCTTCGTTCAAGGCGACGTTAGACAACTTTGCGTGACTATTGCATTTAGTCATCAGTATGTATTGCAGTGTATATCAAGAGCTTTTTGTATCATTTTTCGTTTTCCCTCTACTGAGGTGTCGCCGGTGCAACTTACTCACGGGTGTTTCAGTGTAAAATGCTCCTGGGTAGGTGTTTAGAGCTTTTAGTCTCATGTTTATCGTGTGTACTCATCCGTTCATGTAATGGATATTGTGTCGGTAACACCTAACAAAATTAAACGGTAACGGCATTTTTAATCATTGAGAAATAAATGACAGTAAACAAGGTTATTGATTTTTTCTTGATCTGGAGTTACCAACATTGTGTATGGTATGGAAATAATAAGTCAGCGCGTCCATTTTTCTCCTCGACACGGATTTGCGTTATGTCTCAAGTAATTCCGAATTTGTTAATGAATTCAGGCACGAGAAGAATTTAATTAACAAACGTTTAATCCTAACATGCCGCGAAATTTCGGAACGAGATATCCCTCTTTTGTGGTCCATTTGACCGTCACGTATCAGGACAGTTTGTTGTTCACTTCAAAGGTGCATTTTAGTCATCTCCAACTGGGTGTAGTACTTCTTGTCAAACGAAGGATGAAGCTTGCCAGTCCGAGCCTCATGCCGCAGTTTTTCGGTATGCCAATCTTCTAGTTCAATTCTTGCTTCCTCCGTGAAGCTGGGAGCGAAGCTGTCGACAAAGAAGTGCGGGTGGTTCTTTAAAAATGGCACATCGATTGCACCAAATAAGCAGCGTGAATTCTGCCAAATGCGACTCCGACACGATCTCTTGTGCCACAGTCGATGCTCTGCGCGGACTGGTGTTTCTATTTGGAAGTGGCCCCTAGAGTTTGCAAAGGCCCCAGGAATGGCAAACACTGATGGGTTGTTGTTGAGAATTGCAAAATATCCCTCCTGAATTTTGTTTGGTCCAAAGTCTTCTTCATATGCTCGAAATGCGTCCAGCAGAAGCGTGGCCATGTCATTCTGCAAAACGAAGGAGACAAATTCCGGTCTCACGGCAACCCAATCGTCGCCCTTGTACCATGTGACCTGAAACAAGACAAATTGTGTCCGCTTAATGTGGATACCGCGTGGATGATGGATATCTAGGCACAGTTTTGTGTCTGTTATATTTTGGAGGCCACTTCTGATTCAGGAGAACACTTTCGTTTAGTCTGCTGATGTGACTCCCATCGGTTAGGCTCCTAGACTGGCCTCTTCAGAGAGCACATCTTCATATTGTAAATTCACACAACGTATTCTTATCCTATCATCATTACTAACCAGCAATCGTCTGGGAGAAATAGGGCGTGTGATCCGCTTCCGGAGAATGGGTTGTACATTATGTAGCTGACGAGAAACACTGCTTCGAAATCTCTCTTTTATAGGGTCTTTTTTGCAAGATTATTTCGCTCAAATTAGTTTCCGTCGTACGCATACATTTTTTATTAAGATGAACTCGGACAATTCACGAGAAAACAAAATATTCCGATAACAGGTTGCTAATATCTTCGGAGGGAATTGAAGGTGACATTTTCTGATTCACTACCCATCTGTGTACTCTAGGCAACTGTCGAGTAAGTCTATTTAGTTGGCCATGAAGCCAAGAAATCTGACGAAAACATAGCAGCTACCGCATACTCTGCTGAAAGTCTGGGGATTGAGGTACTATCAGGTTATCCTATTTTAGAAGAAAACTGCTAAACTCGGTGGTTAGCTTGCTGGGTGAGACGTTTCTTGTGCCATAGAAGCTCGTCAATCGTTCTGAAAGTAAAAAAGTTCAACTGAGCATAATCTCTTTGCATTAAAGGCTTTTGAAATGGATGTGCCTATTGATCTGATACGAGCCAATACTCTTTTGGCTCTTACTTAATCGGCTTGCACCGAAATGTGATATACTGGGTCTGCTGGAGACACTGAGCTTTGTCAACGGTCCTTAGGTAACCCATCCGAATCTTCCGAAATTCATGACACTAAGCTTTAAATGTGAGATTCCATGCCATCTTATGGTGAAGCGAAGTAAGGATTAATAGCTAATCGAGGGACAGCTCCGAAAAAAACGATTATCTCACTCACATTCAAGTCTAAGTAGCTCTGGGGTGTCGGGCGGTTACTCTTTGTCTTTTTAATGTATGCACTGACAGCGTTTGATCCGTTGAGCAGTTGAAGAGCTGTAACGATTTCCCAGTTTGTCTTTAGTGGGATTTCGCTTCCAGATAGGTTAATCCAGTAGCGCCATTCACTGGATCGTTTCTTCAGTAGTTTGGCACAAACTAAGTCGGCTTCCAACAGAGCCACCTTTCCACCGTCCATCGCAACTCGGTCTCCATCTGGCACAAAAAACACCTTTTCTCCAAATCCCGCTAGAGCTTCTTGCAAACCTGTATTGTAGATGAATGTCGCAGATCGGTCAACATGTATACAATAAAGGTTCTGTGGCCGATAGATTTGTTGGAGCAATTTAGCGATGCGATTGACATTCTGCATTGCTCTAACACTGAATGCAAGTGGGAAGTGTGGTCCGACAGTTACTGGCGGCATGGGTGGCCAGCGCTCACTGGACGCTTTGTTTCGGTCGACAGGCATTGGCCAGAGTGCTGTCAGGAACGTCGCTAAATCAGCAAGTACAGCGATCAGTATGTGATTTTTCATGGTTTGTTCCCCATAACTGCGGTATTCGTAATGTACCTGAGCGGCTGAAAGTAAATAAGTTTTGTACGTTTTTAGTGAGGTTACATCCAATCGAACTCAGTAGAGTGCACGAAAATCAAACGGTGATTTACTTAGTCACCGCTTAATGAATCACACGGTAATATTCGAGTTGGGCATATTTGGGAAATTTCGCATCCCTTGGAGGCATTTTATGATTAGTCTTAATTTTGTTGATAGCGTCGTCCGTGTGTCCTACCAGACTCAGAATCACAGGTACTTTCGTATTATCGTCATTGTCGACGAGAACACCCATGCTCGACACCGGCTTTCACTGTGGTATTTCACGCAGGCAGGTTTGTCACTTGGTTACTCTAACCTACAGAAGAAGGCGATAGATCTGAGCCCTCAACCTAGGGATTTGGCTCAATGAGCCGACCTCGAGGAGGTAGTTTGGTGGAAAAATGTCAATTTGCTCCAGTTTTAAGGAATAAATTGACGGATCTGTTCCTACCCGTAACCTTGAAGACCAAGAAACCGACTTGGTATGAAGTTGTTTGAGTACCCGGTTTGGCTCAATGGGTTGCACCACGATGCAGTCCTAATTCTTTATGGAGGTGTCGCTCGTGGAATTTGCTACTAGTTGGTGTTTCATGTTCTCACTAGTGCGCTCAAGCTCAGCTTGCTACGTTCTTGAAATGGGAGCACTGATCTAGTTTGTTAGTTTAAACGGCATCTGATAAAGAAAGAAAGCTGAATGGTGGAACAAGTGCGTATCGTACGACAAGCCGAATTACTGCTGATCGTCAGCAGTAAAACAGCATACTGACTGGTTTGAATCACCACCATCGAAGACAGCAACATCAATGTTGACACTGATGCTTTACTGCCGTACGACCACAAAGTTTACCTAATTATATTCCAAGCCTTAGGATGAAAAGAAGAGAAAAGTGGGTGTTGGCTTATGGCAGGCATTCTGAGGTGCTTACATTTCCAAGCGCTCAGTCAGTCAATATGGAAAGAAAATAATTAAGAACGCCACTAATATCGATCATCTGTCATTTCTTGCAACGTCCCCAGCCAGGCACAGGCGGGGTCACCGGGACTCCATCCTAGAAGGCGTACAACACTAACAACACCTAAACACTTCGTGATCTCTTTCACGCCTTTCTGCCAAGTCTCGGTAGACTGTGTTTCGGCATGCGTAGGACATGACCGAGCCATCGTAGTCGGTGGTGCTGGATGTTTTCCGCGATTGAAGTACCTGCCGCACAACCAAATACCCGTTTTCTAATCACCTCGTTACTAACACGCTGACGCCATCTGAGGCATCGGTGGTCGAAAACCTGAAGACGCCTCACATTATCTGTCCGCAAAGGCCATGTCTCGCACCCATATATCAACGCAGCCCTTACTGTAGCCTGATACACACGACCCTTGAGATCTAGTGAGATGCCTTTTTGACGCCACAAGTGACGCAAATTAGCAAACGTGATTCGAGCCTTTGATATTCTTGCATTGACTTCATCAGACACACTTCCGTCAGAGGTAATACAACTACCGAGGTATGTAAAATTTTCCACAATCTCCAGTGATTCTCCTTGAATTGTAAGGGGTATGTTCGGAGACTGCACGTTCTAAAGCATGACTTTGCACTTTGAAGGTGCAAAGCGCATGCCAAAAGATGATATGATTGTGGTCGGTCTATTCAACAGGGCTTGTGCTTCGCTTTGGTCTTCAAAGATGAGGGCAATGTCATCTGCGTACTCCAGATCGACAAGGCTCTCACCAGCAACAATTTGAACACCGGGTTTTGAAGACCGTCCAGCGTTCGCCTCATTATTTCATCAGTGACGAAGTTGAGCAAGAATGGAGAGAGTGGACATCCTTTTGTAGGAGAGCTCACCATTCACTCTCACATGCCCAGAAGTATGTGAGTATAGGGACTGAATTATGTTCACGAACTTCTGGGGCATACCCTGTTGAGCAAGTGTGGTTAACAGCACTGACCGATCGACAGAATCGAACGCACCCCTGAAGTCAAGGAACACCAGGAATGTGGTTCATCTATACATATGGCATTGCTGGCGGTGGCCGACACAGCTTCTACGCGGTCCAAATCCCACTTGATGCTCACGGGTCAAAGATTCGCATGCCACCTTGAGACTCCGAAGAATCAGTAACGCCAGAAGCCTTCTTACAATGGGAGTCGGACTAACGTCTCTGTGGTTACTACATTCACTGCGAGTATCCTTTTTGAAAATGGGCACTATTACCGAATCACCCCATTTTTATGGAACGGTCTCTTTCTATCAGATAGACCCAAATAAGCTAAACAAGCACTGACTGAGGAATTTACCGTCATCTTTGAATAGAGCAGGTGGAAGATCTTCAGGGCCAGGAGCACGATGACGCTCGAATAGAGGTATACACTCGGGCACTTTTGAGGCTGAAGAGGGTTCCATATTCACAGTCCATCTTTGTGTTGAAGGCCGGAAGTCCGGCTTGGAAGTTGCAGGTGGTCAACTGAGTCGTTGTTCGAAGTATTGTGTCCAGCGTTCCAAAGGTTCTCCTTGGCTGGATATCAGAGAGCCGTCCTGATCCATGATAGTTTCGCTGTCAAGAGGGTTCCGAGGACCTGCTGAACTAATTAAGTGGAGCAGCCTGCGGACGTTTCCAGCATTTTTTGCCAATTCCGTGTCCTTGGCCTTTCGGCCCCACCAAGCTTCGCGGTCTGCTCGGAGACTGTTTTACCTGGCGTCGGACGGCGCATCGGGTTGAGTTATGGTTGCGGTCAGGAGGAATCTGTCGCCGGGCCTCCAGCATAGCCACGGTCCTATCAGAGATCCTATGTTTGAATGAGGTTGGCTGGGTTGTGCTGCAAACAGAAGTTCCAGCTCTGAGTAGCACTGGATATCTGTTCCCGTTAATATCCGACCGTCCGACAGGCGTTCGAGGAACCGCTTTTGAAAGTTTCGTTTGATTTCTGGGTTCACTAGCTTCTCAGTGGCTAAGCGAAGTGTGCGCGTTTTGCATAGAGTTAAAAAGCGCAGTGAAAAGCATCAGCGCACAAGTCCATGATCGGATTCCACGCTGCCGTTCCAGAGGGAGTAGCAGGGAGTGATCGACCGTCGCCACCGGTAACTGATGGTGATATGGCAATTTGGATTCCTGGCTGGTTCGTTGACGGAAATTAGCACTGTAAAGGAACAGTGTGTGATCGGCACACATCTGCAGTAGACGATTTCCATTGTCCATGCGTCTCGTATCCAACTCAAGATGACCACCCAGTTGGGTCTTAGAAGCGCTTAGTTTTCCTACCTGGGCGTTCATGTCACAACCAACCGCAACGGTGTGTGAACATTCAGCCCGTTGTGAAAGACCGCCTAGAGTGTCATAGAAGCTGTCTTTGACAGATTCAGAGCTACAGTCCGTTGGGGCGTAATCAGACACAATAAACAGGTTGTGATGGGCACCACTTTCTCGAGATTCTTTCAAAGACGCTGCCAAACGAACCGCACAGATGTCACTATCAACGGACATCCAATCAAGTAGGGACGCTTTCGCTAGGTCGCTCGATACAATACCCATCCCAGAATATCCAGTTGCAGCAGTCTCTGCATCACCAGGGATACGCAGCCAGATCTTGGGAGAGAGCATGGGGCAGCCATTTGTGTCATGTACCCTTGTTTCTGGCAAACAGCATACATCAATACAGAGGGAATACACCGTACGAGCAACAGCCACGTCTTGTCTTGCTTCCTCCAGTGTGCGAACATTGAAGACAGCTTTCGGGGCTTGAAAATAGACTTCGAAGTGTTTAGGGTTTTTACTGAAGTCGGACACATAGAGCCTGCAGCTTAGCGCGATGCACGGTCAGTTGTAGTGCTGGGAGAGAGTATCCGAATTGCGGTGGGTTAGGGTAGAAGAGGAAAACTTGAAAGTGTAAGAAGGGAGGCGTCAAAAGTAGCATGTTTTCGCTTTCCCGTCCTGCTGTATGCAGCAAGTAAGGCGACCCAGCTGGTGAGACCACGCGTCGGCTGATGTGGCATGAGATTATTTTTAGTTGTAAGTGTCATGGTTGTATGTGGGCTGGGATACTGCCAGTTGCCCACACCTAAACAGGAGGACGATTAGGGTCCTCAGCCAAAGCCTTTGTCTTAAAAGCCTGACTGCAGGGCAGCGGCGTTTGCAAGTGCATACCATTCTTATGGAAGTCGCCACACATGTTCCAACCCCCAACCTGGACGGCCAGGAGACTGTGTTGGTCAGGCCTCTAACGACTGACCAACCTGGTATGAGAGACTCTCTGAGTGTCTCACGGGCACCACCCAGTATAGCGCAATAGGTCACACCACGCTACGGTTCACTCTCTTTGTGACGGTCCAGTCAGTTTGTCCTCAGCTACCTCTAGACCAGTACTCCTGATTGGATATGTGCTTGAGGTGAAACGGCAAACTATTTGGGAGTTTAATGAAATATGGCGTTTTGGTGATCATTTCCGCAAAGAAAATACCCGAAAGCTGAGTACAGTGGTAAGTAAACTAAGTAGCGCTTCTTGTCAGTCAGTAAAGCGCATTCAGATCGATCGCGAAGAGATAAGATTGTTGGTAACTTCAATAAGCTTAGTACTATTCACCTGCATTACCCGCCCGAAAAAGCCAGGTGTAAGGCAACCGGTGGCTTGACTAATCATTATGGACACTAGGCCTTCCAAACTGGCCGAAACTTGTCCTTTCTCGTCGAGGGTGGAACGGTCAGGGTGTTTTGACTGGACCGGCGCACATGCATCGTTATGTAAGACTGTTTAAGTCATCTAGTTCTTGTGTGTGATTTAGGTTGAACAGATTCGTGTGGTCGAACCTACCAAAAAACCCAGTTCGACACACAGGATGTGGACATTTCCTATGCGTCTGACCAGCGACGTGAATGGTTTGGATTGAGGTAAACTGTTGAGGACGGTAGAAGTGCTTGCGAACCCGGGAAGCTGGTGCCTTTGTACAATGTCGCATCTCATTGTAAGTGCGAGTCATCACAAAAACACTTGGGAATGCATTTCGTTTTTCCCATATGGTGCATATTTAAAATTTATCATCAACCTAATGGAGGATAAGTAAAGTCTTGTACGACGGAGGATTCCGAATTGTGGAGAAATAAGCCAGTAACATTTGAATTAGACCTGATTGCGGCACCGCCAGACTGGAAAATTGATTGCATAGTATGTGATTTCCTTTGAACAGTTCTCCGGTCCCGACAGTTATGTAGAGGGAGGCCTGTAGTGATTGAACACAACTCCGGACCCTTTACCTTATCTTCTCGGAGAGCCAAGGTTCTGACGCATGACATACTGTCAGTGTTAACGATTATGTTCACAAAACGCAAACGGTTGGTGATAGACACACTTGTGTAGAGTCGTATGACACCAAGGCATTTCCGAACAGTATAGATAAGAGTGAATGAGAACTCCAGGTCACCACTGTCATCGATAATCTGTCGAGAAATATTGACGTACCACAAGAGTGACCCAACTTTCCACCTAGTTCCTTTGCGCTTGTATCCAGCCTCCGGTTATCAACCTTGATAAGAGTGGTGCTTGGTCACATCGGGTTTTGTTGGACGTCAAACCGATGAACATACTCAATTAACTATGTAAACGGAATGTGTGGAACGCGGTCCTGGTAGAGAGGTTCTGATGTGTTAAGGCTATGGTGTTTGTATGATTGCCCTGATATCTCGGTGGCAGTTCAGGTCCCCATCTGATATCCCTATTCCGGAGATTGTTGTTGACTTCCTGTAGTCTCTCACCGGTGGAGCGGACGTCGGTTTTACCTTTCCAAATAGCGCTATGCTCCACGTTTGAAAGATTCTCTTGATCATCCAGCGAGCTCTGAGACACTTAGCTGCTACAAATGCCGTACGAATGTTGGTCTGATGTGGAATCTGCACCAGTGATATGGGCTTGCTTCCTATCTGTATTTCTGTCCCATTCCGTGAACTAATGATCTCAACCTCGGATTTTCGGTGTCGACTGGCAGTTCGCATTTTTGACGCCAATACACTAGTCGATCAAGGTCGATTCGCAGCCCCTCGTCGTCGTACGGGCTTTCTACCATCTCCCGTAACTCCTCACCGAACACCAATTCTGGGGTGGTGTGACAGGGAACCCATGTAGATTACGAGCAGCAATTGAGCAAGAGCAACCTCTTGCATTCCTCCACCGGAAGGTTGTCCCGCCTGCTGGCAGGCCTTCTTAGTTCTCTCCCCCCATTGCCCCTGGATGAAGAATTTTTTCCATTCATTAGCGAAGCGCTCATTGTCACAGCCTTTCGAAGCTCTTACGGTAGGAGCGCGCCCCAGGCGGTGGTGCCCTGCCAGTGAATTCCACTGTTCCTCCGCTTCATCATATAGCTTCCAGTCCAGTTGGACGATTCCCACACCTAGTTTCACTTTCTTGTTCCGTGGAGTGAAAGTAAGAAACCCCTATGAGGTCCACCACGTCTGAGCGATATATGTAATGTTGGTTGTTGGGTTCGCTAGTATCACCAGGTATCACTATCGGTCCTGAAGTAAAAGTCTACCGACGACTCGAACGCGCTGATCTAGGGAACCACTCAAGTCCAGATTAAGTTGAAAGCAGATAGGAGAGCTTGAGTTGGCTCAGTGGGTAATGGGAGAACTTACTGTCCGTAAGGTCCGCTGTTGGAACCCAGCCCCGGCGTCTCGGCTGCTTCTATCTAGGCTTGGGCAACCTCACAGTATCTCAGCCTCATGCCTATTTCGGGTGCCGTGGCAGCTGGGCATCGAAAGTGTTTCAGCTGAACGAATATTATTGTTATAGATGGACAGGAGATCGGCCCAGTGCGACCGGACGGTACTATCCATCAAAATAGGTTGGCATCTAGACGCGTTGTCTTAGTCGTTCGTGAAGGTTGTTCCCGTTAGTTCGGTTTAGCTTGGTATCCGTGGTTCGTGGTGGTTGGGCCGCTGCCGCTTATGGCGGCGGGTAGTAAAGTAGATAGTATAGCAGATAAATTAAACTATAAGAAACACCAATTTACTGATTCTGGACAAGAGGGTAACACACCACCACCAGTCGTTGTCTCCAGGACCCCTTCACTCTTTCCTAGGAGTCATTATTCAGGCCTTTCTGTTTCAGTGAACAGCGTCAAGCGGTAACCACATGCTTCGATTGAGCGGCGCGCTGCTTTGCTCAAGGCCGTGCGCCGATAAAATAAAGTGCAATTCCAGTGATTCACTTACCGACGGACGGAACTGAGGCTTTTCTTCAGGCTTCCTGGATAGCATTCATTCTCGTCATTCAGCGGCTTCGGTTCACTTGAAAGGCACAAGCGAAAAGGGGTGTAGCACTGCTCACCGTGATCACGGCGTTGGGCTGTGAGCATGCTGGTGAGCGCCTCTGCTTGCCCAACTTGATGTTGAAGGCTGGTTTCGGCTTGTAAGGCATCCCACACCCTGAGAACTGCCCTTGTCAACGGTTACTTGTGCCCCATCACTGCAGTTGGCCCGAAGTTCCCTGACAGCGGCCATCGTATTGTTACTTGCAGCTGGAGGAGCAATAACACTTCTCCTCTCCCTTATGCTCCTTCATCCTTTCCCCTGGCATGCTTGAAGCCTTTGTAATCTCGTTGCACAACAAAACTTGAGACGAGTTCTTCCTCTCTCGTGACACCCAAAGCGTGGCCAACATTTCCATGGCCATGTACTATTATCACCATGCCTAGTTGCTCCCACACGAGCTTCCTGTGTTTCTGGTTGTTGTTCAGCCAGAAGATTATCCACTCTAGGCCATAAACTTAGGAAGTATCGTAGGCTGTTCCGTGAAACCCATGACCTTTCTCCCTTATTCTAATTAACAAACTTACAACTGAGAGTAATACTAGCTCTTGAAGAGCGCGAGGAGTCTACAGCCGTAGCCCATTCTCTTTAATCTAATGTGCCGAGGCGCCTCTTCCACAGGCGTTGATCCCCTAATTCCTCTGTGATTCCAAGTATGGTGGCTGCTGACGGCAACCGTCTTCTTGACCTTGCTGATATCGTAGAATACTTAAACCCTTACTTCGCCAGCTGCTACGATCCCTCCGCAGCTACCCTATCTACTCATTGCTTTCCACCTGGCTCCGTAATGACCAAATCTGTTGACGAGAAAAAACCCACCCTCTACACACTCCCAGTTACTTTGTCTGACTTAACTTCCTCACTCCAATTTTCCAGGCACTAACGGTATCCCTCCTCTTGTCCCAAAAGCTGATGGCCCGGACATCTCCACCCTCATCCCCAATATCTTCAATGGCTCCCTCGTCACTGGCACAGTTCCAAGTCAGTGGAAGCACCCCACCATTGTTCCATGCTATAATTCAGCTCCACGAACTGCTCCAGCTAGCTATCATGGCAACCTCCATACCTGCTTGCTCTTCCGTACCCTAGAGCGCCTTATCAAATTCCCGGGCATGGATTACCTGCTCACCACCAAGACCTTTAACAATCGATAGTATGGGTTTATGGCACGGCGGTCAGCTAACACATGCTCGGTTGATTTCTTTAGCCATATTTTGTCCGCTTACGATGCCGGGCTCAGTATTATTCTTATCTATCTTGATATTCGCGAAGCGTTTGGCTAAGTCCCCCACAGTGCATTCCTCAACAAATTACGACCTACGGGGATTGGTGGCCCGCTACTGGGATGGTTCACTTCTTATCTCACTGGACGAACCCAGGTCACCAAGATCGGGGTCTCTCCTCATAATCTTTTCCTATCACCAGTGGAGTTATTCAGGGTAGCGTGCTTGGCCCCCTACTGTTCCTGCCACACGCTAAAATTGTCACCTGTTCGATCACCCATGGATCCCCTTTTCTGTTCGCTGATGATATTAAGATAGCTTACATATTTAAGGCCAGCGACTCCGTTTCTATTATTGCCAACATTCAGTGTGATATGAATTCTTTAGCCCTCTGATCCTCTAAGTCCTGTCTTTCTTTCGCCGTTCCAAAATGCCAAGCCTTCTCATATCTCCAGATTCCTCCTGGGATGCTTATTCGTAATGTACTCTCGATTCCTACCCTTCCCTAAGTGAGAGACCTAGGTCTCAGGTATTCCTGTGCGTTTAGTTTTTTCCAACATGCATGGTACAAAGTGGCTAACGCCTGCAAGCTCTGCGCTTTCATTCGCCTATCTTTCCGTAATAAACCATGTTTGATCGCCATTTTTAAGCAATTTGTAAGACCCATTCTGGAATCTAGCCCTGAATATATATCATGGTGCTCACAGGCATGCAGGACTGCTGTGGAGAATGTGCAGCGCTCGTTTACTAAATCCTTGTTTCCGGCGTCATCCAAACCGCCATATCGTCTTCGCTATTTATTACTTGGGCTGGATCCTTTATGGCTGAGGCGCATTAGACTGAACCTAAGCATTCTGCGCCACCTAATGCACAGACGTGCCTACCTAGCTGACCGCCACCCTGAATATTTTTCCTGCTCTCCCTGTATCACCCGCAACTCTGGATTTTTGCTCCCATTGTCGAGCTGTCGAACTGTCCTTAGACAAAACTTTTTCGTTTGCCTGCATTGCAAACTATGGCACAAGCTCCCGTCCCAAATCCGAACTCATCTCACGTAGGCTTTCGAATGACTATAGGGGTCGAGGCATACTCATCCTTGTCCTCACAGGCGGGGAGTAAAATAAAAATAAAGATAATCGTTCGGCTCTAACACCCTTTCGGCGCCTAGCTGCCACGCTACCAGAAGGAAGCACGTGGGCTGGGATACTGTCAGGTTGCCCAAGCCTAGACAGGGCAAGTCGAGAGGCATGGGTCGGGTTCGAACCACAGACCATCCGGTCAGTAGATTCGCGCTCTAACCAGTTGAGCCATCTCGCGAGGAGTAAGACCTTGGCAGCAAAAAGTAAACCAACAGTCCATTCACAGACCATCCAAAACGATATTGAAGATATCCTGACAGGCATGTCTGAACATCATCAATCTCCAGAGTAAGCTACTTTTAAAGCCAGAATAATAAGGTATGGAAAATCGCGAGCCACAATCCATGCACCTGAATGTGCCAAGGATTACTGCGTAGGTCACTTCTAATACCAT
The DNA here is from genome assembly GCA_004794785.1 of Opisthorchis felineus. Classification (NCBI taxonomy): domain Eukaryota; kingdom Metazoa; phylum Platyhelminthes; class Trematoda; order Opisthorchiida; family Opisthorchiidae; genus Opisthorchis; species Opisthorchis felineus. The sequence goes on from SJOL01002502.1 coordinate 1,096,448, forward strand.
TACTGTGGTGGATCAAAAATAGCGATTAATTTTCGGACAGAAACTTGGCCGTCAATAATGGAAACGAATTGACCCAGACACCCAGGACGATAATTTTATGACTTTAGGTTGAAGACTGAATGAACTCGAACACTATATGTGATAATTTGTTTTGATTTGACGAACATTTCTACGGTTAACAGAAACTAGCTGTACTAACGAGCGTTAGGAAGCAGACCCGACGAGGGACAAGTTCGGGTGATGGTTCAAACCAATGAGAGCTGGGCGCGCTGGAAACCTAGTGTGCCGAGGGTCAGATATAATGCTTCTCTTACGAGATCAATGGGATATTAACTTTCTTGGGGACAGGTAGCCTGGATAAAGCGTTCCAGTGAGCAATATCTGAACCAGTCTTCGAAAATATACGAAAAAATTTTGTGACTTTGTTAGCTGGAAGCAGCTCCAACGGTAGCCATATACTACACGTGCACTTTGATCTGAGACGCTGCAGGGTGGCATCCTCTGGTTTTTGCTAGTCCGACTGGAATCACTTGGCTAATGCAACCAGACTGCTGAAGTTCCCGATATGTAACTTTGAGCACCGCGTAGCTTCGACAATCCCAAATATCAAATGGGAGAATTGGGTTCGAATTTTTACGGTACCATTTACACAAGGGTAAACAAATTTGTACAACAAACCTCAATTGCACACGTCCGTAGCGTCAACGGAAGCGCACTTCGGTCTCTGAACGATATAGTGCAGTGTCAATGTCCGCGTACCAAACAACGGTAAGCGGAATGTTGGCCCAGTAATGTGGGTTACGATTGTCCGTTTTGGCGACAGTCTCGTGCTTCTCATCGGCGGTGCGATCGCACGGACCTTATGGGAAAACAAGTCAAGGCGGGCTCAGGAAACGGGACACGAACGAGCATGGGTAGGTAGGTCGGCTGCGCACATTCATTCACAGACATAAATCGTAACAAAAGGGTGTCGGACGGAAGGGTCTTTGCGGTGAGGTGAGTGGTGGATGCAGATGAGAAAAACAAGTGAAGATCAAAAGTACATGGGAGAAGTAAGCTGACGAATGAAGGAATTATCATGAGGTGAAGCGAGATTCAATACGGACTTCATTTGTGACGCTAACAGAACTGGAGTCTCCTCTGTTCAAATGTTTTATGATAAAGTTGTCTTTGCCTCCTTTTTCTCTCAGACCTTTGGTGAAATTTGTGATTTCCTGCTCTTGCGCCCCTTCAGAGTATGTTTTGCTTACTCTGTTAATGAGGCTACGTGCCAGACTACGTTTCTGCTTTAGAGGAAGGATAGTGTTAATAATGATGTACCGCCCGAAGAACGTAGGCTCTTGCTGAAGCCGTGGTTTCAGTGTACCATCATGGCATCTTTCGGGGACAACACAAGGGAAGCGGAAGAAGTTACCGGCTTCTCCATCAGTGGTGAGGTATGTGAGAATATTGGCCGTACTGAACTCTTTTCAAAGCAAGTCCATTTTGGTTTTATCGTTGGAAACCGCAAAAATATCATCCACGTATCATATGTTGTACTGTGTTTTCTTAGCACAAGTTTTACGGGAACATTTTCAAGCTTACTGCGAAAACGCAAGCTTGCATCGAGCCCCGGTTGTCAGCCCAAAAATATGCCATTAAGTAAATTAATTAATTAATTAATTAATTAATTAATTAATTAATTTGGTCTTCAAACTGAATCGAAATTGCCCGTGACTCCGCATCGGCCTGGCTTTAACTGTGTCAATCCCTTCGCCTAACCGAGATTCAGCCTCCACAGGCATACACATCCCCTGTCAGATAGCCGCAACCTTGACATCCATCACGGGGCTGTCTAGAAACATAAGTATGTCAGTACAACGATGTAACGGCACTGCCATACCCAGTCTGATGGTACTGCCGCAGCTATTTCTCCCTACCCTCGACTTTCACCTCTCGCCAACTCGAGCCTGTAATTGCAACTACGAACGAGTTTTTTACACAGCCACATAAGCCTTTGGGACGACCAACCCGCTGGATCTTTTGTTCCGATTCAACCGACCAGTTTTCCACTGCACTTTCAGTTTGCCCCTTCCACAAGTTGAACGATTTCACTTATGGTGTTCGCCCGGCCCCATGCATTAGCAATATCTCTTCACCGAAAGCATTCTTTACATCCGACTTCCCTACAACAGCGACACCAATGAGTCTACTTAATTTCAATGTAAACCATATTTTTGAGACGAAAACTGACATTTGTCCCCACTTCGAATCCTTCCATATCCATTTTTATTTTTGTGACCCTGATCATTCACTCAACCGTCCGAGGTCACTCATGGCCAGCAGATTTACTTCGACTCCACTGGCTTCACCATTGAACTGGTCGTGCCTCATGCTCTATTGTATTAGATTTTTGGTTCACACAAGTGCACTGACTTTTCACGTACTAAGCATGTCTCGTCGTTCGTACCTTACTCCCTGTTGTGTTGCTGCCCGCCGCGTTCATTTTGTAATGACTCGATCATGCCTCAATTGGCATGTGCACTACAAACTGGGAAATAAACGTATTATTATTATAGTCTCTAGAAGATTCTTGCAACCTAGTGGCCTGCCGGCCTGCGCGTTGAATATTTTGTAGCCATCGATGTGATTAGCGGTGTCAGGCAGTGTCTAAGAAAACTCGGGAACTACACAAATTCTAGTATCTTTTCTTGTATGGTGCAATTTTTTATGTTCGCTCTACTCTAACGGGGCCGTAGACTGTCACTGTTCCCTGTGGTCGTGCTGTAATTAGCAGGGAACTACCAGCCCTGACTCTGGTACCGCTGGCGTCCATATCCAGTTCGGATATACATGCGTTTTCTAAAGTGTCCAGGAGCGTTATAATCGGTGACGAATGCAGATCTCCCTTCAGCACACCGAATTTCTAAAACTCCTGTAGTAGCCGGTAAACCCCATGAGGCTGCAGAATTCTGGGCTGTGTGGTCTTGCCGCGCCACCGGGTGGCTTGCTTTATTCGGTTGGGTATGTACAGCCTTTGCGTACGCTTGTGTAAGTTGTGTTGTGGACTTCCGAAACCAGTTCTTCCTTGTGATATTTGTATTCGCAAGATCTAGACACGATTCAAAGTACTGTATCACGAACCGAATTTAATATCAGCGTATGTTTAAGCTTCGCGACTGATGCCAACCTTAGCCGGCAGATGAATGAATGTTTTAGCGTACAAATCTTGCATTTAACTGCAAATATGCCGAAACAAAACCACCCTAATCTGCCTTGATTTTGCGACCATTTATGTTAATTAATCTCCCTTCTTATTTAGTGGCTCGCATTCGGTTGTTAACTTGCAGTGCTATGGCTTCAGATATGTTTGTTGAAAAATTGATGGCTGTCCGGTTTTTACCCTTTATGGCGTGCAGCAGGTAATCGAAGAACCTACGCTGTTTGCGTTGCGTGTGGGCGTACTGCAAATGCAGCAGGTAGCCAACAAAAGCAACGGAAAACCGAAGAATCCGAAGGAGCTAGTAAGTTGAGGATCATTCGTCAATAAAGAACCGTAGGAAAAGCACCACCTGCCCAGTACGTTTTTGCTTAGGGAGACACAGGAACCATCTCGCAGTCACTTATTGTTATCTTAAGCACAATCCCAAGGTTTCCAAGTTTTCGTACAGTCGACTTCCGGTAAATCGACGGCTAACAGAAAGGGAGTTTGGCACTTGCAGGGTTCTGTTGAAGTATGAAAAATTGTCGTGCAAAGTGCGGCAGTTTGTAGCCAAAGAATTCGGCAAGGTCTTTACCCCTCAGGACATTTACAACTGCCCCCTGATGTATCGGCTACCGCCGTTGAGTAAGTGAAAGATAATTGGGTTTTATCATGGCGTACGATACACCTTCGGGCTTGGCAAAGCTTTACGAGTCCGGACGTGTGTTTGTGTGCGAGTCGGGGGAAGGTCACTACAGCCACATATGCTTCGCCAGATGGCAGCAGCCGGCGCTGTTTCGGCGCTTCCTGAATGTAGTAAATGCCAATGAAACAGGTGCCTTACATCTAGCTAGTTGAGTTGGCATCGTGGATCTCTAGCCGCATGTTAGTCGTGTGCGTCAGCTAAGTTCTTATTGCTGTTTTGTGCAACCACCGACAGCTTCCTTTACTTAGGTTGAGACCCAGTGTTAGGTGTTATGATGAGCTGCTCACCATGTACATCTCTGGCCACAAACCATCTATCGACTCCCTGGATCCGGCTATGGCAAACCTGGTATGTTTCGCCATTTTTAATGGAGAACTCTGCTGCGGTGTACCTTGCTTTCTTCAAAGTTCGCACGAGTTATCGAAATATAATTAATGTGTCTCCCGCGATGGTCAACCGGACTAGCAGTTTTCGAAATCCTAGAACACCGAATTTGGTTTTCTTCCAGTCGAGCAGGAGACACAAGGTACAATTTGATTACAGGAGTGACACTCCCGCACATTTTGCGTCCAGGAGAACAATGTAGGCTCTAGCAAGCTCAACGAACTGTTTTAGCTACAGAACTGTCCACAACTTTCCTACATTGTAAGCGTTTCACGTTTTACGGCAACTCACGACACCTTAATCCATTAGCAATTGTTTTTCAGTTGGTGGTGTTCGATGACCTTGTAGATTCTCTCACTTAAACAACTCATCCTTCAGGAGAATTTGCAGAAAAGTACATCGGACATAGACATTCTTGACTATGAGACGGTGACCTTGAAAATCCCGTGGCTTCCTAGACATTGATTCTACTCACCGGGCACCCAGCGGCGCGGTTGGCACCTAAGGAGTTTTGTTTTGTGAATTTCCAGCCTCAATGAGAATCGGTAGAAAACGTCAATATTATCCCATTGAAAACCCGTCTTTTTGGCTAAAAGGATTGATTAGTTTTGTTTTGAAAGTGTATCGATTGAACGAATAACGTGACGGAGGGTTAGTAGGATGCTGAAGATTATTTTCCTAAAACTCACGAACCGCACAATTTAATTTTGTAGCTGCTGATAATGTGAAATCGTGAGTGACTCGTTTCGTTAATCCACTAGGTGACTCTGGATTGAAGACCGACTGGTGGCGCTCCTAGACTGTCAGGCTTAAACATGTCCGCCGTGGAAAGCCCAAAATGTGGATGGAAATTTATGGAAGACATGACGTATGAAGTTTAATCCTGAAAAACTAGAGAAAAGGTGAGGACGGTTGGTCCACGCATGTCAGTTGAAACTATTTCGTTAAGCAGTCATAGCTAATGCAAAGGAAAAATTGAGCTGGAGTGTGACGAACATCGCCGTAGTCATCGAGAAGAGTTCCTTAAAAATAAACAGGGAACATGTTATCCAGCTACTTCCGTTAGATTATTCTCGTTTGCGGGATGAAATTTTTTCGCGACAGCTTTTGTTTATGAATTCTACTTTGGAACAAACAAAGAAAGTGGGTTTAACTGCCTCGATAGGAGTAATGTAGTTCTAAGCATTTTGGATCTACAAAGTGCTGGAATTTGAACTCAGCTAGTGGGATTTGGCAACTTAAAACAGGGCGTTTTTTACAAACATTTCCCTGCTCGCAAACTCTTCTGAATAACGGAATAAACTGTATAATCTATTTAGGATCCAACATCTCCCATCGTGAACGTTCAGCTTATTGGAAAAAGGTGGTGAACTGAAAGTCGTCGAGTCTTATGACAGAAGTAAATTACTTGTACTAATTGAAGTGTTTTATGTTAGGCACGTTTTATGCAGTTACTGGTTACTTAAACACCAGTGAGTAGATTTTACTTCATTTTTCTCCTTTTGTTAGACTTACTCCAGATGGCCGATTACAAAGCACTATTGCACAGGAGAATTACGAAAGGTTACCTCGTTGTCTAGCTTACCCAGAAGGAGTCGTTCACCCGTCAGTTCGTCTCCACCGTAAGAGAAGACATTTCATTCTCTCCCTATTACGAGGACTGCATACCGTCCCGGGCTTCTCTTCTGCCAAATTCACGCACGGTCTGATGGTGCACATTAGAACAGTCACTTTTATTCTCCTTGTCGACTTTAGGTGGTATAAACCGTATGCTTCACGAAAAAAATTAACCCGATCACTTAACTTGGGAGAGGACAGGTGAAATCTGCTTCAGGGCATACTACCGAGCTGCCACCACAAGAAACTCCGGTGGATTACAGGGGTTGTCATCAGAGAGCCGTGAGATATCTTACTTATTCTCTTAGTTACCATGACATCATTTCGACAACTTTTGTTGCCTTTCTTCCGGAGGGAAGTTATATTAAAGTTCATAGCAACTTTTTCGATGTTTCCGTTCAATTTTTAAGGCTTTAGGGAAAGGATGATCCTTCCAGACAGTATAGCTCGGTTGACAAGAACAGGACTGAGTCCAGATACCCAAGGAAATAAAATGCTGTAAGATGGCCCAATTTCTAACTGTTTTCTGGAGTTCGGTCATTGCTACAGAATAAATGGTTTGAAACACTTACTCACATCATCATCGGCTGTGAAATACCGCATACTTGCCGTACTGTGGTTCTAACTTTCACAGTTTCGTTCACCCATGATTTTGGCAGGTGGGGGAGGTAGCTGCGCATTGCACGGGGTAGCTAATATCATTGATGCATAAATATGGGGTTGTCAGTGGAATTTTAATTGGGGAGATTGGGAGGAGAGCTATGCATTGTAGATTGCAATGTGGATGCACGAGCGCCATCGAGGGCGCTAACTGATCATTTCCGACGATGTCTATAACCATTGATGTGTTCCGTATCGGGGTTCTCATCCAGGAAGATGGCAATGACCAGCGTAACTGAGCTTGCTGGTGATGGCTTTTAGGCCAACTTACATTATGATTGTGTTTAGTTGCTCATGGAACCTGAAAAATACCTCCGCATTAGCAAAAACTTAGTTTTGTTTTGTGCACACGTACATGTATTTTTGTATTGGCGGATTTCGTAGCAATCCTCTAGTAGGCAAAGGAGCCCTTATGAAAATTTATTTGTTGCTGGAGGTTTTCTGTTTTCAACTTACCTCAAGTTGCCTAAGCAAGGATTTCTCCCCAGTCATCATCATTAGCAGTATAATATCAATGTACAGCACTGATGGTTGGCTACCGTACAATCATGGTTTATTTGAAGACCTTATTTGAAAAAATAATAGAATAGGATTGGACAGGGACTTAAACCTAGTCTACCACAATCATCCCAAGAGGCCCACACCTAGAGACACTGAATCAAGTAACCTGAATAGAAACTGACAAAAAACGCCACTGACGTCGATTAGCAGCCACATCTTGCGGCTTTTCTAACCATGAACCGTGAAGGCCATGCGGACCTTATCCCGGAGTACAAGTCGCGCACACAACTCCCAGATGTTTCGTAATCTCCTTCATGCCATCGCGCCAAGTTAAAGTTTGAACTCCTCTTTGATTCAGCTACCCTGAAATGGACACCAAAATCAGCACTCTCTTCGGCAAACGATAGTTCGGCATGCGCAACACAATGCCCAGCCAACGCAGTCAATGGCGACGAACACCTTCGCTGGAACTCTTTGCTGCGTAACCGAACACTGGATTTCTAACGGCCTCGCTACAGATTCGCTGACAGCAACATGTACGAGCTATGGTTCTGAGATAACGATGGTCGAAGGCCTGAAGTGGTCTCACTCCCACTGCTTGAAGAGGCGACATCTCACAACCATACGGCAAAACAGCCCATGCTGCAGCCTGAAACACACGTCCCTTCAGCTTCAGAGATACACCACGTTGACGCGATAGGTGTCTAACTTAGCAAACGCCACCCGAGTCTTACAGACTCGTGCATTGACCTCATCTGCCATACTACTATCGGAACAGATGCAACGTCCGAGATACATAAAACGCTCCACAAATTCGAGTGTTTTATTCTGGATTTTAATTTGTGTATTCAATACTTGTATGTCCGGAGACATGACTTTACACTTTGTGAGCGCAAAGCGCATGCTAAAGGACGGGAAGACCTTGGTCAGTTTAAACAAGACCACCTGCCCCTTTTTCTCTACTTCGAAGAGGAGAACTATGTCATCTGCATACGCAAACGTTCCAAACTTTACTAGCTTGATAATGTCTCTTTGAAGAAGCGCTTTGGAAGTATGTGAGAAACTTATCCAGCTGTAGGACGTCAAATACCATTGTTCAATATTTCGATCACCTGATTTACAAGGCGATGGAATTTTGCAAGTTAGTGGCTCAGACTATCACCAAATTTGATGCTTTACGGAAAACACATAATCTGGTTCAAACCGGTGCTCAACCTGGTTGATCAGTTGCGGTTATTTAGATCCCCTTATGTTGTTTGACTCATAATCTGATCAGCCCAAGAGACTCCCAGAAAATTCCTAGATGTACACTGCTGTAGGTTCAAAATAAAGGTAAAACAGCTGTGTGTCGTCCATTACTTTGACAGTTGAAAGTCCCCACGTTTCTTGTCCCTATTTGTAACAATAGGGACAACAATAAAGAAACAACGTAAAACATTATCCACACACAGGAAGCGCAACCGCCTTGAAGAAACATCCTTCAAGGCGTTCAGCATGGGATAAATGGCCAATTGTGTGTCCTGATTCAAATTAAACTAAGACTGCATCACATTCTAAAGTAACACTTGATGATAGCTTATATACAGAGAGTACAAAGCCGCATCATCTCTAAAGTATCGGAAAATAATGAGGTTTGCTTTGATCATATGACTCCATATTCAAGAAAGCTCATCTTGGGCGGCGACTTATGTCATCCGGATTCGTCAACTGAGTGATTCCAAGTTTTGGAGAAGCAAACTGCGTTGAATTATCACTAAAAAACGTCGTAACAGGCCAAATCATTAATGATAAACGTCCTACGTTTGTTTGGTAGCGAACTAGCAAAACTGGAAGGCGTCAAAGACTCTGTCACTTATACTGAAGCATTGGATCGAAATTGATACACCCGACTGCCATCAATAGATAAGAACAAGATAATGCAACAATCCGCAGCTCTTACAGTTTTTGCTCCATGAAATCAGGGTGGTAAACTAGACAGTATGCAATCTTTGCTCAATTTATTGAAATCCTCTGGAAAGTGTTGGCACTCCGGGTGAACAAGGATGTTTGTGACTTCTGGAGTGAGTCAAGAGGTTGTGTCAAGCAGAGATTGTGAAATACCGATAAATATGTCAACGGAATATTCGTTCAGCGTGTAATAAAAGATTATATGAAGGCATCGAGACGATCCGATCGGACAGTATGGTTATGACGCCTCTTGACGGGATTGTAACAAGACGTCATTCCATCCAGACAAATACACTCAGCTGCATATCAGTTTGATTTTGGAGACTTACCATAAACGAGAGATTCAGCTGGGTTCCAGGTGAGTCCCACATCAAAACCAAATTGATATGCAAATTAGTGTATTTGTCGAAGTCACTCCAATTTGGGTTCGAGTAGAACATAGGGTTGACGGATACTCGGGGACTGCGCCTACCTGATGAGCCCAAAGAAGGGCAAAACCGGTCGTGGGCTATCGAATAGTTTTCGGCAACCTTATGGGTAGTGCACTACGTCTATAAAGAGGAGACTGGTCACGCAAAAACCTATTTTTGGGCGCACAGACCGAGAGCCAGATTACGCATATTAACCGAGAAAACTTAATTCATTTTGGTCGCTTTCATGGCCTGTCCTCCAGGGACAAGATAGGTGCTACGTGATAAAACGGCAAGGCTGATTTAAGCCACACACCATGCAACCTATCAAAAGGTCGTTTGGGGTGGATGCCAGGTCTTTTACAAATGCATGAAAAATCAAGTACCGAACTTTATCTAGATTTAACTGAATTAGCATGTCCTCCGGCAATGTTGAACATTTTAACTATCGAATGGGATATTGGCCGAGCCTTAGACGCAAACCCAAAATTTCCCAGAAACCATGGTTCCAAAGAGGAAAATTTTAACATAAAGGTTTAGCACTTGATAGTAATTATTCGGGCCCTTAAAATATCCCCACGCGGCCGCAGTTTTGTTGGAAGCTGTTCAAACGTACTCATAGCCCACTGTGGGCGCGGGATTCATATTTTTAAGGGCTGTTATGGCTGAGCGCGTGAAGGCGGCAGATGAGTTTGTAGAGAAGTTAGCTCGTCCATGCTTTTTTCCATTTCAATGCATTTGAAATCGCTTCGAGAGAGTATACGATCAATAATTTCGTTGTTTTTGTCCGCATAAACTCCCAAAGGGGCAGCATTTCGATACTTGTATATGAAAAGGCGTTCTTCCTTCGCAGCGGACGTCCCTGCAGACGAAGCCAAGGCCGCGGAATTCTTCGGGGCTTGTAAGTTTATCGTTACTTAAGCGTACCCGGTAGCACACGTTGTACTGGTTGTCCGGCAAGATTCCATGTTCGCCAGTACCATGACTACTTGACTACTACCTGGGGCACAACCATCCACGAAGCAAGTTTATATTTGACGGGCTCCCCATCAACCGGCGCCTGACAAATGATTAATTGAAGGAGTGTAGCACCCTTTTGACGTATGGTGCTCCTTCGTCGGAGATTCGACAATACGTCGCCGATAATTCTGGAAAGGTAGTTACAATCCGGGATGTGTACAAATATCGCGTCAAGTGCCGACCTTCATTGTTAAGTAGGTCAGTGTCCAACTTTTATTTGGTTTCTCAGATGACATGTCATCCATCATAGCCAAGCTTCGACATTGTGGTCGCGTACTGTTGGTGGAGTCAGAGGGCGGCAGTTTTAGCCTCCTGTGCTTTTCTCGAACGCAGCAGATCGCACTCTTTCGACGTTTCCCTGACGTAGTAAACGTTGACGCTACGCACGGGACCAGCCGCCTTGGTAAATAATTTTAGAGTCCCCGAAGTCCGCTGTTAAGTTACAAGCTATATGCGTTCCTTGGTACGGATGGCATGCGTATCGGCCAACCCGTAATGTATGCCTTCGTTGAAAGCGAGCATTTTACGCCTTTGCGCAAGCTGTTCTGCTTGTTCAAGGATATGATGGGTGGACAGTATTCGGTCAAAACGTTCGTCATGGACAAGATGACTTCGCAGATGTGGGCTGCAGAAGCTGTGTTTGGCTGCGATATAATGCTGTGCTATTTTCACTCACGGCAGGCCATTTGGAAGCACGTAAGTTTTATTGCGTTGCTGTAACTCTTGCAGACGATTCCTAACCGCAGCCGGCACATATTCTACCGCATGGCCCGATTGGATAGCACAGCTGAGTAAGTTACTGTGCACCGGACATTATTGGCATGCGTTTCGGCACGAATTACAGCTTCTGCGGCGAACCGATCCCTGGTTTGTCTCCTATTTGACTGCCCACTGGCTGCACATCACTCGAAGGTGGGCCATTCACTCACAACGTGGGTTGGCAAATTTGGGAATGTGACCAATAACCGCCTGGAGAACGCCAAAGGGCGTTTGAAGAGGCGCGTGCATCACGCCGATAGCCTGGGGCACGCCATCCAGAAGGTCTCTCAACACGGCGAATGGCTCATGCGCGAGTGTGGGATGCACACCACTTATTACTTTGACCGCCAAGAAATTCGCGAGGGAGACAGACACGTTCTACGTGTGGTTTCCCGGTTGACGACGTATGCCGCCAATCAAGTTCTCAGGCACATTGGAACGTGCGCGTCAAATCGGATATACCATCAGACAGATCGCTTCAAGGTGAAAACCCATTATTAGTAACAGTCAGTTTGTGGTACAAACCCCAAAATGCTCTCAGACGGTTAACACCTCGGCCAAAACCTGCACGTGCACCTTTTTCCAATCTATGTGGCTACCCTGTGTACGCCTATTCTCGGTATTCAGACGCCACTCGTTCCCCTGCGGCAAGTTGATCAATCGAACATACAATGCCTAGGTCAATTTCCAATCCATCAACGATGGCCTGCCGAATACAACCTACCAGAAGGAGGTATACCTCTATCTCTGGTTCCAAAGCCGCGGCCATCACCAGTAGAAGGTTTGCACAAACTGCTTGGACGGTTAGTTGGCAAACTTAAGCTGCTGGAACCACGTAAGGCTGCTAGATGCATGAAGCATCTGATTGTCTAAACGCAGCTGATGTTGCGTCAAAATTCAAACAGTGCACAAGACAGTTAGCCTTCGGTGTTGGAGGACAACCGTGCCCAACCAATGTGGCGTTTTACGTCGACAGACGCTGTTCCCTATGGTCTCTGTGGCCAGCCAACTGACCCTGCTGATTGCTGGTGTCCTCGAGATTGACTACCATATCACCGTTATTGCTGCGGCACCGAGCCTTGCCCACTGTGTGGAGAAAATCTTCTAGCACGTCCACCAGGTGAATGCGCACATATTAATTGAGCTATTTTCTTTAGTTGCCGGTCCGTCGCGCAAACGCAGCCTTCAGTCTATCAAGCGATCAGCTGAAAGGGCTTGCTTTGATGCCGATCTCAATCGATCCATGGAGGCCCAGCCGAGCGTGCCCCGTAAAGCAGTCGGAATAAATCTATTCTGCCCAACTTCGGAGCAGATGGGGACCGGTAATTGGAGGCCTAATTACAAGCATACGTTTTGCAGACCTTGCTTTCGAATCCAGAGATGAGGAGGATTTCGGCTGATTGCTCACGCAGTGACCTCGAAGGCCCCATTCATGGCTACGTTCGGGTGCTAATCATCCCCAATAAATAAGACCGCTTGTATGACAGGCCCGGTAACTCCGCTTCAGCTTCACATTGCGTTGCGTCAAATGCTAAGTCAATGAACCCGGGCAATCGCAACCGAGTAGACATTGATCCCTCATCCCTGATAATGAGAATTATGAAGCACTAGGTAAGTAAGCAAATAAAATTCCATTACATTAAGACTTTTAAATGCTTTTACCGAAGATTGATTGATTGTGCTTTTTCCCTTTCAGAATCCTTGTCCCGTGAAGTTGATCTTCGGAAAAAGAAAACTGGAGCGACTACCAGTTACGCTTGTATCGCCGAATCCAACGAATAAAAACGAAATTTGCCAACGGTGTTTTCGCAACTTTATGGCGGGCGCATTATCAACGCGTACAGTTATGAGTACAAAGGGCCGTCGTTGGCCGTTGGATTAGGTTACCGTGCACATGTGGGGCCTCATAATCAGCGTCGCACATAGACACAGGCCTAGCAGTTACGATAATTAGTCCAGCTGAGTGACAACGCGTACAGTTATGAGTAAGAAAAGCCATCATTGGCCATTGGGTTAGGTATTCCAACTATAGGGCGGCATGTTCCTAATAGAAAAGATAACATTGTGTTGCCAATTACCTACAGTTGGCTCCCGACACGGTGTCGTCCACAGACTAGTTATGTATATCTAGGAAAGTGACTCATCCACAGAGATGGTGCTTGCGTCTCTACTGCACAGTTCATGCTGTTGTCTAACAATGTTTTGCTTGGTGGGGGCTGAGCTCCACTGGAAATATGTTGTGGCGAAGTTCGCTGAACAAAATCATCTCATTTGTTAAATTTAAGGAGTACGGAGCGAACAAACGTCAATGACCGATTTTCCCGGGTCAATTTTACACTGGATATTCTGCGGATGTTAGTTTATCCTTAAAGAACTCCAAAGAATGCCAAAATATGCTTGAGTGCTATTTCGTGTTTCATCTATGGAAAACAAGTAACGAACTGCGAATCGGTGACAGTCCGTGACCTTGAAATTTTGCTCACTTAAACAAAATGCAGTTAGCAAAATATCACCCAAAGATGCAAATGGATTAGACTAACTCCCCGTTAAAATCGCAGCTTCGAAAACCCTATAGTTTTGGAGAAAATAATTTGGGTGTGCTTCTAGTGAGCGGTGGGATATTGTGGGGTGTGTGGAAAAGTAAACGTTGGAAGGTTACGATAGGCTGATGTTCACAAAAATGAAACCTGGTCTTTATCTGTTCTGGTGTTGGCTCTGTTAGGATTGAAAGTGCGGTTTTCGTAGGAGGGTAATATAAAACCCTGAACAAGAAGCAAACGTATGATCTGTAGACAATTTGTTGACGGAATTTATCTGCTTCTAGTTTCTGTCTTAACCTTTCAACCTAATAATGTAGCGAAAAGTAGCTAGTAGTGACTGTTGTCTTTTGACTCGAAGGCTACAGATTGGACTGCTCACACCTCTAGTTTCAAACGGATCAATAAATACCAGGCAATGCAGGCTTGGCAGGTGAACGTATTTTTTAGCTGATGCATAAGATGAGACGTTTGATGCTTCAGGAAGCACACAACTACGAAGTCGAAAATTTTGTCGGCAAAGTGGCGGAAAGAATTGTCCTAATTAATGAAAAAACTTTCCCCAACTTATTAGCAAGTCGGATCTATAGAGCATCTACCCACGGTGGTTCGATTGCCTTTTTGGACCCCTTTGGGGAAATATGTATGCGAGAAGATAACAGCCTGTTCAACACCCAATACACATCGATGAGGCAAAGGGTTTAATGAGCGCCGCACTGAATTCAATTATCCTCAATATGAGGCTAATTCTAAGGATAAAACGTCACCAAGCAAATTCTTTTGTCCGTGACGAAGAGTTTATGATTACAATCTAGAATACAATACAGTTATGTGTATTAGAGCCGAATAAGTGGAAATTTTGCACCTAAGATGGAAATACACACAACAGCAATCACGGAGACGAACGGTTAAAAATAACAACCGGAAGGTTGAAGTATGGATTTGACAATGAGAGTTGTTAATGTTAATCATACTGCTGCCTAAGGTTACGAGTGAACTAACGAGAAACCCCAATTATCGGTCGCAAAGTTTCGATGTCGACAATTCACATCCATTACACAACAAACCACGCTAGGGAAGTTTAGTATTAGAATACTTGGATGAATTAGTGAAAGCTAGTCAAAATGGTTGCGATTGGTTAATTAGTCAATGATGTACTCAGTAGTATTATTCCGGGAAACAGTTGACTAACTACCCTACTTCAAATATTTTTTGAAAAACGGGTGATGCGAGTCTTCACACGCTTTCTGCACATTGAATATGTAAAATATTAAAACATGCTCACCAATCCCATTCACTCCCAATTTTTATTGCTGTTTTGGACGACTGACTGTGGGATTACGTGACTTTTATGGGTTTTAACAGAAAAATTAAAAACAACAAAAAATGTGCAAAGTAAATCACTATCATCTTGGAACTGCCTCACTGCTCGCTTCACGGTCTTGCATTCTCATATAAATTAATGCGCATCACAAAAGATGCAAAAAGTATTTCCATAACAGCGTACGAGCGAGAATCAAGGCTAAGCCAACTGCGCGACTCTCATTCACTCAGCCAGTACTGGGTGCCTCAACGGAATATCGAGGATGATCCATTAGGTTTCAAACACTCGACCAAAAACAGCTCCTCTTGGGGCTTCTGTGGATTTTCCGGAAAGCCCATCACTTAGCGTTCAGAATAAACTACCCTGGGCAGTATTCATAAGCCGGCCGTCAATTGATCTGTCAGTAAGCAACGACATCATCACGATCATCATCAACAGCATGCCATCAGTGTTCAACACTGATGCTTCGCTGCCGTGCAGCAACAACCTCGCAAGCGATCGAGTGTCGTAACGAACAAGTAAAGAACTTTGTTTTGGGTATACAGCAGATGAGTCTGTGTCCGATGCTATGCGAAAGCGTAGCGTTCAGTGCCTGAACACCGATTAGATGTCAGACAGTAGCGGCCTGTGAATAACTTGATGATTTTTAAGCCAGAAAGACGATTGGATATCGTCATCACTGGCAAAGAGGATTGCACAGAAAACACAACTGTGTAGATGAGCGAACGTTTGGGCAAAGCGATACGACTTCTAAAAACGAAGTTTTTATCAAAAGGCAGGTGACCAGAAACCTGGTTACGTGGCAATATAACAACGCATAAAACCTACTGGAACCCAAGTACTGCGGATGAGATTTCAGTAAGAATCCAAAAACAAAATGTGCCAGAAGTTGTGTGGATATCAATGTTGGCTGTTGATTTAGTCGGTGATTTGGGCAATTTGTTTAAAGGCATTTCTTCAAAAGTCAGATTGACATCGTCGGTGTGGCTTGAATGGAAGTGCTTTGCGATTGGACGGACTGGAATGCTGTATGCGCACCGGTTCATATGAAGCTTACTCACTTGGACTGATTCTGGCACATCTCTACCTGTTAGACTGGGTATTATTAAAGGCTTGTTGGTTGATCGGTCTCCTGATTAACTGATGACCCAACATTCTCTCCGGAGACCGCCCTGAACTGTGTTCGTTTATCGTCCTGTTTCTGAGTCCTTTGGCCTGGTGACCGCTTCTGACTCAGTGTTCCCAACGAGATGGCGGTTCTTCGCTCGTAGCGTTGCGTGAACAGGATCGGATCCACCTTCCATCGTTCTTGACTCTTGTTGCTTGCAGTTTTCTAGATGTGGCGTGGACTCTACTGACCTGTTTTGAAAAGGGGCGCTGGTGGACTGGTTGACATCCGCTCATATCATTCAGTACCTGCTTCGGCTTCCCGGTGTAGTCCGGTCTGCCTAGGGCCGTTGTGATTCGTCGTTTATCTGCTGGCAGTACTATAATAATTTCGTCTCGTTGTAGTGCGTCCTATTCTTGTTTCAGCTCTGTGATCGTAATTGCATGTGAAAATTCAGATGTGTCCAGCGTGGGCTGGTTGAATAGCAGTAACACGCTTGCCTCGCATGTCAGATGTCCGGAGTTCACACCCCGGTGCAACCAAGGAAATGCACTGTTGATGAGCTCTAAAAAGAGCGAAACTCGGGTCCAGTGCATTCATTCTTTGGTGTGGACTCAATGGATTACTGTTTAAGCGACGATGACGTAAATTACAGGCATATTAGCTTATCCACTTTGTTGCTGAACCCTCACAAACATCCCGTTCTTCTTCGCCTGGCCAATCCTTGTGTGATGCGTCCCTGACGTCAAAGCTGAGCGCTTTTGCTTGAAGGCCCTCTCCAGCTGGATTTAGAGGACTGATAGCCAAGCTTCTTATCCAACGGTAATTGTGTTTTGGCTTGTGTCTTTGGCTTGTTTGTTCCGTCTGATTTCTAAAGTTGGTCTGTATCCTTCTTCTGTGGACTCAAGTTCTGCTACGCTTTTGAAACCCGTACAAGTAAAACTACTAGTTTTGCCTTCTTTGATTACTCTCCCATATTCCCTCGGAAGACTATAGATATATTATCATTATTTTCATATTTCTATACCAAGGCCAAGGTATTCAGATGGCCTAAGGGTGACACTTTGTGGGACAGAGTTTCCGCGAAAATATTCGAGTAGGAAGTGTGGCTGTCCATCTGTGGAGATTCGCCATCATTTGAGGTCTTCCCAGCATAATATTGTTTGATGATGAGTAGAATTTCGGTGGCTCACTTTGAATTGGAGACGGTTGGTTCGTTTACCCTGCTAGTCATTTGAACATAAGCGAACAAATGTCATTGTGACGGACCGGAGGAATCACTTCTCGAGGTTGCCCAGATATCACCCAGTCAGAAGGCAGATCAGCCAAGACGCTAGTGATGAGCCAAGATTAGTTTGGGCGACTAGATCCCATATAAACTTATGCCTTAGCCTTGTATTTCCTCTCACAGCGCTATGAGAGTGGAAGCTTTTCAAACACACTGCCCAGCTCAGCGAACTAATCAGTGGTAGTGTTCCGTTGGGGAAGTTTTTTATCCCATGTATCTGAGTGCTCGACTACGTATGATCCTCCAACCAGAAAGCGTTTATTATAGGGCACTCCAGAAGCACAACAAATAGTTATAACGCACAAGTCAACTACCAAGTCGCTTGCAGTTGGGATAAAACCTACGGAAGCAGAACAGACCACAGTCTTACTCAGAGAGTCGTTGATTACTTTCCAAAAAGTCCGCCACATGCCCTGCAGCTGGCAGAAAACAACTCTGTTTGGGTGACACGTAAGTTTAGGTTACCATTAAAATACGGCACCTGATTGAACAGTCTCTCTCCTTCAGGATTCAGCTGCGCATCCAAAGCATAAAACTGCTAGAATTTCGTGTGACAATTCTGATCATAACATAACAACCGACCATATGCACTTAAAACGTATTGGCTAAGGCCATCCGCTTATAGTGGAACTGACCCCCAACCCAAAGTTTCTCATTAGGCCGAAGGTGATGTTGGGGATTCGTTTTTTGTTACTGATCATTTTGCTCACAACTGTAGAAGTTTTTGCGTCTATGACTCGGTAAACCACTGTGAACTGTTACCATCTTGCAATTTAAGTCTTCTTGATCTTTTGTTGGCTCAACTGTCCTTATCTCTGTTAGTTAATTCTGTTGAGTTTAGTTCTTTCTCGTTGTCTCTTCCTCAACTACATGGGATCTAAGATCCTTTTCCGAAGACAAAGTTATGTACTGCGTGTAACGACCGTTTCGATTTCTTGAGCAACGAGCACCAAGGTTAGGAACCAAACCGGCAAAACTCCGAACGAATAGTTACACAAATGTGCTGTACTATAAAAATAAAAGTAGTTACATGGATACAAAATTACAAACCTCAACGGTTTTCGACAAACGGCGAGGTACTCCAAAAAGCAAGCAAAGCCGAAATGGATCAATAGTCCGCACCTGATCGAAACTGAGTTGCGAACTGATGCATTAAAACAAATTTGGAGCTGACCGAAGTTTTGGTGCAGAAATAGTGTAACAGAAGCGGTAAAAACGATCTGCGTAGCGAGGAAAACGGAAATGCAAAGGTCTTTGTCAAACCGAAATAGAGTTCAATTATGCCAAAAACAAAAAAGGGTGGTTCGTTTGGGTTGTTAACCGAGAAGGCAGTCATTCACGATGGGAGGCAATTTTAAAGACATACAAAGTTGCAACACTGCGGTCTGTGCGATGTACACTCATAATAGGTGAACGTCCTGAAATGTTCATTGGCTTTTTCAGAAAATGATCATAAAGTTTACAAACAATTGTCGATTCGTTGAAAGGAGATCAAATAGGGTTCCTCCAAAACGCAGCCTGCGTCTCTAGATTACGAGGTGCTTTAAACATGTGATCCACAGACTGTTTGCACAATCTGAACCTGTGAGCGTAAACTCAAGTACTAATATAGAAGAGTTGTAAATATGTAAACTCGCACAGTTTGATTTGAAGTTAGTTCACAAATGTGTCGACAGTGAAAGGCGGATATGACCATTTTGTTTAGTTTGGGCTACTCATGAGTAGCTTGCAGCGCTGTAGAAATAGTGAGGAAGGGTGAGCGTAACCTCTCCGTTTCTTGTGGGTACGGTGGGCGAACGCGATGAATCGATTTGGAGCATAAGAACTTCGGGCATTGCACCGAAATAGTATTGGTTCCCGTTTTCCTGGGTGAAGCCTACTACCAACCGAAAGCATGCCAAAACTGAGGGATCCCCTTGCAAGAGTAACAGAACATATTTGCTGTACCTTTAGTTTCTTGCTGTAGTCAACAAATTGGTAAAGTCAAAAATTGATTTATGAGCCTAGAGGTGAATTTTCGGAGGAGAAAATCATGGCTGAATTAGAAAAGCATATGAAAACACAGTGAAGGAAGTACATATAGGGTATCAAATTGGAAGCCGTAGCCTTAGAATGTCTGTCAAATTATACTGTTATCCACGTATTGAGTTAAGTAGGGGACAACTGAGTTACGAATGTCTGTAACATGAGTGTGAGTTTTTGTATTTTTATAAAAGTAAGCATAGCAGGAATAAATTGCTCAAGGTCACTTCTGAGCAAGGGACTTCTTCTGAGCATTTCACTGTGGAGGATCTTGGAATACAGACCTCGTTACCAGTAAGGAAAGGAAGGCCTCCAAGCAAGTGGTTGTGTAGCCTTAACTGGGAATCCTACAACTTGAATACTTGAATCCTACGACTTGGATATGGAGCACCCGAACCAGTGTGTACGTTGAGTGTGGCCCATGGATTCAAACCCTGACGTGTTGTATGAATAGCCGAGTACTACATCGTCGGCATATTGGCAAAGGATGAACAAGTCGGGGATAAGTGTGCTGCTAACACAAAAGGAAAAGAAACACAGACAAAAATTAGCCCTTGACGAACACCCATGTTTACCAGGAAGATAGTAGAAACTTGATGGCATGGACTCATAAACTGAGTCTGGTTTGTAGCATAATATATTCGGAGGTGAATAGCCGTATTTATGGGGAATACCTGGTGTTGGCAATCTGTAAGATACCCATCAATCAGCTTTCAACAAGCTGAGGTAATCACGTGAGCAGACGGCATAACTTTTTATGACAACAGATACTTACTGCGGAAAAATAACCCTGCCTAAAAACCATTGTTTCGAGATTCATCTTGCACCTTCAGAGCTACGAAAACCAGATATTAAACAAATTATCCTTTTACGTCTCATCAGGTGAGAGGTAAATACACTAACATACTCAGGTTAGCTGGCTTCCCTTTGTAGAGACTATACCATTCTAGTACTGAAAGCCTGTTTGAATAATGGGATCTCTATCAGAAGAGACAAAGGGAGCGGTTTTCAGTCAAATTATAGAGGGATTCTCAAGACTGTGGCGGACTACACTCACAAAACTAGGGTAGAATAGCCATTCTTTAGTGGAAGACGACTTCGTTCATCCGGTATGTATTCTATTTTGTGGTGGCGAAAGTAGACTCTCTGAAAACTCACCTAAAGGTTCCTCTTTTAGAGCCGAACACAAAATTTCATATGCATATAGCTTTTTTTCTGCCTCCATATATAAATATGGTCATAAAGTATCTAAAATATTCAAGGAGAGGTGTGGCTAAGACACATATGTTGGTGGTGACTGTTTGGCCAAAGTGGTCAGAAAGTCTTCATGGCCGAAACGGCCGAAAAGGCGGATACGCAGTAATTCGACGCCAGTCTGTGCAACGAAGGACTATGGAACGTTTTTGCGTTGTGCAGCCTTAGTCAACCCGTTTCTATACAGCAAAGTATAAATTATACTTCTTGAAGAAAATCCTAAACAGTGACTTAACTTATGCGACTATAGGGGGATCCCGGGGCGGATCAATGCCTTATGGGAAAACTAATTTAGTTTTGGGAAGGTCTGTTTCATAAAGCACAACTTTGGTCATGGGTTTATGTGTACTTATTTAGTCATTTATTGTCAAGCAAATGAATATTCGCGAAAAACACTCAATCGCCTACCAACCTGGTTTTAAGACAAGACTCGGGGGGTGAGCCTTCCTAATGAGCCCCAAGAAAGGTGAAACCGGTCATGTGCTATAGAAGAGTTTTCAGAAACCTTGTGAGCACTTTCGTTCAGAACATGTCCTGCAACGTCTTGAATACTGTACCAACTGAAACACGACGCCGCCTTTCTGCAGCACATCCAGATGAAGAGTACTATTCAGCTGGAATTCAGTGTAGTCTCCCGTGGAAACCAAATAGGTATGCAGATGAGTGTAATTCACAAACTGGGTTGAATTAGAACATAAATGTGACGGAAACTCGGGGAATGCGCCTACCTGATGAACCCCAAGAAAAACAAAACCGGTCATGTGCCACCCAAGAGTTTTCAGCATCCTGGTGCGTAGTTTTCTTCAGGAAAATGAATGGCTAGTCTGGTTCAATGGGATTTATGCGGTAGAAGAACTTTAACCATAAGCCCTGAAGGAACTCAACATTTTTCACTCAACAATTCTCTGTGAATGTCAGTGTTCATTAAGTTGGCGTCCACCTTGATGATTGATGGCACATAGTCTAAGACTAAAGCGGTTGATTTATAGCCTTCGAGAGCAAACGAATTATTCATTACCTCTCTTCACGGCAGGCTTACAGAGTACGCTGTTGTCCATTTACAGTGTGACAGCAGAAGCTCGCTTTGTAAATAATATGTCCGTTCAGGAAGACACTGGGTAAGTATGGGTTGTTGATGAGCTTGTCAGCTATGTACACACAACGGATGGGAAGTCTGAATTTCTGTGGTCGTAAGCGAGAATTGTTCATTCTGAGTAAAATGGGCATTTTCTCAACGAACTGCATGCAGACATATATCGTTCTTTTTAACTAGCTCCGATAGTTATTGTTCTACTGTATTTTTTGTTGAAGTTTGTTCTTGTACGGACAAAGTGACCTCATTTGGTGAAGAACAGAGTTCGGATACCTGTAAGTATATTCTCCACATGGGCTTTCTCGTTACACCGGATTATTACAAACCTAAAAATATGCGTTGTATGCATCAGCATGTAATCTAACAAATGCTGTTTTTTTACAAAGGAAAAAATTTCGTATCGCAATAAGAATCTAACACAACGTAGGTTCGAAGCAAAATAAAAAAATGTTCTTCAACGAGATGTATCGCATAGAGGTCATTTAATCAAAATTTCAACCAATCAAACGCCAAAATTCACATGGTTGTTCACGTGACCACCGTAAACGATGCTGTCAGAACTCGTTCCGGATAGCGTCGATTTATTTTCCTCGTGGTGTTGCTCACTGAACGGAAAATGAATTTCCTCTTTCTCACAAAGATGCTCGGTAACTTCCACATGTGGTTCGTTTTTATCCTTCGAGGTGGATTTCCCAAGAATTGGTTAGAAAATGTGAATCAGAGAACGTGTTTTCAAGGCATGAGAATAACAAACATCCTGAAAACTAACAGAATTAGTTTAGTTTTCACGTACCACTGTGAAACAGTCTAACATCTAGGGTTACACACACACACAACGTAGGTAACCGAGCGAACCTGTGTTCCTTTTCATTATAGTCCAAAGATTTTGAAAGAGTGATATAAGGTTAACGGGTCGCGTGAGTTGGGAAAATGATCGCTTCGTCATGTGACCAACTGAGATGGTCAAATGGTAAGTTTCCACTCCTATATCAAAAGTTCCTGTTCCGGCACTCTATCCGGGTGTGAAAGTGACGCTGACACTCTTTATCCATAAGGCTCTCTGGAATCCTGATACGATTGACGTCTAACTTGGAAGTCACGAATATCATACAGAATGACTCATTTTAGCTGCTAGAGCGAACCGCAGCACCTTGTTCTTATGATGACGCTCATCTGGTTGGCATATTAAGAGTAACCTGTGGAGTTTTTGTACGAAATTAGTAAATACTAAGTTTTAAAGAGACCTTTTATTGACAAGGATGCTTTTTTGTCGGTTTTATGGTCACCTAGAGCTATAAAGGAAATTGTCTGTCATCCCAAGAAAGGAGTAATCTTTTGCCAGTCAAGTGGTTGGTTTTTCTAAAATTACTTCAGGTATATATTGGGTCACTAGTGGATTCTGTTGAGATGAGTTGAATAGAAGCATTTAACAGAGCACCCTGGCTGCGTTTTACGTTGTACGTTGTAGAAACGAATTCAGGATACACTAATCAGTGAAAACAAAGAAGGTAATAATCATCGAGTTCTCATTCACGATGCGGTTGTGGGAAACACGTGAAGTAAACAAGAATTCAAAATAAAGCGGAGACGAAATATCGGCACGTAAATGTGTCGAGACAGACTTTGATGCAAATAAGTGTGTCTGACACATCTCACGCCACAATTTTCTTGCATTTTACACTTTACCGAGATTTATACTCCATATGATTTGGGTAGCTGCTAAACAAAAACCGTGGTAGTTTGTTCACACATTCTGTGCAAGGGAAATAAAGCATACACTGAAGAGTTGAAGCTAAGTTAAACGACGGCATTGATTGGACGTCATGGCGCAAGACCGGAGGACTTACACGGTATTCGCTAAGCAATGCGCATAAGCTGTTCACGACTGGAAAGCAGGTAGAAGAGGAGACTACTCAATTGTACATCAGGATCCTTCCTTCATGTTACTAGTTCACAGAGCAACCTCCAAAATCATCTCATCTGTGCTTTTTTCTCTCGGGGTAACTTGCTGACCGGGGGGTCCGGAGTTTGAACACAACCTCGTCATCTTGACTGATCCTGTCTAGGCTTGGGCAACCTGGCATAATCTCATCCCTCTTGCTTCCATCGGGTGGCACGGCAGCTATACACCGAAGAGTTATCATAAATGAACCATTATTATTACTACATTGTGTTGTAATCTGCGCTTTTAAATTACTGTCTTAGAACCTATTACGTTACGTCCGTAATTCGCTTCTCTCAGCCGTTCCGATCAACTTCTGTGCAATCCGTTATTGTGTTGTCTAAATACGGTTCGCCATTTACGGTCATATCACAGTTAGATAACGGGCCAATAAGTTATAATGCAAAATGTAGACAATTGCATCATCACGTGTGCAGATGTTTCAACTGTTGCCGAAACAAGCTGATCAAGATAGAATGCACAAACTATAAACCTGACATAGAAAATTATTCGGTATTTATTCTTCAGCTGGAAACCAAACTAGTATGCAAATGAGTGTATTTGTCACATTTCGTGCAATTTGGGCTCACGTAGGACATGGAAGCTCGGTGACTATGTCTACCTGATGAGTCCCAAGAAGGGCAAAACCAATCATGGGCTGTCGAAGATTTTTCATCAACTTTTTGCTTTCATCCTTTATGAAAGTCGACAGTTACTTGCGTTGCAGTACGATTGCCCACGGGAGACAACGTTCAATATGACAGATGTTTATTAAAGGTGCTTAATCTCTTTCCATTCAATGTAGTGCGGAGCTAGTCAAGGTAACTAGACATCTGAGTTCAGCTCATGCCACGGCCGGGATGATCGGTGATCATGCCCGACAGATTCTATGGATACATTTTGCTTCGAGTCATAGTTGCTTTCAAATGGAATCTTCCAACCGGACGGTAGGAAGCAGAATCGAATATTAGCCTCGTCTGGAGCGAATGATGGAAGCCATTACGAGCACATTGCTAAGTCTCAAGCCTCATTATTTAAAAGTAAAACTCATTGAAGTTACAAAGTCGTCAAATGCCCTCAGCGAAGTAGCACGTCAATTTAAACTATCAAGCTTACCTCCAGATCCTCACGAAAACAGACAAACTCTTTTCTTGCGCATAACAATGGTAGTCTGCATATGTGCATTTTCTTGGCGATTAGGATAGACACACGACAATGTTCAAAGAATGTCTCAAAGAACAATAACAAACAAAACACCAGAAAAGAGTGTGACCTGATCTTCCTCCAGGATTACCACATAACCAGCCAGAGTGGAGAACTCCAGTTGGCAACAAACCAGGCAATTTTATATCCTAATTCCTTACTTGTAGATGGGAAAATATCCATCACGTCGACCAGATCTTTCTAAGCAGCAGCTAGAAGTGATTGAAATTTTGATAGTTAACTGACGAGGTATGTTTCGCACAAAATGGCTCTTCAGGTTTGAGAGACATTGTAGTGACCCTTGAAAGAAAAAGGAGGTGAGAGTGTATGACGAGGAAGCGAAATTATCTGGAGTGCAAATCAGTCTTGTCATGCTGCAATCAGAGAACTATCCTTACAGTTTCATTCAAAATCACCTCAGGATTGACGACAAAGGGGCTGAAATCACAGTGCCGAAGAAGTCCATTCACCTAGAGCTTCCCTACACTGGTACTCGTGCTTTTAGTCAGCTTGAACAAACTAGAAACATGGCCCTGCGCCCAACCTATACTACAGGACAGCTGACTGTTAGGGCATAAAAAAAGGCTAGGCCATTGCCACCTATCAAACTCCATCGTCAGTTGTGTCAACTAGTCAGTACATTTACCATTCTCCTGCGGTTGCGGGGATACGTACATTAGTAAAACTCATCGGAGGCCAGAAATGAGAGCAAAATAGCACCTGGCCAAAGGGGTTTGTATTCTATCGGATGCTCCTGATGGAGAAGCCGAAACTCAAGTAACCGATTACAGGTATCTGGTCGACACGGGATACGAAGTTGAACTTCATTCCTATTTCCGGGTCATAGCACAAAGCACTTGTCCCCGTAAACTGAAGCTCCTCGAGACAATATTGATCAACCAACTCAGACCTGTACTGTGCACTGAGAAATATCAAAGTGTCACTCTGAGACAACCCTGGTTTTATTGATTGGTTACGTTATCGTTTAGTTCCATATAAATGATGCAAACTAATTCAACTCTCGTTAAGGGGCAAAATGCACCGGATGGGAATTGATCCGTCGATTTAGTCTTTTCCTTTGAGCTGGATAAGAGCAAAGACGGTTTGAAGATTCGAATTCGAACCTAACGTGAGAGCCTTTAGATCGGTGGCTGGCTCCATTCCTGGTAATCTCTGCACACGTGTTTCAGGGATAAGAACAAAAAATATCTGTGTGGTTTTAGTATGAGTTCTCACTGTTGCAAAGTTACAAAGCCAAGCCTTTTTTAGAAACCTTGATTGTCTAAAAAAGATCCATTTTTTAAATTCTGTTTGAACTGTCGGCTGTTATAGCATGCTGTACGTCTGACTTTCTTTCTACGTCCTATTTTTGGCTGCTTAAGTGGAACTGAGTGTTCCGATTAGGGCATCCACTTTTCACTCAAACAAGATTCGTTCTGGTTGGTGCACGGTTCTTCCTTTTGTCGATGATCATGCACTAAAAGTGGTCTGGACAAGGAATTTCTCAACTCACTCAGTTTCCTTCCTTTCCTTCTTTTGTGGGAATCTGTGATTGACAGAGCCCAGTGAATTTTTGGTCAGTCCCAGACACTGGTCATCTGTCACTGCCGGGGACAAGCCTTCTCCGATAAAAAATTGATTAATTTCTGTCTCTTGTAAAAATAGACTGAGCTAAAGAAATCTCGTCCGATATTCCCTGAAAAAATCCTGAAGTCAAGGATGAGAAAATGTTGATGCTGGAAAATTGAGGTTTGAATATATGCTATATTATAATATACCACACTATTATACTAAATTGCCTGCACAAATAAATGTTTAGATTGCTCTACTATTTGAGGAAACTTTATTGGTGGCGTTCATTGCGTGACCGAATGGGAAGTGACACTATTACTTGTCTAAGGACACCTTAGTTGTTCTGCCGATATGAAGCCTGTGGCTGAAATTTACGGCGTTCAAAATCGCACTCAGAAGGTTCGTGGTTCAGATCGCGTTAAAGCTTCACCAAGTATGCAGTTTGACTGATTGTGGATCACTTTCTAATTGCACTTCAGAGTAAAGTTGAAAGTTGAAAGTGTAATACGTTCGAACGCTGCATCGTTGAAAATAGAATTACCGATCATTCTTGGCGGTCAAAAAGTCGGACAGTTTCATTTGATTTACTCCCTATGTAGTTACCAAAATATTCATTATGAACTAACAATCCACAGCATCTAAACTCTTACATCTCCTTTGATCTCACTTCGGATACTGCCCGCCATTCTTGGATACGTCTATTACGAATAAATCCTTTCGACTTGAACTGGAAAATGAAATTTATTCTTAACGAAACAATGGGAAACAATGAAGCAAAAAATTTTCGAATCGATACTTTTCTCTTCCACTTTGATTTACAAGAGTATGTTTTTTAATTAAAAACTGTTCAAAATAGAATGAAATCTGCATGGGGGGGGATTAGGCGGATTCCTCCGTTTTGGACTAAAATTTGGTTTTCTGCTCGTATCTGTTGGATTGACAGGTGGACAAGGGGATAGGAATGCTGATTGTCCATCGCTGGACAAAACGCTGGCAGTCAGTATTTTGCTTACGTGCACATACCCAATTAAACGAGCATTAGATCAGTGGATCTTCATCAAGTTCCTGACGGCCAACCGGTCATGCATCGCTAGCCCTGTCAACAACCGAGCAAAACTGTAATCAGATGACGTAAGAAGGCTTGGTTTCCACATTTGCAATAAAAATATCCGTTTTTCAAACCTCACTCACTGTTTTTGATTCAGCTACGTACTCCCAAGAACAGGTTCTTGCGATGGGATCTCTGATAACCCCGGTTTTGGCTAATGCGTGTAGAAAGACTTAACAGAAAGCTTTAGCCAGAACTGAGTGTCCACGGAGGGCTATTTGGCATTGCATAGGAGACATACTGACATGTGGACTAACTGTGGTGTAGCATTCCGGGGGGGGAGGGAACTTTACACTCAGTATTGGTGCAGGTGAGTGACCGCTTTTCGGGTGATAGAACTAGACGCTCTCCAAACTAAATAAAATGCTACGACAGCAAACACAAGCCAAACATCCAAGGGGTTACACATCACTATACCATCATCATCATCATCATCATCATCAGAATCGGTGGACAAAAGTTTGACATGAACAGACCGCCAAGAAACGAAAATGCATATCAGACGATAGTCGAATACTCGCTAATTGCAGGTCGCGCACCAAACATGACAGATTAGATTTGGAAAATATGTAGGCGTTGAGATGGGGGCTAAGATTCACACCACGACGACTGGTGGCCGAGGCGGTGGAAATCACCAATCATACTAGGGTAAATAGAATAGAAGGCATAGAAGTGTCAGGCACGTAAGGGGCGGTTTTAGGCCAGCCGAGATGGCAAATGACGGCGAGCAATTATCAGCAAAAAATGGTCACGGTCTGAAGTAGAGAACCGAAGCTGGGTAGGATCCACAATCCAGTTGTCCTAGCACCCCCTAATACACACAGATCAACAAATTCCGAAACAAACACCCGAGAAGAATATTCCATTTAAGTGCAAAGTCCTGAAATCTCGGTCCAAAAAGGTGATACTTTCTACCCAAACCATCCACCGTAAGTGTTAATCATTCACACAAGCCAACAAACAAGAGCACCTGACTAACATTCAGCAAGGATTATGTCGGCTAGTTGCAAGAAATCTCACTGAAGAGTTCTCCTTCTGCTTTAAAATTCGGTCACCCTGCTAGCTTATTCACTTGGCCTGAAGAAACTTTTGTGTGAGAAGCTAAACGCTATCCAGAGATAAATCTACCGCGTGTTTACCAAACCTCTCTAAAACGAAATTCGTGAGAAGTTTCGCGGTCATGTGTTCAGGTTGCGTACGGTGCATAAGGAGTGACGCTTAAGAGAGTGCTTGACTTGTCTGCTGTTCCACATCAAAACAGCTGTACCAGACGACGCTTCTTCAGCTGGAGCCCTCTTAAAGTAGTCAGTGGAAACCCTGGTATCCAATGCCAGGGTTCCCGGTGAACAGGTGGAGGAGCGATTAAATCAGACCCGAAGATTATGCTCAGGTATTCCAATGGATATTGCTAAATTTTATGAATAGGGAAGTAACTGGTACCGATGCACTGTGGGTTAATATCAAGGTGGCGTCTTTCATTTGAACTCACTGCTGACGGTAAGAAAATATCAAGTCTGACAAAAAACTATTAAATGGCCTCTGGATGAACTGACAGACACAATCACAATGCCACAATGTACGAATGAGAGTAACGCGGAGAAAGATCTATCACTGAGGCCGGAAGTTTACTGCGCATTGGGGATCCCATTAAAAATTCTTACGAAGAGTGATTAATGAGCCAGAGCAGAGTTTTGAACAGAAAGCGGAATACCGAACTCGTGCTCGCGCGCACACAGATAAGTGGCTCACCAACCCATGTTTTCTCTATCTA